>OY756986.1:14609854-15209854 GCA_963580505.1 Ennomos erosarius
GGCAGCTTTAGGTATGTATGTTTTATAAGTTTTAAATTGACACTGGCTGAAAATATTCTATTGATACCTCTCCAAGAAGTTCTATAATAGTACTTATATTACATACTAACTGGAACAAGCACTTCGAACAGAAACGATAAGTTTTTCGAGAAGTTTTTGTTTGTGTCTCGAGTTGTGAATGAGTTTAAAATAAAGTAGTAGGCCCGCAGTTTCATCTCTTCAATCACATAAGAACCGTGTGTAGCATAGGATGCTTAAACAGCATGTGCTATGAATACAAACAACAAAGGTACATTACATACATAGACTGCTAAAGGCATGCCTAGCTCTTCCTCCGGTAGGTGGTATATTCCCAGTTGCCCCCACATGGATCGCCCCCAGTTTAGTACATGCATGCTACAGCTTCTAATTTTACTAAATCTGATAAAATTTAGTTGATTAATTTACGAAGTAACGGTATTATGCTATCCCATAGAAAGCATGATTTCTGTGCGATTGACTACTGTATTGTTTTTTAGTACAGTTTTAGTAAAAGTAAGTAGGTAAGTCAATTTTACCTAATTTCATTATTTTACATTCATCGAGAATTTACGAAGTTGAGTTTATTATGCATGTAGAATCTGGTTGGTGCTCGTGAAAATGAAACGATGGGGGGCTTGAGGCAGCAAAGTCTTCTATATTTTCCGACAAAACTATTTTTAATTATTAACACCGCAGAAAAAAACTCTCACGTCTTCCATTCACATCTTGCAGGTCTCTCTTTCTTCCTTCGTTCATAAACTCTCACACCTTTTTTACATTTAGATTGTCCGTTCATAAACTTTATCAGATTTTTAATCCTACATGTATTCCCATGAAAACAGGTTAACTACCTCCGATAATAAGGCATAAGAAAAAGACAGACTACTAAATGGGTACACAACGTACTATCTTCCTCAGACCACGTTTCTCTCCAAACACGATAGTCTAATGTAAATTTTACGGCATTAAAATTAAAGTTTAGTTTTGTATAATTTACGATGCTATGAGCTTATTCCAGTTAGTATAGAATATGTATACCTTGTAGCTTTCAACTTCAAATACATAAGTCAGGTGTAATTTTGTTTTACTCTGTGCATTGAGCCGGAGGTTTACCAACTTAAAGCCCGTCACACACGTAGCTATAATATATATTAATATATTTATAGCTAGACATATTACCTTATGTTTTCTATACAAATTCTCGAGGGACCGCACACGCAGCTATAATATATATTTCTGTGATCAACCTATACCGTAATATATATTATGGTATATTTTTATATTATTGTATATTAATATATATTATGGTATAGCGAGACATATTTTGAATGTACAGCATGTTTCAACAAATCCGACGCGCTCCTCGGACGCTTCTCCCCTCTTACCATTCCTGCCGCTTTGTCTGGGGGTCTAGCAAAGATCCCAAATGCTAACGCTATCTCCAAAAATGTATTGAAATGACATTAATCGCTTACTTTTCCACAAAAGTAAGCGATTTCCGAAATGTCATTCCAGTACATTTTGGGGTTAGCCCGAAGCTTTTGGGATCCCGAACGATCCCAAAAGCAAAATTTGGCGATAGCGTTAGCGTTTGGAATCTTAGCTAGACCCCCTGGGCCGCCTCCGCCTGACCAGTGTGGTCAATTTAGGCGATATATCGCCATTTAGTCTACCCGGGACTAGGCATCGGCGATGTAAAAATCTGATTGGCGACTGGTCACTTTTTATACTACCTCAGGTACAAGTCATTTAAATTAGCCAAATTATAAATAAACTACTTTTCATAAAAACTATATCCACCTTATTAGGAGTGTGTGATATTAATCGGAATGGTCGTCTGAAGAACTATCAAGTAAATCCAATAACAATGCACTTCTTGTTGAATTCATAATTACCTACTGTGTTTTGAAATCAACCTTTATTACAAAACACGTGTAAACGCTAGGCCGACCATCAATGAAATGTAGGAAAATATATATATTATAGCATCGTCTCCGTGTGTGGTAGCTTGCTATAATATATATTATAGTACGGTATATTAATATATATTATTGCTACGTGTGTGACGGGCTTAACCCCTGTCAATATTCCGAACGTGCAAGAGAAAATGTCTGGATATTTCTGTTTACCAACTTAACTCGAATTACTAGCTCTGGGTTAGGTATTCAGTTATAATTTTAAACCGAGAACGTGCAAGAGGGCCTTATTGTCTTAAAAATAAACCAGAGCTAAATGGATCAAACTAAATTTTCTCAGAAACTTAATCCTACCACTCATTCATCCATGAATGGATACCAGACTAAAAAAATAATACCCAATCTGTTATCCATTACCATTACCGTACAAGCGGTAATGCAATTAAAATCACATTATATGGGCAAACAAGATGTGTTTTGCGAAGCATTTGTGTACGAAATGTGATTTATTCACACAACTCGTGGCATCCTTATACATAAATGGTGTGATTAAAAGAAATAGCTATAGATAATATTTAGAATTCCGTACCTATCACGTTAAAAAAAACCTTTTCTTGCAATTATATAGACATGCTTCTTTTCAAGGATAATACAAAATTTGGTCTCTTAGTCAAAAAAAAACATGTATTTTATGAACAATCCATTTATTAACAAAAACAGAATTAAACGCAATTTGTGATTTCACATACCTGCAAATAAAGCATAATTGCATCACAACTGTTAAGAAAATTACAAACCCATTAAAATTAAATTAAATTGGATTTCATGACGTTTAAGGTAAAATACCTCGATTTGTTTCACAATTTAAAGGAAATAAATGACAGTTTAAGTACAGAGTTTCGGAAAATTATCGAAAGCTTAAATCAGGTTTAATAATAGGCACCTATAAGCGGCAATGATGCTGTAGACGACTAGCTTGTAAAGTCTTTTACTGACATCAATAAAAAATCACACGAAAGGGATGCTTAAAAGTGAACTCCACTATTGGGTATTTGGTTGTATTGGTCAATAGTGGAGTTCTCGTAGAATAGTGGATTGTAGGTGGAATTTTAAACAAATATTAATCAAATATGATGTGGCAGGTATAATAATATCAAATCAAAAAATCAAATAAGTATTTTTGGATGCGTTAAAATCGTTTAAAATCACAAATACCTTTGCTTATAATATAGGTAAGATTATGAAGAACGTTTTGGAAAAAGTGATCATAGTGGAAATGGTTGGTTTGTTTTTTTCACTCCATACCACGACCAATTTGGCTGAAACTTTTCACATAGATTGCTAATATTACCGGAGTATATACCGGGTGTAATTGAATTCATTAGCATCCTTTGAAACTAGGTATCTACTCTTGATACCGGTCACATGTGGACCAACATTTTTGAACTCTAACACATTGGTTTGGTAATAATAATAACTCCAAAATATGGAATAACTTACTTCATCAAATGCTACAATACAACATTTAATTAAAATAATGAAGTACTGTTTTTAATTAGTACATACAAGGTATGAAAACGTTTAAATGTATCAAAATCGTCCGTGCCAACTACGTTAGGCGCCGAGAAAATTTTCATAATTTTCAATAAATATATTTTCTTTTACACTCTTTACTCTTTAATAATCATCTATAAATGATGTCCTATCATGGGCTCAATTTATGCTAATGAATTAAATTACATCTTGTATAAGATACTTTTTATCCCTAAAAATTAACAGCTGCAGCTGCAGAAAAATGACTATAAGTAATTAGAACTGGTAAAATCACGGGCTCCTTGTACGTATACCATCAAGTATTCCGTTACTTCCATACAACCTTTATAAATTCAAGTTTTTACGAAGAACAAACAGTATTGTGTATTATAACGCCTACCATAAAGAAAGAATACACACATAAACTAAACAGTATCACATCGAGAGACAGTAGGACGACTCCATTGTTTTCCAATTTTATTGACACCTACAGATTTTGTAACAGTACGGACAATATTTACAAAATAAAATAAAGATAACACCCAACGATCACATTCATAGATCCTGGACCCTAACTAGGATTCCCAGTATCTAGGGACCCAGGAACTACGAGGACCATGGTTTCACAACACCCAGACACAGAACACGTTCCTATTTGTGCTTTATTATTCCTGTGTACAAATACTTGTCCTGTCACGGGAATTGAATTCGCCGCCTCCGGGTTATAAGCCGACCTTCTCAACAACCACACCACGGAGGCTGTCGGGTGGTGGTAGCTGGAAAATGATTGAAATGTAGACTACAGTATGTCTCTGTGCAATATATTTGCTAAATTTCATCCAAATCGGCTCAGCCCTATTTATGTGTCAATCAAACAAACACAAACAAATGGAAATGTTCACTGCTGCATATTAGTAAGGTATGATAAAGGAATTATGTCAACTCAGTCATCATCATCAGCCTGAAGACTTCCACTGCTGAACATATTGTGTGCACAACTGTACCATTTCTGCCGTAATAGCAAATCCGTTCAATCTAGTTTCTGCCCAATCTACGAATCTGCCGAATAGAGATTTTGCCATATTAAGAATTTGCCCAATCCAGAATCTGTTTAACACCTAACAACTGCATAAGAGGGCCACTTTGAGCGGCTTTTGATCAACCAGCGAGAAACAGTTCCTCGATGTCGCCAACCAACAACCATAGCATAACTAACCCCCGTATTCCAAAACATTTCTCCAAAAATCCTTCACTTGACTTTTACTTAACTTTGAGGGAAACTCAAAATACATCGCTACGTACCTTGAGTTGACAGTGGCTTCGCTTCTCTCGTTTGAGAAAAATTGACGCAGAAATGTCAAGTTGTATTGTCAACTAAAAATACCAAAACACAAAAATGAGGTTAGTTTGAGTTTGAGTCGAGTGGAGAAATCTCGAGGTAACGTCTTAGAATATGGGGGTAAGAGTACTCACACTAGTAATATCTAATCAATTATACAGTACCCTTACTGTCTATACGGTAAGACGTCTCCAACGATAATATATAGCTATTTACACGCCAAGTCATAGCTGTTTTCACATCGTATTACAAAGTAAATGCTGCACCTTCCGTCACTCATAAATCTCAGCCATTCACGCTGTAAATCCACGTTGATTGTGCAAAAATGCACGTCTGTTAGTTTGGTGACATAAAGCTGAGTAAGTTATCGATTAACGTAACAATAAACTCTCCTTTTTACAATAGTCAGGTAAAAAGTGACATTTTTTAGTCTGTCTGCGTTTTAGTTTTTTTTTTAATTTTAGTCTTTCTACATTTTTGTCATTTAGTATTAATGCAGAAAAAATAAAATGCAATGAGCATAAAAAGTCTGTTTCATTTTTGCCGTTCTGATTTCGTAGACTCACATTGGGCAAAAGAGATAGAGGAGATAGATAGATATTCGGGGTAGGCTTTTGTAGAGCATCGCTTCTGTCACTTGGAGCATTAGAGTGAGAAAACGGTATATAATGTACTATGTGATAGAGACGACGCTCTACGAAGCTGATTATCTATTCGGTTATTTCGATCATCAAACTATTTACAGCTCCAATGAAATAAGTGTTCCCCAAAAACATGAATTACGGTCAGCTTGACCGTAATTCATATATTTTGTTACGAACACGAAAAATAGATAGTCTACTTTTGTAGTGCAATAGTTTGTATCATTGTCTTCTCGAAAGTAATCGATTACTCATTATGATGCAGAATCGGTAATAACATTTCTGGCCTATTTTAGATGCTTGACAAACACTACGGCCGTACATCACAATTTTAAAAGTAAAAACGCCCACTCCCAGAAGCTTCGCGCACACGGCATTCGATCTCTCGATTTATTGCAATTCCCGATAAAATTATAATCGTTATTTATCGCAGGCGGTCGGAGCGTGTACTTGCATTATTCATCCGATCGTTGGTTGCGATGCTCGACGATTTACTATGCATTGTTGGCTGTACCGACATATTTCAGATGCAATTTTCGCACGACGTTTAGTATGATATAACGCGCTCGCCGATTCTCGGGACCGTGTGTCAGATAGAGGTGATAGTGTTTTGTTGGAAAAGATTTGTGTGGAATTAATGAGTACTGAGTAGGTAGCCAGCTGGGCTACCACCAACTAATACAAAACCATGTTTCATGGCATTATTATTTCAAGGTTACAATAATATTGTTGGAATTCGTACCATGAACTTATTAGTATTCCTGCATGTGAACGAGACGTCTACATTTTTATATGGCGTTATCACTGTCGCACATCAGTGTCAACATGATATAAAGGTATGACATGACAGTTGTATTTGAGTGAACGATTTAACGTGACGTCATCAAAACTGCTCTGGCTCTGCAACATTAAAGTTGGTCTTTGAAGAAACTCCGACAATGGCGGTTGCGAATTTTGAATTTATTTTTCAAAACCTGTGTATTCTGAATTTTAATGTGTAATAAGGGTGGATTATTATACGTTAAGTGTTCGAGAACGTGCACGAGTGTTGGCAAATGGTTTCAAGATTAGAGAAACGTGCATTTCCGGTTTTGCTTCAACGGCCTTTTTTAAAACCTTCAGTAAAATATCCACCATTTTACTGTTGGCGTTTTGACTGACAAAATATGATTTTGACTTGACATAACCGTACAAATTTTACTCACTTGACATTGGCAGAATTATTGCAAAAAAGCGATAGAAAGCCATTAAAGAAGAAGAAGAAGAACATTAAAGTTTTCTTACTTTTATGTCATTTGTCAATGTATGATTGAAGTAATATTGAAGTAATAATAATGCTATAAGACGTTGTGGTTGCCCCCTAGGGAGTTATTGTTTTAGTATTTGGTCGTAATGCAATCTTTTTGTATTTATTTTTCTTTATTGGTGATTGCAGGAAATCTATGCTGGTGCCATTTCTCTGGATATTCCCTTAGCTGGCTCTATAATGTTAATAAAGAGATGATAGTTTTTGTTTACATAATTCATAAAACTTTTAAAGCCAAATTACTTATTGCTGTTATTTTATACAATAAATTGTAAGTCACCTTCGGAATTTAGTTAACTATGGCATTTTAAAAAATAAGTATTCGTTTTAGACCGTGCACTTTCTGTTTAAAATAGCTACTGTAACTACTATACTTACCCTAACACCAAACATCTACTTAACTTCGTCGCGTTCAGTTACAATAAATCCTTGCTGACGTAGTTGAAATAAGGTTGTAGAAGCAAGTTATAAGAAGTAAAAAAAATATATATTTCATATCACAAAATCACAATTAAATTGGTAACCTATATGTAACAAATTTAATTGTGATTTTGTGATGAACCAAGAAATTAGTATGTAGGTAAGGTTGATGGCGATGTATAAACTGTCCTATATTAGGAACTTTTAATAACTCTAACATAATAATTACTTTATGTGTCACAAAGTTTTTTTACACCATTATAACAAATTAATTTATGTGTCAGAACTATTAGGCCGCCCAGAGGCTTTCTGACTTGCGGCACCCATCACTGGCTGACCACTGCCTAATACATAAGAAGAAGAATAAGAAGAAGAATTATGTGTCAATCATTGAAACAGATAAACCACACTGAACTTAAATGCACATCTTGCTGGAGAGCATTAGAAAACTAGACATATAATTTTATGGTAGAGGATGATAATGAATTAATCATGGTTCTATAACGATGACAATAATTTTATATTTTAAAAACCATAAATATAATAGTTATAAGGCACTAGCAGTATCGCCTGCTCAGCGTAATCTACAGATTAAATTGTAAAGGAAAAATTAGAATCACGAGCGGGGATTGAACCCGCATCCATCCATCCCTCAAGCCGGGATAGTCTTTACTTAAGCTACCGTGACAAGTGGGCAGATGTCCGAATTTTTCCTTCACCTTTACAACCAACTTACACATGGACATCAGACCACTTGTCACGGTAGCTTAAGTAAAGCATATCCCAGCTTGAGGGATGGATGGATGCGGGTTCAATCCCCGCTCGTGATTCTTATAACTATGTTTGTATACTTTACCATTATACTTTACCTTCTGTAGATTCCTTATACTATGTCTCAGTATATATTACAATCGCGTGGCAATTAAGATGTCTGCCGACGGACAAGCGGACACGCCGCGGTGCGAAGGAAGTGCACGCTTCGGCCTCGGAGCGATTTGCAACCAACGTGGTTGGTACTATCGAACTTGTTCCGACGTGAAAATGGATTATTTCCATTGTATGGACTTACAAGAATTCGCTGCTTTCATCATTAACAGCCTGAAGACTTCCACTGCTGAACGTAGGCCTTCTCCAGGGAGCGCCGCGGGTGCTCGCCTCCGGCATCCATCGGCACCACGCGGCTTTCACCAGATCTTGGGTCCACCTTGTGGGGAGGCTGGCCTACGCTGCGTGTTCCGATTCGTGGGCGCCACTCAAGAAACTATTCCCTATCGGTTGTCAGTTTTATGAGCGGTGTGGCCTGCCAATTGCCATTTGAACTTACTAATCCTAAGAGCTATAGATATAACAGGAGCTATTCACTGTTTTGTTAGTGTAAAAAGATTTTTGGTTCACCGCCCGTCTAAAAAATATAACAGCCACACTGTGAGATGAAAAAACAAATATTTTAAGGTCCTTGTCTAATAAAATCGGTAATATTTGTAATTACTTTGTACTAAGTTTTTTTTGGGTTTACATCAAATGGAACTAGATGGCGCTCGACGTGCTTAAAACACGCAAGCGTTTTGTTACCGATTCAACGCGGACAGTGATGATTTTTAGTTCGATTTTTTCTGTGCAAAAATAACATGTACCCACCGTTACGCTATTACACGAGTTGATATTTTAATTGGAGGTAGTTTTTTTTTTTAGTTCCTCAACAAATAATTAAAGTTATTAAAAGTATTAAAGTGGTGTGCGATATTAAACAGTCCTATTTACAATGCAAGGTTTTCATTCGTTGACTGTACATTTCAAATTACATCCTGACTCTTAAAACATTTTAATTTTAATGTTCCACCTTTCGAATTTTATCTCGAATGAATTTACAACGCTATAAAAAACTGCAATCAACTAAAAGTATTCGTAAAACCAATTAATCACACCAATTACTTCCAATTACTTTAATCACCACACCTTCACCGTTAAAGAAATGAAATATCCATTCAAGTATCCGTGAAGTGTCCAATAAAGAAATGGCTAAAGATCTACAAATGGAAATACATCCATTAATGAATTGACAATGTCCATTAATGAAATTTTAATGGCAAAAGGTTTTCAGACCATCCGCACAATGAGAACTTTTGTATCAAAGATTTTGGTACCAGACCAATTTTATTTTCTCAATAACTGCTCATTATACCTGCAGTTGTTGTGCAGTTATGGCGCAGTTATTGTTTACAGCTACTTACCAGTAATAACCATAAGTCTGAGATACGAAATGATATATGTACTTACAAATAATTATCTAGTGTAATTCCGCTGAAAATAATAAAATGTTTTTTTTATAACATATAGGCATAGCATTTGACTACTGTCTCACCAGTGATGGTAAGTGATGACGGAATTACCTATATTTGGCTGTTTAATTCCACACAGAATCACTAAGAACCACATAGAACTTTTTTATTTGGACGATAACTTCTTCTGGATATTATTCGGAGTGAAATAAATAATATCTGAAAGTACATATTTATTTTATTTATTCAATAATCATTAAAAAACAGTGATGACAATTAGCAATGCTGCTTCGTTTGACATAATCGATGTAAAACCGTCCGTGAAAAATGTCAAGTCTTCAAAAGCCGTTAATCGAAAGACTCCAAAAATAAACGCACAAAAGCCGCCGTCGCTAATTGTCTGATAATTACCGGACACCTCGATGTCATCAATCAAATCGGTGAGCTGGAAAGAAACGAGGACGAAAGGAATGACGTCCCCGGTGTCATTAAGGTGACAGGCTTTACGTAAGCAGATGATGTTTTTGAAAAGGAACCTTGAATATTACAAAAAAGTAAAAAGAAAAAGCTTTTTGCAGTTATTATACGTATTCAAGCTAGAAGAGAAATATCTAAGTTGTTATTATAGTAATTTTAGTTGAAATTTGAAAACATTACATAAATCCACCAACTTGGACTAGGCTATCATGGTGGATTATAGCTTACACTCTGTTTTCTTTACAGCTGCTTCATTATGTATACGAAATGACAATGCATGAAGGCACTATGCAACCGCTTAAACTAACTAACTTTTGTTGTACTTAATTCAATTTTACAAGGGTTTATACAGCTGCAAGTCATAAGCATCAATGGGAATAAAAATAAATATGTGAAAAAGCCCTGTGGTGTCCTAGAAGCAGAAACGTATTACGTGGATGACGATACTTATATTACAAGACTTATTTAAGTTCTTATGCTAGTGATTTTAATTGAGACTTGAAACACTGAGAATCAAATGGATACAAAAAAACTCTCTGCTTGAATTGCATTTTATACTGATATGAATTATTTGTTAGGCATATAAAAGGTAGATGCAAACTGGCCTGTTAAAACATACACAATTCAATTGGAGACCATTAGTTTCAATTGCCCGAATAGCAAATGATGCAGCTGCATTGACGCAGTTCATAACAATTCTAATTCCAAAGCAACGAAGGTCAATTATATTCTGTAATCACTTACCATGCTGAAATGACCCGGTCCGGACGTCCAAATGTGAGAATTATACACCATACGAGCTGCAAACTGCAAGCAATGTACCGATATTAATCAAGTCAGGGTAACCAATACATCGTTTTCGGCGCGATTCATGAAAATCACATTAGCTTTTTAGGCGAGTTTGGTGTCCATTCTCAGTATAATATTTCGATCAATAAAACAATAGGTATGTTCCATTGTAGACGGTAAAAAAAGATATTTTGGTGGGTTTTGAAGGTCTCGGTCATTTAGAATTTCAAGTTGGAACGAGGAATTCCGAATGAGGTTGGAATCAGGTCATGGTTAAAATGTCATTTTTTAATACAAATATACTCAATCCTAACATAAATTTGAAATTGAAAAAATCGTCTAGAGAAGAAATAAGATATGTCTGACTGATTTAACAAATGTAACGAATTACGTAGCGTGTTAAATATTTTCTATTTTGCAACTCCATTTTTTTAAACAGTTGAGTGGCACGAGGCCGATGTCGGTCAAGTTAAAATCACAAAATTCTAAGAACTGACTCAATGAATAAAATTCTGATTACTTTAATGTTTCCTTGATAAGGAGTGATTCAAAATAATAAAAAGTCAGTCTCAAAAAAGTAGGTGACGATCAAAACAATTTTCTTATTTCAAGTAGGTAATCCGAAACTGTTGCTAGCTCCAAAAATTCCGAGGACACATCACTACGACTGCACTGAATTCAACGCGTGAATCTTTCATGAGATTCGATCGCAATAAATCTGTTATCTACACTTTTCGGTCGAGTTTTTATATGTAGATATTATCATATTTTGTGGACACGGTGTAATAGTAGTAAGGGCACTGTGTAAAATCATTACAAAGACTTTATACGGTGAAAAAATTAGTCAGTGTCGATGTCGATGTAATCGAAAATCTATAATTTATTTCGACAACTCAGAAAATTGTGTCAACGTCAAATTAATGAACATGAATAAATTTTCCATGTGCTTTGTCAAGTGACTAGTGATTGTTTTTTTTTTCTTTCTGAAACCCTGTGTTACGTTTTCATCATACTTACTGGTTCTAATTATCCTTACTGTCATAATTTGTTTCAATTTATTGAGTTGCAGATTTTATAAATAAGTGCGTCTGGACTAAAGTGTCCACATTATACATGACGGTGACAGTAAGGAGTGCAGCGTCTGGGACATTTGTCAAGTGTTCTAGCAGACATAAATTTCATGTTTGTCTGATTTTTTGTTTTTTGTTATGAGTTTTTTGGTGTCTAGACTTTTCGGTATTGGAATTACCTTTATCTAGATAAGCTTGTTTATATTTTGTCCTATCTACATAATTATTTGTTATTTTTCGTCTATTATTTCTATTGCTATTGGGGCTTTAAGTACTTTGCAATTACATGCAATAATATTATTATTAGTGTTCTGAGGTTGACTTTTAAAAGTGTTAATTATAGCAACTTCAATAAATTACTTGAAATAAGAATTTCACTAAGACTTATTCTTAAAATAGAATTAATGAATGAATAAAAACTTATTAATATCTATGTTAAATCTACCATTTGCTCGATTTTAATAGCACATACTTACGTTTTAGTTTTAAAATATCTATTATATCTCGGTATACTTTACAGATCCTTATTATCTGATCACCTATCCTATAAAAGAGACATCCTTATAATGTCGTGTGGCATCCGCATTGCTAATGAAGCTTGTGTTATTAAAGTGTCGTTAAAGTCTTAACTGGTTTTAACTTTGTGCAAACAGATGTAGCCAATGATCAGACAAAGCGATACATATTTTTTTCTTATAACGCACCTAATTAGTTAATCTGTTATTAGTTTTTTTTTCTTATTTCTTTTTATTTTAAAACTTTCATGAGGAACGTACCTAATTGATCTGTTATCAAATATCTATGTTTATTTATTTATTTATTTATTTATTTATTTATTTATTTATTTATTTATTTATTTATTTATTTATTTATTTATTTATTTATTTATTTATTTATTTATTTATTTATTTATTTATTTATTTATTTATTTATTTATTTATTTATTTATTTATTTATTTATTTATTTATGGACCTTCAACAGTTCTACATGTTTTTGAAAATAATAGTGACAGCTTACATGGATTACATGACAGGTTTTGAATTACATGTAGCCCTAATTACAGAATGGCCACATCATGCCTTAAAAAAGTGAGAATCCTTCAAGTAAAAATAAATGCATACTACTACTTACATATATACATACTATACTTAAAGATAAGGAATACAAACAATAGATACACAAAAACTACTACTAGCTAGCTACTTACTTACACAACTGCAACACATATAATTCATTTTGCATGGACCATCGTTATAAAATGCATTTCTTGATATATCAATAAATTATTTGCAAAAAATGGATAAATGAATATAATAATTATGTAAACTTTCATGGTAAACCATACTTAGATAAAAACTTTACTGCGATAACCCCGAAAATTTGACAAATGCCTCCCAAAATGTCATTTCCAGCATCAGCCACCAACATCATACACTGCCGCCAAAACTCGTCACATAAAAATAAATAAAAGTCCTCATAAAATGTAAACTCGAATTTTACCTCCATTTGCACTTGCGAGATGTCCGCATTTCCTTTATCTCAATCGACAGACTGTATGAGAAGCTGTTGCGGTGCTGATTCAACTGATAACATATAGCAGGTTAGCAGGTAGCAGGCATATGGCAGGTGTAGCAGGTTTTGGTATGTTTGTCTGTTTAACGTTTTTTACTTGAAATGGTAGCTTTCTTTGGAATCACTTTGCTTTGATATGTGAGAACGACATTGTTAAAGATACTTGCACAGCAGCACACTAGTTCTTTCTTTCATTGTTTTCAGTTTTAGTGAACAGAAGTGAATACCTGCTGCTCGTTTCCTGGGTATGGCACCCACTCTCCGAAAGAACCTAATCTAAGGCACTCGTAGTTTAAAGTCTGATACAAGTTAAATTATGGAGCAAGCAAAGTCACGTTCAGCAGTATGTAATTGTAGCTCATTAGAGATCCAGCTCATTAAGCACCCCAAACTTCAAGCTAAACGGGGATCGCGCGAAAAGATTCATGTAACGACATGCATAAAACAAAATAATAAATTGGACAATAAAAAGAATTGATATTAAAATTCTCACCGCTGCGAATTTTACGACAGTGTAAAATAATGTGAATTGATAAAATTTGCATTTGAATGGGTATTTTGCGATAAGAATAAGGACCTTCTTTTGATGGCTATCATTAAATGTTGTATTAAATTTTATGTGATTATGACGTTGAAGCGTAAAGTACAATCCTAATTTGAAACCGATATTCACTAATACAGATGGAAGAATAGATATAGAACTCTACATTACCCCGATTAAATATAGCTACAAGAAGAACTAAAATAAATATTACGAAGTGATTTGGATGGACATTGGACAGTGTCATATACCTAGCTACATAGAGAAAAAATAATTTAACGTATATTTCGACAGTGAAAGGTTAGTTTCCTTACAGTTTTATATGAGCATCATCACAAAAATCTAGCATGCAACCTCGCTTTTAAGTTTTAATAGTGTCAATCAATTAACTTCAAAATTCTGGTTACAGGACCATAAAACATCAGGAGAAAAATTTGATCATCACATCATCCTGAAGGCGTCCACTTTAGAGCGTATATAGGACTCGCCCATAGACCGTCAGTTTTCTGAGTACTGAATTAGTTAATTGGGTGAGGTGGTGATATTACTTCCAGAATCCGACGACGGTAGAGTATTCTTGTGTAGAGACTGCAACCATGCGAGCATGGTACAGGACACTCTTGCACTAAGTGGCCAGTAGCAATTAGATGAGAAGAGCCATAGACCTCAGTGGCGTACCTTGGGAGAGTCAGCAGTGAAGTAGCTGAAAATGATGACGTTAGTTATAAGTGAAATATATTAGGTCTGTGCTTATAAGTCATAATCATCATCCTCATCATCACCATCATCAAAAGCCCGTAGACGTCCACTGCTGAACATAGGCCTCCCCAGAGCCTCCTTACTTTGAGTGGCTGCTCACCTCCTGCATCCATCGGCTCCCCGTGGTTTTCATAATCATAAGTCATAATTATGTTTGTATATATTTACCATATGTTTGTAATAACCAAATAACCTCTCGCATAAAGACCAACAGCTCTTCAGATAAACAACGCATAACGTTTACATACATAGATCCTGGACCCTTACAAGGATTCCTTATATCTAGGGACTCAGGAACTTTGAGAACCATGGTCTCAAAACACCAGACACAGAACAAGTAATTTGCGTTTTTTCTGCGCAAAAATACTTGTCCCATTGCGAGAATCAAACCCGTCACCTCCGGGTTGAGTCGACATAATCAACCACTACACCACAAGGATTGTTAATTCATTGATCTAACTTACCTGCTTCTTTATATCATCTTAATTAAGAATGCTAAGTAGTAGTCGACCTTTATCATCACCATCATAAACGTCAAGCATCACCGCGGGGTTCAACAAAGCTTACCTAACATAGAAGTTACCATAATCCTATTCACGTAATATGACTGTTTCATTTCCTCACTTAACGATTCAAAAGGTCGTAACTCCATAATTTACGATTATAGCGCGACTTTATAAAGATTATCGAAGATTATTGAAGTTTAATTCTCGAATTTTATTGCAGCTTCGTGCTTATTTAATAAATATTTTTATTTGTTGTCGAGCATCGTAAATGGTAATTCGACGGGCTACGGTTCTAGTAATTCTCGTTTAAAAGGTGACATTTGCTCGGTATGACTTTTTTATCGGAGACCATTTCGCGTGCGGCGTTTTTCAAACGAATAAATAAATACCGCTTACACATTTTAGTTTTTTTTTTCATTAGGCATTGTGTTTACGGTTTTATGGATTACTGAAACTGTGTCCTCTTTGTAAATATTAAAACTGTTTTAAAACACATAAATTGTTTTATTTTACAGCCAAGACAATAATTATTATGATCTGAGGTTATAAGTACGGACATTTTAAGATTTCAACAAGTCCTACAAAAAAGCTAGCGAGACAATATTAAACATATTTTACGACAATCATAAACCTAATTTTGTCACACTAATCTGCTTGGATTTTACGCTGCCATTAAGTTTAAATGCCAAAATGAGATAAAACGATAATATCGTTTTACAGCCTCAATGAATAACAATTATATGACAATCGTATCGATTATCTGAAGCAATTTAGAGCTTTATGTTGGCTAAATTAGGCACTTCACTGTCGTATTTTTGCAAATTATTTAAATGTTCATAAACTAATGAGTTTTCACCTAATAATAATATTCTTCTTGTTTCTTGTGTAGGCAAGTGGTCAGTCCAGACAAGAACCATTTTTTTTACACTAAACTTTTGCTAGTTTTATTGAAGCATGGAACTCCACGGAAAAGCCATATTTAGCAATTAAAAGCACGAGTAAAATATAAAACTAACATAAACATTTTTAAAGCAATAAACCCAAAATCGGCATTGACAGATCTAAAACTCTTAAAACAGTTGTTGTTCTTGTCAAATAGATGGCAATGTAAGAGACGAATATATTTTAGTATTTTAAAGCTGTCATCTAAAGCCTTCAAAATTAGGC
Organism: Ennomos erosarius; assembly: GCA_963580505.1. Taxonomy (NCBI): domain Eukaryota; kingdom Metazoa; phylum Arthropoda; class Insecta; order Lepidoptera; family Geometridae; genus Ennomos; species Ennomos erosarius. Next base: position 14,626,192 of record OY756986.1, read on the forward strand.
CAAATGTCAATAATTGGTTATATAAAAAAATCCTTACTAACATACCCCCGTATTCCAAAACATTTCTCCAAAAATCCTTCCCTTGACTTCTACTTAACTTTGAGGGAAACTCAAAATACATCGTGACGTACCTTGAGTTGACAGTGGCTTCGCTTCTCTCATTTGAGAAAAATTGACGCAGAAATGTCAAGATGATTATTTATTGTCTTCTTCTTCTTCTTCTTCTTCTTCTTTAATGGCTTTCTATCGCTTTTTTGCAATAATTCTGCCAATGTCAAGTGAGTATAATTTGTACGGTTATGTTAAGTCAAAGGCTCTAAAAACGGCCGTTGAAGCAACAACGAAAATACATGTTTCTATAATCTTGAAACCATTTGCCAACACTCGTGCACGTTCACGAACATTTGATGGATAATAATCCACCCATATTACACATTAAAATCCAGAATACACAGGTTTTAAAAAATAAAATCTAAATTCGCAACCGCCATTGTTGGAGTTTCTTCAAAGACCATTATTTATTGTCAACTAAAAATACCAAAACACAAAAATGAATTTAATTCGAAGTTGAGTCGAGTGGAGCAATCTCGAGGTAACGTCTTAGAATATACCTTTGGTCGTTCTCACCCCCCCATCAGGTGAGAGTGTGGTCAAATAATAAAATCACTATGTCTAACGTAAAAAAATGTCATAAAATTTTATATTCAATAAGATTATAGTTCTATCTTAAAAATTGATTAGCTTATGCTCCGAAAGAAAGAGCATTCGTTTTAGCATTGAAAGAAATAAAATTAATGCCAATAGCTTTTAATTGGAAACGACCACTTAGGAAATAAAAATTAATAGTGTTGTGCCATGTCGATTTTATTTATCGAGTATTTATCGAATATGTTAATACAGTAATAGTGTTTTAATGGCCGAGCGATCGTGGGCTCAAATATTGATATTAATGTATTCACGTCGGCAATGGGTGTTTACTTAGACAGCTGGTGGAATAGAGTTGATACATATTGATTTATTGTATTAATTGGGTAGGTACTTTATAATTAACATTTGTATTACATGTATGATTATTTATTAGAGTCATAAGGACGTCTTTGTTATTTTATTTGTTACTTTTTACTAACAGTCTAAAGTTTACAGAATGTATTGTATTTGTATACTAGTGATAGCTGCACTATGAATTTATATGAAAAAAACTGCATCTTAATTAGGTCATATTTAAAATGCATAAGCACGTTTTGGTAATGAATATCTCATGTTTATGCTATGCAATTAGTGATGATGACTATATTTAGAACTAATGTATTTTTTTACTTTGAATTTATTTCACAGTTAGCTTTGCTGATAGTATTTTTTAAGGGGCTTACACTGACTTTACACAGTTTACACTAAACCGTAGTAACACGGGCAATAATGTTTTCCCTTAGTACATTGGATACTACTAAGGTATAAAATGTTTTATAAATATTTCTACTCCAAGCTACTCCATACCTTTCTCTGTGAAAGGCGGTTATCTTGTAAACGTGTTGCAGTGTAATTCGGTGGTCGATTAAAATTTTGCAACCGGCTGATTTACGGCGCGACAAGTCCCACTGTCCAGTTGTTATTTATATTCTACAAGTATAATGCGTTTCTTTTTATTTTTTGCTATTGCTTGATAGCCGATTTTTATCTTAAGCTATTGCTTAGTGCTTTACGAAACACGTTGGGCTATATTTTAAAGATATTTAATTGTTATACATTTAAGAATATTATTTATAAATTATCACAACCTTGTTTCAATTTATGCGTCATAAAAATTAGGTTAAATTAAATATGTTAGTTTTATCGATGTTCAGCTTACTCTTTTTTTATTATTGTAGTAAAAACAGGTAGCCCACCTGATGGTAAGTGGCATTGACTATAAATGTAAGTAGTCGCTGCGTTCTATTATGAACAACACCAAATTCATTTTTGTTGAATTTCTTACCCTTGTAGAGGATTCTTAATACATTTTCTATTATAATAGGGCATGACTCTCTTACGATAAATAGTTTGTGTCTACGCGGGGAGACACTGCGAGTTCTATTGCTTGGCGAAATAAAACCCGAAATATAGATTGTGTTGCTGTTTTACTTGATTTTCAATATAAAATGCAGAGTACAAAGTTATCTGGTTGAATTTTGGAATCGTAGTCTAAAAGTATACAAAATTAAGGTAGTTTGGCAAATTAAAAATATGTATGGAGTTTTGACGGTGGTTAAAAAGAAATAAATCGGTTGCTCTTGAGTTCTGGTAGGCGTTAGCAGTAAATGGATAAAATATTTGGATTCTTGAAGCGGTCAAATGCTAGGCCGCGACATATTCCGCCCCGTTGAAAGGCTTGTCTTTCAACATGAGATGTCTTCTGGCTTCGGAAGGGGACTCAGACGAACAAGTGAGCGCCGAATGCAGCCTCTGATTGTATTAATGTCCGCCACACGATGAATATTGTCAGGTCCTGGGTATAGGTTCATGATTCTTCCGAGGCTCCAGCATAGTGGAGCCAGGTTGTCTTCTTTTATAAGTACGAGATCTCCCACATTCAGGTTCGCAGAATGTTTAGTCCATTTTTGACGCTGCTGCAGCTCTGAGATGTACTCCTTCTGCCAACGGAGCCAAAAATGCTGGCGAATTTGTTCCAGTCTTTGATATCGTTGAAGTCTGTTTGGATCGACATCTTGTAGTGCAGGCGAAGGAAACGTCGTTAGCGGCCTTCCGACAAGAAAGTGTCCTGGTGAGAGGGGGAGAAGATCGTCAGGATTGGAAGACATGGAACATAAGGGTCGGCTATTGAGTATCGCCTCCACTTGTGTGAATAAAGTTTGAATTTCCTCAAAGGTTAAATGGCTGTTGCCTATGACTCTAGTGATGTGGTGTTTGGCACTTTTGATCCCGGATTCCCAGATCCCCCCAAAGTGAGGAGAATAAGCTGGGATGAATGAAAATTTTATACCTTCCTGTGCAGCAAAGTCAGAAAGAGAATGATTGTTTGCTTTTAAAAACGCTCCTAATTCATTGGCCGCCGCGACAAAGTTTCGACCGTTGTCTGAGAAAATCTCTGAAGGCCTTCCGCGACGCGAAATGAATCTGCGAAGTGTCAATATGAAATCTTCCTTAGACAGACTGCTCACTGCTTCCAAATGAACACACTTATAGCGCATACAAATGAATAAACAAAGATAGCACTTAATTAATTTAGATCCACGCCCTTTACGGTTGAGAATGAAAAACGGACCTGCCATGTCTATGCCAACCAAAACGAACGGGAAGTCTGGTGTAATGCGTTGTGCTGGGAGGTTTCCCATTTTTGGGGTGAGTGTCTTGCCTTGAAAGCGTCTGCACTTTACACAGTTGTGCACTGTATTGCGCGCGAGACGTCGGCCGTTAATGGCCCAAATTGTTTCTCTGACTGTGGCTAATAGCAACTGTGGGCCTGCATGCAATTGGCGAAGGTGTTCACGTGCAAAGAATATCTTGGTTAAATGATGAGATGCATCGAGAACTATGGGATGTTTCTTCGAGTATGGACAGTTAGAAGCATCTATCCTGCCACCCACTCTGATTAAATCGTCATTGTCCAAGAAGGGTGACAATGAGATAAGTTTCGATTTGCTGTTCAATGGTAAGTTTTGTTTTAATGTTTTGTGTTCATTTGAAAAAGATTGTAACTGAGCCATAGCGCAAAGATGTTTGAATGAGTCTTGTAGTTCGTCAGTAGTTAAAATACCGGATTGCTTGTTTTTTGGATTTTTTACATTGTGTATGAATCGTTTTACGTATGCAAATAGTCGTTGTAGCTTAGTAAAATTTGAATAATTCTCAATATTTATTACAGGTGCTGATACGACAGCGGGATGTACTTGGATGGACCTTAGTTCAGGTAAGTCATTTTGAATTTTATTAAGATTTAGAATAGGCCATTCATTTTCATTTTTAGTGAGAAATGCTGGACCATTCCACCAGAGATTTGATTTAATTAGCTGACTAGCACTGACGCCTCTAGAAATCAAATCTGCTGGGTTTTCCGCAGTAGGTACGTGTCGCCAAGAGGATGGATGGGTAAGTTCCACGATTTCGCCTACACGGTTGGCTACGAATGTTTTTAGGTTTCTAGGAGGACTGTGTAACCACGAGAGGACTACGCTAGAGTCACACCAGTATAATATACGCGCAGGTTTGTAGTTTAATGATTTAGTCACACTTTTAGTTAGCCTAGCGGATAAAAGGGCGGCGCAGAGCTCCAGCCGAGGAATTGTAGTGGGCTTTAAAGGTGAGACTTTCGATTTTGCACATAATAGGTTGATAGTGACTTCATTATTTGTGTTTGTTGATTTTAGATACACGCATGCACCGTAGGCACCCTGTGCGGCATCGCTAAATGAATGAATTTCTATGGTTGATGGCTGGTCGCACAGAATAGTTCTGGGTATTTTTAAATTAGCAAGATGATTTACATTACTAGAAAATTCGTCCCAAGATTTTTTGATATCTTGAGGAACGGGCTCGTCCCAATCGATTTTGAGGAGCCATAACTTCTGAAGAAGCATTTTTGGTTGGATAATGCAAGGACTTAGTAATCCGAGCGGGTCGAAAATTTTGAATGCATTAGACATGATGGATCGCTTTGTAATATCTGAATCATTAATAGGGGTTAGCTTTATTGGAAAATGTAGATAATCTTCGGAAGGATTCCATCCTAGACCGAGAGTACTCGAAGCTTCACTCAAAATTAATTTGTCTTTGGTTGAGCTATGCTCAATGTTTTCTAAGAGATTTGGTGAGTTAGTTTTATACTTTCGTAGCGGAAAGCAAGCTGAATTTAAAGCGTCAGAAACAGCCTTTTGTATATAAAGTAATTCGTCTCCTGTATTCGAACCAGTTATTAAATCATCGACATAGAAGTCGTTTTGTATTATTGACTTGATCCGACTATCCCCACACTCCTCTCCAGCTTGCCACAAACACCTTGTGCTCAAATGGGCCGCGCTTGCTGTGCCGTAAGTGAGGACATTTAAACACAAAGTTTGTATAGGGTGCGACTCGTCCTCTCTCCACAGGATCAGCTGCAAATTTCTATCATTGGGATGTACTTCGACTTGGCGGTACATCTTCTCGATGTCACCGGTAAGTAGAAATTTGTACTGCCTTGCTCTGATCAAAATGGAAAATAGGGAGTTTTGCACGTTTGGGCCTACCATGAGTATGTCGTTGAGGGAGAAAATGTTGTTCGCATAATTTTTCTTCATAACTCAGAACGGATGCTTCTGGGAGCTCTTCAAGTTCCCAGAATTTGATTAGGATTTTGTTTATGTCTGCTTGAGTATTGAGTGAAGGATTGAACGATTGATCTTTTGAATGATTGATGGAGCAGTTTGGTGCATTATTGTATGAATGGATCTCTGATTGATCAATAGAATGGCTGATTGAGGGTTTGGATATATTGTTGTATGGATGATTGACTGATTGATCAATAGAGTGATTGATTGAACACTGATTGTGTGCATTATTGTATGGATGGTTGGCTGGTTGATTGATAGAGCATTTGGATGCATTATTGAATGGATAGTTGGCTGATAGATTGAATGTATTTTTTGATATTTGATTGGATGCTTGATTGTATGAGTGATTGGATGAATGGTTGCAATGGATATGCTTAGCAGAGCTTGCATGGATGGGTCCAGCTATCAGCCAGCCGAGCTTTGAATTAATGAGTTTTGGGTTCTTCGGCCCCAATGAACGCTGTTCAGGACATATGACGTCCCAGAACACGTCCGCCCCGAGAAGGACATCGACCCTTGCCGGGAGGTCAAAGTTAGGATCAGCCAACTTAATATTGCTGGGTAAGTTTATGTTTTGTATGTTTATAGGAGCCTTTGGTAACTCACCTGTCAGTTCTTTGAGCACTAAACAAGGTAAGGAAGCTTTGTATGGATTGTTTTTCGATTGTATGGATATAGTAGAACTTTCGACTACTTCGCTGCATGAATTATTACCTATTCCGATAACGTTTATTGCATCTATTGTTTGTGTTTTTAATTTTAACTTCTGTTTCAGGTTCTCTGTGATGAAGGAAGATTGGCTGCCGCAGTCTAGGAGTGCGCGTACCCTCTCCGTCACGTGAGTCAGCGGGTTGGAGACCTCGATGATAGCTGTGGATAAGATCACTTCGCTCGGACCCTCCTTGGAGAAAGCTACTACGGACTCCACCGATGTGGCAGAAATCGGAACTGAATCTGAATGAATTGTGTTGTGTTTCTTAGGGCACATTCGGCACGGCCCTAAGCGACAGTCAGAAACTTGGTGTCCCTGTCGTAAACAATTAATGCATAAATTATGTTTTTTAACCTCTTCTAGCCTTTCATTTATGTTTTTATTTTTAAATATAGAACAATCATAAATGCGGTGTGCATCTTTGCAAATGATGCATGTTATTTTCTTTTGTGTATGTTGGCTTGTACTTGTGAAAGTTTTAACAAATGGAGATTTTTCTGATTTATTATTAAAGTTCATATTATGTTTATTAAAGTTCTGATTGTTCTGTGTGTTTGTGTGTTGTCTATGAAAATTCTGGTTAGGTCGTGAAGTGCTTTGTTGCATTGTATTAGCCTTATCTTGCTTACTACGGTTCAATGCTTCCAATACGTCAGCACGATCAGTTAAAAACTTATTAAACTGGTTAAGGGTGGGAACATCCTTGAAAGTATTGCGGAGCTCCTCCCACTTCATTAGCGTGTGACTGTCTAGCTTAGATGATAACATGAAAATAAGCAGAATGTCCCACTTGTCCGTCGGTTGACCCAGACTAGACAATGCGCGTAAGTTCTTCGTTACGTGATCCACTAAGAACCGTAAAGAACGTTCTGATTCACGCGCGATTGATTGTATGTTGAACAGTGCGGTAAGATGATAGTTGATAAGGACTCGTTTGTTATCGTAGCGTTCACAAAGCAGTGACCATGCATGCGCATAGTTCGACGATGACACTTCGAGATTCGATATAATTCGCGCCGCGTCTCCTTCTAAGTAAGAGACTAAATAATGGAATTTATGTATGTCAGATATACTCTGGTTTCTATCTATCATTGTAACAAAAGCGTCGCGATACTTGCACCAATTAAATATCGAACCATCGAATTTTGCAATTTCAATTTTCGGCAACTTGAAATTGAAACTTGAATTTAAATCGTGATTGTGAGAGTGATGGCATGGAGACTCTGTGGCCATAGACTTGCGGCGTGATTCAATTAGCATATTTGCATCTTCTAATAAAACTTTAGCCTGCGCCATACAAATAATGATGTCGCTCTCAATGCTTTCCCTCTCATCAATCTCGAAGTCCAAACATTTAGAATTTAAAACTTCAATTTCGCTCTGAAGAGTATCAAACTTGTTAGATAGTACTTCGAATCTACCTAATTTTAGACTTAACTCGGCCAATTCGATGCTAGAAAGTTCTGATGATTCTTTTGTGGATAGATAGTTTTTAAATTTAGTGATTTGACCTTTGACTGAACTACGCTTAGTAATAAAATCTTTTAATGTGGTACTGGAGTTTACTGAAACTGTTTCGGTGGCCATGATTTTAGCTATTTATTGTATGAATTAATTTTAAAACTAATATTGTATTATCTGTATGTATTTAAAACGTATTATTTTGGTAATTTAATTGAAATGTTAGCCAAAATCACAACACTCGTTTTGACTTAGCTGCACTTAGGTATTTCTCACTCTCCCCGCCCGGCGGAGTCCAGGAATCCAGGTCCAGAAGGCGCCAGCCAGCCACAAGCGCGATCAGCTGTTCGCTTGAAGTTCGGATAAAATCTTGATACCGGGGCGCCCGGTTCGGTCTGGAAATGTCGGCAATTCGGGTGAATAGCAAGAAATAACAATGATGAAACTGAGGGGGGCAGCTTTGTTTTTGAATTTTATGTTGTTTACTCCAGATAAAATAACTTAATTTTGTTCATAAGGCTTAGGATACATGTTTACAAATCAATTTAATTATAATGAAATTACTCATTGATTTGGAGTGAAAATGTTTGAATTTTTAACTAATTAAATTGTTGCAATCAATGAATGTTACTTGAAATTGATGAATATACCACTGAAGCAGTAATATTTCCATGGATTGGATGAATTTATTGGTGTGAAAATGTATTTATAGTAACATAACCTTTGTACTCAAGGCCTTATATTGAATGTATTATGAAGTGATTGGTTTTGCATTTTACATTGAAAGTAATGAATGAAATGGATAGATGTTGCGTTTGTGCAACTAATTGAAACCTGTTGGACACTGTGGAGACAATTACCCAAGGATTTTGGATGACTGAAGTTTGGATACGTGTGAAGGACAAAGGACGGACACTTATCTTTTTCGATTGTTCCTGCCGTGGTCGTGGCGAAGTTTCACCACTAGTGCTTCGCTGCCGGACCTGCCGTTGCCCAGTAGAGGGATTCCTTTGCTTCTTGGAACTTCTGGATGAGTATTGTATAGGCTTCGATGCGACGTCGTTGGCTTGATGCGAACTTGGCACGTCGTCGATTTTCGTCCTGTCACGGTCGCCAAAAAAAAACTATGTCTACGCGGGGAGACACTGCGAGTTCTATTGCTTGACGAAATAAAACCCGAAATATAGATTGTGTTGCTGTTTTACTTGATTTTCAATATAAAATGCAGAGTACAAAGTTATCTGGTTGAATTTTGGAATCGTAGTCTAAAAGTATACAAAATTAAGGTAGTTTGGCAAATTAAAAATATGTATGGAGTTTTGACGGTGGTTAAAAAGAAATAAATCGGTTGCTCTTGAGTTCTGGTAGGCGTTAGCAGTAAATGGATAAAATATTTGGATTCTTGAAGCGGTCAAATGCTAGGCCGCGACAGTTTGAATATGGCTGTCTAATTTTAAAATTATGTTGAAATTAGTTTTTATTACATGTAATTTTATAGTTTTTGTTCCATAACAAGCAACAGGTCGTTATGAAAATTTTCTTATGATACATGGTAATGTAAGCTTTATAAAGAGTGATGAGTTTCACTTTGTTGCTGCAGGATCAAAATAAGATATTAGCATAGATTAGATTTTCTATATCATAAAACCAATAGAGGTTTTATGAAATAGAAAAAGAAAATTCTTATCATTATAACTGTGTCCCGGAGATCCCCCAAAGCTTCTTCCCGGTAGCTCAGAGAGGAGAGGAACACTCACGGGAACACGTAGATACTAGTGGGATATCCGGAACTAATGAAATGAAACTGTAGATCTCGGTGAACTGGGTTTATTGTAGCGTATAACAATAATTTAAGGTGTGTTGTGGTCCAAAATGCTGAAAATAAGATCACAACTTGTTCCCAATTGAACTTTTACGGAACAACTAGTAGTAACAATATAACTTGAGGTACAAATATCACTTTAAACTGTTAGTAACAGATATCTTATGGAAATTGGTTAAGCACAAACGAGGACTGTCCGCCTCGGCGGTTGAATGAAGAATGAACAAAATGTATGGAAAATGAAAAGAATGCGACTAATGTTCTAATTTAAAATTTAAATCTAGATTATGTGAGGCCAATATTTGATGCGAAAACTAAGAAAGCAGGTGAATAGCTGAAAGATGATGAAGGAGGATGACATCGTCACAACTGTAGACAATTGTTTATTTTTATTCCATAAAATAATTAATTCAAAGACAATTAAAAGTAATTACATGACCATTTTTATTAATTGCTAACATCCATGTAATTAGCTTTTAAATTGTAAGGGTAACCTTGTAGGGGTATTAGTTACAGTAAAACATGTAGACATTTAGTGTTAATGACGTAGGTAATAATTACATCGAATGTTCAATTGTTTATTACTGAAATATACGCACTAAAAATAAATGAATATGTGGGAACAATAATCCATTAAAAAATGAATGCTAACCAATCATACAATAATTATTATGCAGTTACAATGCGAAAGTTTGTGTCTGTGTAAAAAAACAATAGGTGCAGAAATATTTAATAGGCAAGTACGTAATTTTTTTAATATTAATATTTATGGTGTGTGTAATGTGTATAAGATCATATTATATCAGTCGCATTTGACCACAAACTGGACCACATGTAGTGTCAGTAGTGCTTGCACACTATTGCTTGATGGCAGAAAAACTCGTGATCACTTTTAGTATCTATCTCCCTTCTACCATCTGGCTTCCTAATTGTTGTGATAATTAAGTAGTATTATTGCAATTCTATTTAAAATGGCGGCATCATGCATTTATACAAAATCAAAAACCATAATAAAGTACCAACACAGACCTAATAATTTATCGTATCGCATTGAAAATATACAAATGCTAATGAATGGAATTCGATTGTCGATAATCGTAGTGTTGTCATTGTACAGATGCGGCATCTATTTGCATTTTACGATGCGTTAAATTTAACAATCGTGTCGTGCAAAGGTGGGATATTTTATAGACCTTTCGATGGCCGGCACTAAAGTCTACGGATAGGGTAATTTGGTTTTAGAGCAAAGAGGTATGCGATGGGATTTTTATTAAATTGTTTTTAGGTTGACTCACTGTAAATTATTGTCAGTTATTTGTGGCACAGAGTAGTAAGAATAATTAAAAAAAGGAACTATTAACTAAGTAAAATATTAATAGTAAAATCGCTTTTTTAGTGTTGTATGGAGTTTGAATTTGCTTATACAATGATGAAGAAAAACGTCGTGGGGATACTAAATTGTTCAAGAAAATGTACCATAGGTAGGTGTAGGACACCATTTTTTCTATAGTAGATTACGGTATCAGTTTTTTTCTTGTGAGAGAAAGCCAGACGCCAGCAGTAGGAACCTATAGACCAATAATGATGATGGTGATGATGAATGAAAGTAAATTTTACTGTCGATACTTTAAATCATTTACCTTCGTTTTCCCATCACTAGATGCCTTCATTCCCGATGTCTCCGCCATTTTGCACCACGACATGTTCCCGTGCATCCGTACCAAACGCTGTGACGAGAAGACGCGAGCGTGCGCAACGCAATAATTTGTCACTCGCTTGTAGTGTGCGGCGAGCTTTGGGTTTAAACATTTTCATTTGAAACATTGTAGCTGCGAATTCCCTAAAGTTTAAAGTTGAACAGGGTAAAAGTGTTAGAGCAGAGAAGGCCTTGTGTTAAGCCATAACTCTTCATCTGAATTAGTAAAACGAATTGGCATAATAATTTTGGCGTCACAAGTATTTTGACATCATAATTGATTAGCTAATGAAACCTACGCGCACATTAGGTTTCAGTACCTAATAAATTGATTGATATCATGAAGTGCATCAACACTTCGCGGGAATAATTCATGCTATGAGTGATTGACAGTAATTACCTACTATATACCGCCATAGACCAGCCCCCTACTAAGTAGGTGGACCGACGATCTGGTAAAAGTCGCAGGGAGCCGATGGATGCAGGAGGCGAGCAGCTGCTCTAGGTGGCGCTCTTTATAGGAGAGGCGTTTGTTCAGCAGCTTTGAGCTGTTGATAATGATGATGATGATGATGACTTACGATATATATTAATGTCCTCAATATTAATTTTAGTAAATTAAATCTTTAAAAAAAAATTGAAAATAAAGGGCAGTATTCAATCCCAAGAGAAAATTTGTTTTAGGCCATTGACCTTTTGTTTAACTTGGATTTGATTCTACTAAAGATTCATCATTTTTTTAATCATTTTTTTACTTTCAATATCATTATCTGACTTTCTAAATTAATTCACACGAAACAATTGGAACCCGACATGTTCGACATCAAAGCCTACAAATTACGGAAAATCTGCATCACCTTTGATGTCAACCCCAATTGCTGAGCCGAAAACGATTAAGCTCGTACCACAGATTTGTTTTCCACCCCAACTCATCAAAGGGCGGCGACACGCCCGGGGTCACAAAAACAACAGTTTGAAACGTTTTTAATAGGTACGGCTTTGTTTATTGCGAAAGAAATAGGGTTGCGGAAAAGAGAGTTTGCTGCGGGAGAGGTGTTTATCAAAAATAAAAGAGTATTTATGACACACCAAAGTACGCAAAAATGTGCATTGTAAAACAACGACGACGAGATACAGCAATGGGAGTTCTATGACTTACATTTGTTCTATTAGATACACTTTTGATGGACATAACTGATTATGAACTAGAGAGGTCGGTGGCCAATAAATAAATGAATGTGGCACAAAAATCACCAAATTTGAGTCGCTTTTAGGTCTCATCTTCATTTGTACACGGTTTCAATTAATAATGTGCCAAAATCACTATAAAAACGTGGTATCGTAAGCAATCACCAAAATAATGCTGAAACTAAACTCAAATATATCACCGACTAATAAAACACCAACAAAATCTTTCCGCACCAGACATTTTATTCATACCGTACCCTAAAAGAGTTTGCATAGCCTCAGCCGATTTTCGCCGGCGGCGACACCGTCGTTTCCGGCGGAAGCGCGCAGAGGGCGCTGCAAACACGAGCTCCATTTCCGGCCGGACCGCGTTTCCGGCCGGCGACTGATTGGGCCTTTATTAAAAACTGACACCTGAGGCGATCGGACGTTTTGTTTTTGATTTCAACGACGGGCTTTTGTGTTTTGTTTAGTTTAATGGATTTAACTTGAAAAAAAAATATTCTGGTAAAGAAAAATGACAGAAGAATTGATTCAGGACTTCACACAATATTAATCAATAGTACATAGTCATAGATGAAGCGTATCATACAATAATTCATAATAGACAATCGACAATTGGTACGGCAAAAGAGAGCTTCGTCAAATGCAAAGTTTCTGATTGATAGAACAAATACAGATACGGGCTGAAATGATAACGAAGAATCAATATTTAAAACATGCTACCTAGGCAAATTTGTACCTATACTTATCAACCAACCAAGTGGCCTCATTCAGAGCAGAGAGGGAGAGGCCGAGTGGAGACCTCTTTTTAAAAGTCAAAAGTACCTAAAAAGAAAATAATGTTTTTGATCATTCAACCATCTAATGATAATACTGAAGATATCCTTGCAGAATCGCATTATGCGTAGGTACCTTCCTTTAGTGTCATCATCATCATCATCATCAGCCCGTAGATGTCCACAGCTGAACATAGGCCTTCCCCAGAGAGCGCCACTTTGAGCGGCTGCTCGCCTCCTGCATCCATCGGCTCACCGCGACTTTCACCAAGTCGTCGGGCCACCTAGTGGGGGGTCTGCTTACGCTGCGCCTTCCGCTTCGTGGTCGCCACTCGAGAACCTTTCTTCCCCATCGGTTGTCATTTCTGCGATCGATGTGGCCCATTGCCATACTCCTTTAGTATACTCATACTAAATTGATAAATCTTCAACGCACTTTTAAAATCACAAAATACGTCGCGTGATGTGCGACAAATAACCACAAGCTTCTGTGGAAAAGTATCGCGTCTTGTAAATCCTCTGGTACTTGTAGAGCATGGCTTGGATAAGCTGACAGCTTGTTAGTACAATGCTTTGTCGACAAATGTGGTACGAGACAGCAGGAAATGTATTTTACTTGGAATTTTAAAGCATTTACAATTTTGCGGTATAGTTGGTAGTTCGCGGTTTCACACATGTAGAGTACAACATATTTTACACAAATATACATGTTTATCGATATATAAATTTTGAATATTTCTGGACCATCTTTCTGGGCTCAATGTATTTATTTCCTCTGATAAAATAAATTAAATATGAAATGGAATAAATATTGAATTAAAAACCCAGAAAGGTGGTTATATTCAAACTATTAGAGATGTAAATTTAAAATATTCATATTAATTATCTATAATACCTATAGCTTCGATTTTAGATTTCGTTTAGTATGATAAGTACCTACTGTGATACAATATTTACAAAATGTATATGGTAGATTTATAAACTATATAAGTACTACCTAATAAAAAATACGATGCGTCGATTCACGAAACTTTGAAAACCAGGAAACCAAAAAGATAATAACTCCACTATGCCATTATTTTTTCCGCTAGGCATTACATTATAGGGGACAGCTGTAAGTGGTCTCTGGGGACCGCGCTGACCATTCCGTATAATATACGTATTTACGACCGCCAACTAACTTACTGCCGATTATATTTTAGGAATGGCGGTGAAAATATGGTTCGCTCTTTATTGTTTTGGGTCCGATTTATTGGGTTGTAAGATGACTAGAGTTGATCTTGGGCTTTTGGTTACGTTTATAGTGTAGGAAAAATAATAGTCAATGAAAATAGGGATTACAAAAGGTCACAAAGTCTGGCTGAAAAAATTTAAAGGAGTTTCGGTTTCTTGTGTGCATGGAGTCGATATCGCTCGTAGAATAGACAACCGATGGTAAAGAAAGGTTTTCGAGTGGTGACCACGAACCTGAAGACAAAGCGTAGGCAAGGCACACAATAGGTGGACCGACAATCTGGTGATAACCGCGAGAAGCCGATGGATGCAGGAGGCGAGGAGCTAGTAGGTAACACTATATAAATGGGGTGAGGCCTATGTTCCGCAGTGGATGTCATCAGGCTGTTGATGATGATGATGATGATGATGATGATGATGATGATAATGATGATAATAGTGACATATTACAATGTGTTCTTACTAGTGTTTTATAAACTTTAAACACATTTTACCACTGAGTACCTAAAAAAATATACTTAATTATTCCGCAATCTACCAAGATTTTATAAAGCGTCCGGCGCTTTTCATATTTTGATGTAATTTTTATGTGCTATGATGCACCTGTAGTTTAAAGCTTCTAATATATCTCTCTATTAAGGACGCCCTAGAAAAGTAAGTGTAAACTTAGTAGCTGTTAAACTTTAGTGCAGACGGGCATTAGTTTTTAAAAGCGTAAGTATAATGGAGTAGTTTAACTGGCGTATTATTCCAATCACGTGCAAAATATATCTACACGTTCAAATGAAAAAGATGCGAGCGAAATCACGTGACGTCTAAACAAACCTCAAAATCAAGTCACCTCACAATGTCGGTCTTAAAAAAGTATATCTAAAACTGGCAAAGTTAAATCGATTCTGGTGCCGAAACACTCTTTTCCCAACATTACGAGCTCGCCCCTTCAGGCAGTTCGCGTTCGTTATTGCTGTTTTCAGGCATTTTATATTTGTTTTGTTTCGCCGAGGATTTAATAGGTTTTCGACGTCGTATATCGGTACCAGGTTTAATGATTTATTTCTGTGTGGGGAATTAATGCCTATTCTCAAAGTAAGAGGTCATGTTTTGGTAAGCTGGTGGGTGTTATATTGTATTCTATGTATGTATTTACAAACAAAAAAAAAGTATATAAGTATTATATTCGTTATCTGGTTCCCATAGTATAAGCTATGCTTAGTTTGGGGCTAGATGGCGATGTGTGAATTGTCCACACATATTTATTTATTTAAAAATTTTAAGCTTTTTCTGTTTATTTCTGATTATGAACTTTGCAAAGGCTTTTGTTCCAAATTGTGAATTTTACTTTCTTTGAAATCAAACACAAATTGGTAGCTCAAAGTATGATGATAATGTATATAGCATTCATTTGGTTTTGCAAGCATACCCGCGCATACTCGCGTCGTACGTATCAATAACGCACAAAGTTCGTTCGTTACTCACAACACGCACCTCGTAGTGCGAGATCCGAAGGCACAAATACATACGTCATCGAGTACCTCAATAGGCTATTTTTAGATCGTCATTTGACACTTAAACATGTAAAAAAAATCAGGTCTGCCAATTCCGGTTCTGCCGGGTCATGGAAATACAACATCAAATGCTTTGAACACTAATTCCGGCAAGTTTAGACCTGGCAGACCTTTTAATCTATTATCAGGGTCACCTTGGCTATTAATGGGCATAGGTTTCATCGGGATACTCGTTGAGGTAGGCCACCGACTCGCGCCTCGTCACCGTACCGTGCACGACCGACTCACGTGCGAGGGACGCGCAAAGAACGAGCCAGGCGTTACATTCTTAAAATTTGAGGGACTCATTTTGCTATGAAGAGGGCGTCAAATGAACTAACTCGTGAGTGAGAAACATACCGCTAGTTTCTCGTACGTATGTAAAACTCAGGTCAACTAAATACACTAAATCAAGATTTTGTCTACCGAGACATTTTAACAAGCATAAGTCATTTTGTAATTAAGACGTTTTCGCTACATAGTGATTCTGCAACTAAAGCGTTTTGGATACAATGACGTTTTACAACCCAGATGAATTAATGAGCATTTATTTTTAGTCATTTTGTTCTCACTTTGCTGGTTACTTAAGTTACGTTGATCGCGCAGGTTAGACTAAAATTTTCATGTTTGCTTACATGTTTTCGTGTGTTTGAATGAGTATTTAAGTGTATTTGTATGGGTATTTTAGTGTACTCTCGCTAATTACTAAAGAAACTCAATGCTAAGTTGATGGTCAATATCGAGGTAGAATTTTTTGAAATTAAGGAAAATCATTGGTACCTATGTGCTGGTGATTTTGTTGAGTTTTCTTTTTGTTGTCAATGTGTGTCAAAGTTATTGTGATTGCAAGCATGCTAGAATTAAATTAAAGTACCTATGTAGTAAAAAACTGGCTCTCCTACTTACCTCTCAAGATGCGTATTGTAATTATTTTTGTAATTTTTTTATTAACATCTATAGTTTTAAGTTTTTTATTTATCTAAGGAAGGCAGTCATCTAAGTATAGGTTCGAGACTTTTATATTATTTAATTAGTATGTTATTATTTTTTGTGCGGTACTTACTTGTGTACTTACTTAATTTTTTTTTATATCGAGGTTAAAAATTAGTTAGTTTAATATTAATGTGCAATATGCATCTTGTACATTGTTACGAACGAAATCTTAGCATTTAAATACATTTGTCACAACAAACAAAACAAACAATTTTGACTTTAAATTAACAAAAATAACAAATTCTAGGAAAAATGCAGTCGACCAGTAAACATTATGATACTCTAAACATTGACAAAAACTCCCAAAATGAAAACCACCATCATGGTAGCTGCAAACTACAACCCCTTCCATAGAATTACAAAACTTGTTAGAGCTGCCGTCAAATAAATATTTAATTTCTTTTACGAAGCCGACGAGCAATCTTTAACGAGGACACGCTAAAACCGCAACCACCTCTGTCAAATCACACGTTCTCAGAAGGATCAACTGTCAACATGACATTCTAAAATTAAAAACATCGCATGTCAAAATTTGTTGGTCAAATAGTTCAGTATCGGTATATCACGAAGCGAAAGCGGTATTGGTTTCTATTTCACGTCGTCTCGCTAATTCGTAAAGGACGACAAAAGGTGCCGGCTTGTTCGAAAGTCTGTGACGGTATTGAGGACATATTTATTTCTTTGTTATTTAGAAAATTTGTACCAACTTCACCTACTTATTTTCAGAACTAGCGCTGAAACGAATATAACGATAATATATAGATGAATATCCTGTGGTGCATTGCATGTATGGCCTTGCTAAGGAAATATAACTTGATTGCAACCAATAGTAACACAAACTTATATGGATTTAGTAGTTTCAATTAACACTTTATGTGCATAGTTAGATACTTTAAAAATGTTCAAATTTGGAATGAAATTTTTCCAGTTACATTGCAAACAAAGTTCCATGATCACCCTACTGGTCGAGTCATAACTTTTATACCACTCGTAGAACTTTCAAAATTTCTAAGGCCAATCTTGGCACTTCTACCATCCACTCCATTGATGTGCTATTTCTGATAATAATACTCATATATTTAAGAAAGAAAAGGTAATCCAAAAAGGTCCGTAAAATCCAAACTTCTTCTTTAATCCTCGGAGCTCTACGATCAGCAAAAACAGGTGAGTCGTATAAAGGCGTCTGCAGTCGTTACTGAGATGGTTACTGTTACGGGATCCCAATAGATAGCTGGCCGATAGTCGAGTGTGTGGGCGTCTTGCACAGTGGGTTGAGTTTAGCGTTAACAGTGGACAATAACCACCTTTATTAAACTAAAAAAAATTAACTTTCATTATTTTGAACTACACATCCTGAATTTAACTTTATCAATTTTGTTTGCATTTAATAGGTTTGAACTTTACTGAGTATAAATCATGACGATAATATTAAAATTTAATTATTACATCAGATCTCTTATAGAAAAAACGCATCGCTTGCCTGATAAAAATTTCCAGGCAACTGATGTCATCATAACAATTAATAACTTTACTAAGATCTTATTTGTACTTACTAACTCACGGTTTAGGCAAAAGTACGCCGCACTGTGCTTAATACTTTGTAGCCTCAAATAATATTATATAAAACTCAGAAGCTCATTTACCTTTGTATTTTGTTGTATGGATTTATGGTATAAAATTGCAATAGGTACATTTTTTATGCTACGTTAGTAAACATTAAACAAGCATACGGCCTAGGTACTTTATTATGAATGTGGTTAGGGAATTGGCGTGAAAATATCTGTAGGTAACACTAGCCCCTGAATGCACTGTTTACCCAGAAAAAAGTATAACGACCGCCACCTGCATTTTTTTCTAACATTGACCTGCTGGTTAGAAAAAACTGCCGGTATAAATAAAAGGGAAAGTTAAAATGTAGCTTGCATTAACTTTTGTCTATCCGAAAAATATTTTCTGCCCACCGTGCCATATAGTAAGAGACAATCAGAGGCGGCACTTTAACGTTATACGTAACGAGGTCCGGATAATCCCGCGATCCGAACGCTATCCAATTTGCTCGCGGGTCGGGCCGGGACACATCGTGTTATTACACGGTTACATGTTTTATTCTGTGGATAGAATTTGTCGTAACGATTTTGCGGGATTTTTAGGAACGATTGGAATTGTTTGCAGGACATGTGCGGTATCTTTGTTTGTTGGTTTAAGGGTTAAAGTTGTTTGTAAATGGAATTTGTGATTGGTGTTGCGTATAAGTGGTACTAAGTGGACCGACGATCTGGTGAAAATCGCGGGAAACCGATGGATGCAGGAAGCAAGTAGCTACTCAAAGTGGCACTCTGTAGAAGAGACTTATGTTCAACAGTGGACGTCTTAGCTTTTGATGTTGAAGTGTGCCAAAAAAAGCTATTAAGTTATTTATTAGGTACCTACTTTTATTTATTAAATTATGCCTAAAATTATTAGTAATGCATGTGATTGCAATTCAATACGCTTCCTGGTCTAAACCCTGGTGGTACATATAAATTACACATAAACATTCAATAATAAAAAAGTCATACAGAAAAACATAAAGCAAGAATCGATATCATCAAACAGTACTTGTCTGTTACCTAGAAAATATGCTAACAGAAAAGTAAACAGTCCATCAAAGTTGATAAATGGAGATTGAATTCCGAAGGAACGTGTTAATGACACTGTAAATGCTAGTTATAGATGTTAAAAACGTAGTTGCTGGTGATTTTAAATACAAACACACGATAGAACAGCGAAAAATAAATTTAAAATACGAAATGTCCATTAATCAGCCAGTGAAAACTATTCATATTTTTACAATTTATTACATGTTTAATTTCACTTGCGGGTACTTTTCCTTATGAGTTATGCGTCATTCTGTGTTGTAAACTTTCCTTTTGGTCACTGTTTGGTATCTAATTAATTTAAACAGGGAAATTTAATTAGAGATGTACCTCGTTCGATTCTACAACCATTGTCGACAAAAACTGTTTTGATGATGGATTGTAATAATTCAAAATTAAATAACTTAAAACGGCAGAGCATCTAAATTGAAGAAGCTAGTATAACTGTAAAAGCAGCAGCAGCTGTCTGATTAAGTAACAACAAAAATATCAATAAAACAGCTTAACATGTTGTATGGCACAAATAAATCAACCGAATGCCCGATAACTCAAACCGATGCGACATCGTAAGCGCAGTAACACGATATCGCTTCGTATCGCTTGAAAAAACTCGATAACGTTTTAAAAACTCGCTTTTTAAAGTCATCGGGCGATACATTGACGATTTATTG
Organism: Ennomos erosarius; assembly: GCA_963580505.1. NCBI lineage: Eukaryota > Metazoa > Arthropoda > Insecta > Lepidoptera > Geometridae > Ennomos > Ennomos erosarius. The sequence goes on from OY756986.1 coordinate 14,646,230, forward strand.
ATATGTAAATCATTTTAATTGGCGCCCACGGACATTTTTTTGTGTAATTGGCAGTTCGAACGTTACTCATCCGAGCGATGAGATATCGCCGTCTACGTGCGTGTAACGTTGTATATTTTTAGGAACAAATTTATTGACGTGTTTGTAACGTTTTAACAAAGACAGAGACAAAGTGTTTTAAAGCAAATAGACTATTCATAGCACTTTTACAAGTCAAACTAAATTAAATTAGTATAATTACTTAGCAGCTAAAATCACGAAGTGCACAATTTCAGTTATTAATAGCAAGCCTATTACAATAAGTATTTAAAACAAAAAGAAGTTCTCTCTTCCACGACATGTGCAAGCAATCTGCCACGATGCAGAAATAGACAACTCCGATCTCCGATCCGTAGCTTCGATTACACGCGTTTTATTAGTGTTATTAGTTATTATTTTAAAGTCCCTTAACAACATTTAGTTTTAAATTAATGCATAAATAGTTTATCTAAGTAAACTTTTAAATCGTTACATATTTATCTGACCTTCCTTTTATTATTTTACTCAATTTAATGACAATAGTTTTTTTTTTTCAACATCAAAATCTTTTATAAATATTACAGAAACTAACCTGAGTCGAGTCGAATTTGACTGAATTTTCCGTGGGTTGTTGTTACTTGTCCTATCTTAGAAAAGGTTGGTTGTCCTGTCTTGCTAGTAAGACAGCAGAAACGTGTCGTATTATGAAACAGCGAAAATACTAATTTACACCTCAGATTTCCCAAGTACGATTTATTAACGTATCGGTATTTACAATAACACCGTCCGTTCATTGTCGGGTGTCGTGCGATGGCGGCTATGCGATAAAATATTGTACGTTTTTAATCGCTCGCCCGACAATGCGGTATGCAGTTATTGGTACGCTTTTAATTTGTGCCTTGTATTTCTCGAAAATTCCGCGAATTGGTTTGTAGTACCGTATTTGTGAAATTTGAAATATTTATTCAAGAATTGAAATTCATTGCAAAAAAGCTTTTGCTATGTTGCTACGCGCGTCACATTTGTCCAATTTTTTGGTTTCAAAGCATAAAGCGTAAATAATGCCATAATGCGTAATTAACAAGGAGACCCGTTACCGCAACAATGTATCCGATCTGATTAAAGTCAATTACAGCGCACTTATCGCGTCCAACTCGGATGGCTCATTCATTATCCTCCGTGTAAATAAGCAAGAATACACCATAATGCTGCAATTAGCCGCACACAACGCCCTAGAGGGCATCCATCTCTTACAAACTGATGGTGCTCTGTGTTTTATGGGCGGCGCACACGCGATGCGCTCGTAAAACTGCACCGGAGCATAGATTAAATAATTAATTGCTCGTGTGATCCGACCTTTTTGTTGCGGCTTCTCAAAAATGTATCGCTCTCGGGGGATGCGTCGTTTTTCTTGTTAATGAGCGTAATTTTACGACCAACGCGTGGGACTCGACAGCAAGAGATAGGTGGTGTAGGCATACCTGTTCAAGATAAGCTACATCTGAATAAGTTGCAGTATTCATCTGCTTATCAATGTCTGTTTCAATAACTTGGTGCATGGGTAGTGGGTACAATCGTTATTTTACTATTTATTATTTTTATTTTATTTAAATTTGTTGTAAAATTATTTCAATCAATTGAATCCTTCAAACTCTTCCCTTTAGTTTCTGGTAGAGCTTTACAAAATACTACTGCTACGACTGGCACAATGGCAAATACTAATGAAGGAATCCATTGGGGTGATAATAAAGCTATGTAAGGAGCCACCATGGCCCCAACTTTTGCTCCAGCCGAACTCAAACCATATGCCATGTTCCTCAAAGGCGTAGGAAACAATTCAGATACATAAACGTATAGAACTGCAAAAGCGGTGCAAGTTGCTGCGAGTCCAATAAGTGCAATGATAGTGCACAATCAATGACCGTGTTCGAGGAATAGTATTACAGCCATGGTGACGCCAGTGGTGAGAAATGCCCCAATAATAGAGAGTTTCCTTCCAAATGCTTTGTTGATGATGATTGCGAAAGGAAGGATTGACATCTGAAAAAAAAAAGAGATAGATAAAAATACCTGTGTTAAATTATTTAGTAGAGTTTAAACCGTGTAAATTGTGTAAATGTTCACCGTGTAAATTGTAGTTTTCTTTATTTTTCAAATTTGTATCTGATTTTTCTTAATATGTTTTATGTTTTGTTTCATGAGTACATGTGACCAAAGCTATGCACGGCGTACTTGTCACATATATCAGTCCTATTTGTATTCATTTTGTATGGTGTAGTTTTAAGTTAATATATGTGATGTGGCTGTGTTATTTATAAATAAATAAATAAAAAGAGTTTTTTGTATTACAAAATTAAATGCAGTATTTAAATAAAAATATGTAATATAAAAACGTTTACGTGCAGTTTTTCTTCTTACCTGGATAACTCCTAATAATATGACAGATATGATAATATCTGTACCAAGAAAAGTTATGTATTGATTTATTCCAAAAAAGCAGAATCCACCTGTAGTCCAAATTACAATAGAGCTTATGGTCTTCACTAATAGAGTTTTAGTTTTAAATAAATCTAGATACGTCAGCCGTACGTTTGAAGTACTTGAAGATTTTTGATTTTCTAAAGCACTATCGACATTTTCTCTTATATTTTCTGTACTTAATTTATTTCTGAAACATACAAAATCAGATATAGTTGTTTAAATAATTCAACAAAAATTACTTTTTATTTATCAACTACTCACCGTCTAGCGGCTCTTGTTAATATTTTAACACCTTCCTCCACTTTACCTGTTGAAATTAACCATCTAGGTGTTTCTGGCAAGAAAAACACAAGTAAAGTTATTGCCATTGAAATTAAACTGTATCCTAAAATATACATTCTCCACCCTGGTGAGTAGTAAGCGATTCCTGATAAAGATGCTTCTGACAGGCCGTCTGGTAAAAGTGTTAATGTTCCAGCAATTTCTCTGAAGTTTGGTCCAACTGTTTCTAAAATGTATACAATCCCAATGATCATTACTCCACCAGAAGCCACCCCCACGAAGAACCTGACGGTCGTAAATATCAAGTAATTTGTGGTAAACGGAGCAGCAATCATAAATGAAATATTGGTGCATGAGGAGAAGAGAAAAGCTCTGCGGCGGCCAAACCTGAAACCAGTAAGTAACATTTAATTAAATAAAAAACTAAGATCGTCAATTGTATTAAATTGTGTTTCGCATTAATTGGGACGGAAGTAGTAACTAGTCGGAAGAGACAAAACAACTAGATACAAAATATACCTGTCTGAAAACCATCCAAATAAAGAGACGCCAATCAAAAATCCAAAAATCAAAACGGTTTGCGTAAATCCTTCCATCCACATCCTGTCACAAATCAAATCAAATTCGGATGTCAATGTTTCTTCAAATACATGATTTTCATACTCGTACTTTACACAGTTTTTGTAACATATCATACTTTCAGCATTTATGGTATGATTCCCTTCAAATTCAATGCAAGTAAAATCTATACTTGGAGTTAAAAATACAATTGAGAAAATATTAATCATAGCAGTATATCGCATCAAAGATGCTATGGCACAAACTCCGACTTGCCAGATTCCTATAGCACCAATAGATTTCACTAAATAATCTTCTTCATTTTCATCTTCTGATAACATCTCTGTACTGCTATTAACTTGTTTTTGATTAATATCACTTTCCATTTTGAATATTCTTTTGACTTCACATCTCATTTATTATACTTTATTACTCCATCCTATTCCACCTATATTGCAAGGCTCAAAATATGCAAAAAATTTTAATAAAATAATGACTTTATTAATATGACTGTGTGTCAATGAAAGTCTCTACAGCTTCTGTATAATTTAATTCCTACTTAAATTAGTTATCTCATGAGGTGAGAAAAGGTTATCAACAAATATGTTTATTGGATTACAAAATAACTTTCACATTGGTTTTATTATATGGGTTTATTGACATACAGTGGATCGAAAATAAACATATCGTTTATTTATCGATATGCAAAGTTTATCAGATGACGAAATGTCGACCCTGTACATGTTTATTCACTTTCAACTAAATGGTTATAATTATTACGTTCAGAAAAAGGTGTTGTTAAAGAACATCACTACCTACCAATTATATCTCAGTAGTTGATACTCATAAAATATTAAATAATCATTTCGTAAACAAACTTCTGTTACTTATAACTACACCGATATAAAAAAATGTCTCTATAGGTAGGTACTCTCCACGATCGATCAATTAAAGAAAAACAACTTATCATTCCCTAAAAGAACCTCGAATCCATTATACAAGCACATTAACAAACAAATGTTCACACTTAACCTTTCTTTCGGACTTGCGATATACATCTTTCGACGAACGTTCATTATTACCTTTCCACAAACTTACAATTGCATCATTGTTGTCTCTTATGCAATCGCTTTAAAGTTTTGAATTGACTGACGATGCTTTATTGGTCATTTTGTTGTGGTTTTTAACAGGGGGCATCTCAGGTGTCTTGGAAAACTTAATTTATGTTAAACTCGTCCACACCGCGATTATTTAACGGCGGCCGACGATCAGAACGATAAAAAAGATTAATTTGGTAGAAGGTTTGGGTAAAAAATTCGACGACATTCGACCGGTGTGGTAAAGTCAATTCGACAAAAGAGGGTCGACATTTTGTTTGTTTTAAGCATTGAATGTAAATGAACTGAATTTAGGGTACATTAATTAGAATTTGTTAATTGAATTGAAATTCTTTCTCTAAATAGTTATGTTAATGAAGATCATAATATAGCCGCTCAGGCGCTTCTGCCACATTTGTGACCCGCTTCGAAAAACCTAAAGTGCATAGAGACCACAATAGTGGCTCACAGCTGATTGCAATACTAGGGATGTCAAAACATCGACTATTCAATTTTTAGAGGTGTCACTAGTTATAAATCAACTAAAATCAAAACTAGTTGAACATCACTATCGAATAAAGTAAAAGTCTCCGGCGTCAGAGCTGTTTCCTTCAACGCGTCAATTATTATGTGTATTGTTATTGTGTGTGTGTTTTTATACTACAACACACGTAAAAATGCATTTGTTTAGAAAGCCAAGTAATGCTACTTACCAAAACTACTTTTGAAATTTTAAAACATTGCTTAGGTTTTTCGTATAAACAGTAAATATGCAAAACCATACCGCGCTATTTGAGGTTAGTAAATTCTAATTTACTTTGGATCGCTTTGGGACCTACCTACGCCCGCCACGCTGCGCCTGGGTGGATAATTGTGAAGTAAAATTAAATTATTGGTTAACATTTGCAGTTTTCATTTGCACACGTCATAGTAGTTAAATGTTGCATAATATTCTCATCCTTAGAAACATGTTTCAATTTTTTTGGACCTACTTAATAGATAGATACCTATATTTAAAATAGTAATTTAAACAGCATACAGCGGTTTTCGAAATTTTGTTTCCAGTAATGCAGTTGTGTTATTCAGCCTTTCAATTATTGTTCCAAAGAACAATTGACTTGATTGAAAGTTTTTTGGTGGTTCCTTTCCTGGGAAAAGTTTGAAATCTGGGGGTAAAAGTTCTAGGTTGTCTTCCCTTGCATAAGCTACGGTTTGAAAATTTCATTTAGTTAATCAGTTTACGCATGTCAACAAACAGTCAGGCGTTGACTAGGAGTAGGTATTAATATGAAATAATGGCATAATTAATGCGCAAAGCACAATTAAAACAAGACACGATAAGCCAAAAGCATAAACACAGCGCAAAGTTCCCAAATACAACATGTTTTATCTCTTCACCCAGATTAGTGAAACATTATAAGACGTTATTTAGGGGGCAAATAGACCCTCGCAATTATCCACAGGCGAGGTCAACGGGAAAGCGCCCTTTGAGCTGATAATCCAAACAAACGTCAAGTTAAAAGCCAAGTAAATCTTTTATAGAGAACAGAGAAATCCGTAGAGTGGCTTTAAATTACAACATGGGAATAACTTTTAAATTATTTGTTGCCATAACAAATCATGAGTTGAGAGTTCGGACAGCAGTTCCCGATGGTCGGCAAAAAGTCAAGATATAGGTAGGTATCTAGGAATAGACTGTAATAAACATAGTGAAAGAAGCAAGAATTAAAAGTAGATGGAAATAATTGGGGATAAAACTGAAACAAGGTCAATAATACATATTTTTATGAACTAAGATTATGAAAATGAAACTGATAATCGTTGTCGTAATGCATCTTATACCAATAATAATGCTGATAATGTTACATTTTTCATACAAAACTTGAAACTGAATAAGATACATGTTCGCTGTTAGTCTATATCGCAACTCTCTCGAGTGAGTTACAAGGTACCCCGGGCGATGTAAACGCAAGAACGGACGGTTTCAATTATATTGTCATGTCTGCGATAAACGGCAATAAACACCTTTCAGATGGTGAAACGACTTGTTGTGGTGTTCCTGCTCCAAGTTATAATGATACAGTAATTATTGAAGGTGTATTTTTGTTACGAAATGCTGATGGAAATGGTGAAAAGAATGATTAATGACAAGGATTTTCGGAAAATGATGACAGTTTAACATTTTCGTCAGCCTTATAAAGGAATTATGGCCCTGCTAAAGCCTAAATTAGGCTTTAGCAGGGAGTAATTGGAGTTTGTTGTAAATGTTGAAAAGTGTACATGCAAGTCGACTCCCACTTTTTTGATATACTCTATTTTTGTTGTGTATAATATTGACGAAAGGGTCTAATATCTGAATATTGGATAGAAATAGAATTTTATTTTACTAGGGTTCAGAAACAGTATAATAACTGCTTAAGTTTCATGCATCAGACACAAATAAATACCGATTACATATTGAGTTTGTTAGTGGACGACTATAAAGCAAATAACGAAACATACTTGCAAATATCATTATCTCCTATACAGTACTCGAACAAACTTATTGCAACAGAAAAGCTGTCAAATAACAGCTTCAAATATTATCAGCATTTAACAGTATGTTTTGTCAAGTGTTTGCATAATGTAAAAAAATGTGATAAGTAACAGTACTATAATATTTAGTTATGAGCATGATGTTTGAAACAAAACGCATATCAAGTAAAATAACTCGGATTATTGCTGATTTTTGAGACGAGGTTTCTATTAATGTAACCACTGATAGAGTGCAATTCAAACTGAATTGCGGCTGTTTAGTCAGCGGAAATGCTGTGCAGTAGCCAAAATTAGATGTACGTGGGAAGAGGTAAGCGGTATGCGCAGTGTGCGGAGTCTTGCAGTGCACTTCACAGCCGTCATTGTATTGCTTCACAATCTTGTCACACAACACAGTCTTCACAATGATGCTTTATTTATTCAGCAGAGCTACTGTCTGAGAGTAAAATTGATAAGCTGTATATTTTAGCTTTTTGACACATCATTAAAAAACAAAACGATTGGTTATAGGATAGCTATTCGGGGTTAATGTTTGGCGTTTACATACTAATCGTATTGACATTAATAAAGGTGTTGACATAATGTATGTCGGCATTTTAGAATACGTATTATACCTATATTTTATTTTATGATTTGACTGCGTGTTTGCTCACATCGTTACCAAACGCTTTCAAGTGTGGTCAGCACAGAAATTTATTATCACAATAAAGTAGCTAGGAACTGTTAATTGTACTGCGGTAACCATGGAACTATATTTTGTAGAGTCGCGTTGTAAGTAACTAAATGAAGGTCAATTAATATCTAATAACAAGACGAGTACTCCGTAGTTCTACTTGTCTGTCGGGCTTTAATTTTCTAAACTCTTTTCTCTATACACCACTGTGAATGGAACTTGTATTTTTCTACGTTTTAGTTCCGCACTGCTGTTAAGGATATACTGGGGCCAATTTTAAAGGCTTTAGTTGACATATCTGGAACTTCTAAAACTGTTGCTGGTCTTGTCAAATAGTCGGCAGTGTCATCATCATCATCATCATCAACAGCCTGAAGACGTCCACTGCTGAACATAGGCCTCCCCCAGGAAACGCCACTTAGAGCGGCTGCTCGCCTCCTGCATCCATCGGCTCCCCGCGGCTTTCACCAGGTCGTCGGTCCACCTTGTGGGGGGCCGGCCTACGCTGCGTCTTCCAGTTCGTGGTCACCACTCGAGAACCTTTCTTCCCCATCGGTTGTCAGTTCTACGAGCGATGTGACCTGCCCATGGCCATTTCAACTTGCTAATCCTAAGAGCTACATCGGTCACTTTAGTTCTCCTGCGGATCTCCTCATTTCGGATCCTACCTCGCAGGGAAACACCGAGCATTGCTCTCTCCATAGCTCGTTGCGCGACTTTGAGCTTAGTAATGAGGCCAACAGTTAGAGACCACGTCTCAGTTCCATAAGTCATCACTGGCAACACACATTGATTGAAAACTTTTGTTTTCAGGCTTTGTGGTATTTTGGACGAAAAGATAGGTCGGCAGTGTAAGAGACAGATATATTTTTAGTATAAAGCAGGACTAAAGCCTTCAAAATCAGGCCTAATATAAGTATAACTAATTATTGTTGATAAAGATTGCCGCAAAATTTCTTCCTAAAAGTTTCCAGAACCTTCTCAAAATAAGTGAAAATCGTCAATAGATTTTTTCTCTAATCTGTGCAAAATAAATAAATAAATAAATATGTGTGGACATTTCACACAGCGCCATCTAGCCCCAAACTAAGTATAGCGTGTAATATGGGAACCAGATAACTGATACATTACTTATATACATTTTTGTTTGTAAATACATACATAGAATACAATATAACACCCAGACGCAGAAAAAACATCTATGTTCATCACACAAATGTTTGTCCTGGGTAGGAATCGAACCCACAGCCCTCAGTTCAGAAGGCAGGGATACTACCAACTGAGCTATGGGGCCCGTCAAAATCATTGAGCGTTTTGATTTAAGAACGGTGAATATTGTGACGTAACCTCATAATAAAATCAAAACATGAAGAAACCCCATATCCATTATATTATTGAAAGTAAAACAATATTTTTAGCACGCACACAAAGAGAAGTCAAAACGCATAAACATTTGTCAAGGTCATAACTATACTGACCCCAATAATGAAAGTATATTTGAACATTCTACTAATATCTGTTTCCACGGTAAAAACTGCTAATGCAGCCAAATTGAAATAACCACTTCAGGTATGAACTCTTCAAACATTGAAGGCACGAGCGGGGCCTTCTAATGATGGTAAGTGATTTGGCCAATTTTACTATTCTTTGAGTAAACACTTCGAGAAACGGTTACTTGTTGACGGGTGCGTATCAATGGTGTTGAATAGGTGTTAAAATTGATGAAATGCTTTACTTTTTAGTTAGTAAATTCATACAAAGGTCTAAAAAATCTGTAAAGTAAAATAGTTAATTTGACAGTTTTTACATAAAATATTTTGTTTATTATTTGATTACGAACGCATGTAATTTGCATAAATTACTTACGAAATTAATGCATAATTAAAATCAAACATGTATCGCTGTCTTCGATAAATTTATTGCAAAATAAATTTATGGCAGGTTAAATTTTTATGTCAAATTCTGAATATTTATGAATTGTTATTTATTATCGGTTTAAGTGCCATACATGCCATAAAACATAAATATTTTGTTAATGTCTCGATTTATAAATGGTTTTAAGTTTAATTATTTATAAGTTACCTTCAAAAGAAATAAACTATAATTTATGGTAGGAATAATATATATTTTATGTAAAATAAGTTTGGCAATAATTAATTAATAATAAAAACCTTTAAATTATTACGTGTTATTAACTATATTATTACCTATAAAAATTTCCAGAACGGGTTTATATTCCCTAATCAGTAATCACTATTACAAAAAATACTATTTGAAAATGTAAAAAAATGTCATAGAATTATATTTGCATAGGCAATTAGGCATAATCAAAAGTTTGCTGAATTTTGATTAAAAGTTGACGGGCCTGATAGCTGAGTTGGTAGTAGCCCTGCCTTCTGATCTGAGGGCTGTGGGTTCGATACAATATATCGACAAATATTTGTGAGATGAACATAGATGTTTGTTATGTGTCTGGGTGTTATATTATAATATACTCAGTATGTATTTACATAGACAAAAAAGTATCTATGTATTATATCAGATCCCATAGTACAAGCTTTGCTTAGTTTGGGGCTAGATGGCGCTGTGTGAAAAGTCACACATATAAAAACTAAAAAAATGGTAGTTCAAATAATTGATTCATATATACAGTTCATTGTTAATTCTACACTATAGTTTAGTCATTTGCTAAAGATAAAATCGCTTAGCACAGTTTCCTGTGGCATTAACATCTGCCATAGAGTAACATTGTATGTAAATGGTCAGTTGTCGGCGATGCTTATCGTGTTACCTATCTACCTATTTTCATATCTGGTTGTAAATCTCTACTGCTGTTTGTTGGAATATACATTGATGACTTCTATAGAGGTAATTATGTTGGGTTCTATACGAAATTACATTTTAAAATGTTAACGAATTAGTTGTCACTAGGTTGGCATTTACCTGGCGTTAATGCTTATTCAAACCACCGTGTTATTCGCGACCACTGTGGTTAGCAGTAGCAAATAATGATGGAAAATATCGCGCGGGATGCTGCCTTTTATTTTTCATGAAGTTTCACTGCTAAAGTGAAACTTGAGCGCAACTTCAGACAACATACAAGCGGAATCCAGCTTGGGATACCGCTACCCACAGCGATAGCGAATAATGCGCTGATTTGAATAGGCATTTAAGTGTCACAACAGTTACCTATAACAGTTGCAGTGTCACTCAAGACTTGCATAATAATATGGCACTGTGTGAAATGTCCAGAAATATATTTATTTATTTTATACCAACGTTCCCTCTCCTGCAGTAAATTCCTAGTATTTATTCTACTAATTTCTTTACCAAAATAAGTGTCGCATCGCAGTTTCTATTCTTTGCCCCATCCTTAGATCCGGTATTAAGCTGTCAAAACATGCGCTTACGCAGATTTAGTGCCGGACGCGGATCAAAAGGATCACGATGATAAATGATGAGTAATGCAGTGGCTGTATTTTTGGATAATGAACTTAGAATTATGGGAGTATCTTACGGAAGGCAAAACATTTCGAAAAGGTATTCATCAAATACAATTTAGCATGATTTATGTTTCCTTGAATTTAGTTTGTGGTATTTTTATTCGTGTTTAATTGGGTAGGTAAACTTGTATACCATTTTGGACTTCAATCGAAATTAATGAGTGGCAGGAAACAACTTACCAGCGTCATTGTTTCCTGACAAACACAACCTGGGAGTTTTAAGGCTAGAATGAACTGGTATCTTCTGGGCAAGCATGCTCCGTCGCCGACCGCGTTGTCACTTGCCATCAGGTGACACCGTGGTCATAAATCTTAGCCTATCGACAAACCTTATTTGGTTTTATTGGTGTTTTTAGGCAAGCTGTAATTTTTTTTTCTGATTTAGCGGGCGGAGTTCATCATCATCATCATCATTAACAGCCTGAAGACGTCCACCGCTGAACACAGGCCTCTCCCAGGGAGCGCCTCATGGAGCGGCTGCTAGTCTCCTGCATGCATCGGCTCCCCCCAGGAGCGGCGAAGGGCGGCGTTAGCCCATCAAAAACGTCATTCTTGTTTCAATACGAAGCTAAACTTCTTTTGTTACACAGATTTCTTTTTGGAGACGAAAACATTTCTTCCACGCAATCATCTTCCATATTGTCGTCGCGACAACTCCATCAAAATTGCTCGTGCGTGTTTATTGAACAAATAAATCCATCTCACAAATTAAACAAATACATAGATCAGTGCGCTAATTGACGTTTACAATCTGGCTGGACAACCCGATAAATATTGGCGGTTACGTGTGACTTATTGAGGTAACCGGAACAACTGTTGCATGGGGCGCAAGTTATGAGCGATTTGCTGGTTTGTATGTAGGGTGTTCTTAACTGAAAGGATTCAGTCTCGAAAGGTTCTACAAATTAGACTTTCTGACCAGAGAAACTTACTTATAAATATCCGTCAAACAAAATTAATAATAACATACCTTATGAACAAAATGTCTACAATTCTATATTCAAATGCATTTTTATAATGGAATCTTTTAAATAAATCCATCTAAACTATTGTCTCTACGTATGTATACACTACCTATACGGTTTTATTAGAAATCTAAACTGATGAACTGGGTTTGATTATATTGAAAGAAATGCCCAAATAAAGGGCGTTCACAAATTGCTGGACTGGTTTGGTGATAGGTATTCATCTAAAACAGGTTTAAATTTTAATTTTAATGTCTGAGGTAACCAAAATATAAAAAAGAACCTCCACTTTCTTAAGTTGGATGAACATAATTATAATATGATTACCTAAAACCTTCAAAATCCATCGCTTATGCAACACCGCTACGATCCACAATTTGGACCAGCACCTGTAACACAAAATGACAGCCGCAAATATTCATAATTCATTTGCAATTAAACGCTGTCCAGCGGGAAATATCGACACCACTAGAACATGTGCAAATTAACTTGTTTAATTGCATTCATCCTGTGAATTCCTCTCAGGAATGTCGGTGTGAATAGTTTGGATGCAATGCTGTTTTCTGTAGATGGAGATTTATAAGCCGGCTAGCTGCTAGATATACAAGGTGGTCTTGAATTAGTATGTTATCCCGAAATGGAGGGACTGGGACCATGATGCCCTACAAGTTGTGGGAGCCTTCCTTGAAACTGGGTGTTTCAAAACCTCCACGAGAGTTAACAAGATAATTTAAATTCATTTCTAAACACAGGTCGTTAAACTAATTTATGTGGACTCGGTCAAGGACGAAATTCAACCACCCAGCTGCGCTAAGGCTATTTTCGAACGTAAATTTTACACGGCATTTATTCAATGAAAAACTATTAATTTAGTAAACTCATAGAATAAACATTGTCTGCCTTGGGGTGTAGATTTACCCCCTTTCGGGATAACATACCAATTCAAAATCAGGTAGTATAACTAATTCAATGTCACCTTTTATATCCAGCAGTTCTGAATAATTTACGGGCTAAATTATAGAAAAAAATTACAAGGTCTTGTTATGTTATTGTTTCATTATCATCATCATCCTTAATACGTCCACAGCTGAACTTAGGCCTTCCTGAATAAGCGCCACATTGAGCGGCTGCTTGCCTCCTACAAGTGCTGTTATTGGTAACTATCCCTTAAAATAGTTCATCTTTTTTCGTTTTCTATTGTGTTGCATTTAGAATTTTCTATTTTATTAAGCATGGGAGCGTGTGTGATTGTGCATTGGTAAGTATGTACCTCTACCTTGTCGATGGCATATGTACGAAAGTCATCAAAAGAGAAGATGCAGAGACGATATCGCCGAGGTGGCATCAGGAATGGCATCTACTGAAATAGCAAGAGATCAGCATGTGTGGCGTTACATGAAGGAGGCGAGGCCTTCATAATCTTATCTATCTATACTTGCGTACCCAAATAAAGCTTATTGATTTCTACTTATTCCTTAAAAATACTCATATATTTAATTCGTATATTTTATTCATGATTTCGTAGGTATTGTATTTACATCGAGTTTAGCGTCTGTTTAATTTAGTGTCAAGAGGTCTAAGTCTGAAGTGCATAATATGTTAATGCAAAAAAACAACATCCGCATAATGTCATTTTAGAGTTGTACCTAGTTTAATAATTATGTCTATTAAGTATTAACATAACTTGTGGTATTTCGTAAAGATCAAAGATTTTAGAAGTACCTACAATTATGCATGAAGCATCAGATATGTTCCAAAAATTGCGATAAAACATTTTTTGATCCAGTGATTTTTTAGAAATAAAAATGAACAGTAAAGTTAAACAGTATTATTATTAATGTCGAATTAATAAAAATGCCTAATGATGGAGTGGGTTTTGGTAGCGGAGTAGGTACCAGGATAGAGGTCTTTATGCAAGCTTGCGCATTCTACCCCCAGTTTCAGATCTTGAACTAATCATCATTTTTTTCTCAGCGATGCATGTTTTTTTTTTTCGAAACATCCAATGATTTCATTTTTATACTTGTACACTTTCGCCTGTTGACTATAGGTTTATTGTCACAGTTCAGTAGGCCTAATTTTGAAGGCTTTAGTTGACAGTTTTAAAAATGCTAAAAATATATCCGTCTTTTACATTGCCGTCTATTTGACAAGGACAGCAACAGTTTTAGGAGCTTTAGATCTGTCAACTAAAGCCTTTAAAAATATACCCATAATAAAATACTCAAACTGCTGAATGAATTATTGATTTTTGTTTGATTATTGACTGACTGGTGACGCAATATATTCTAAAATATTATGATTTGACAAGTATGTGTGTTGAGCTTTTGTAACCATGTTTGCACGTTCAATCGGTTTTATAATGGAATGATTAGTACTCAGTGTAATGTTTATTTTAGAAGTTGATTTATGAATACCTTCTGTCAATAGATCCACTCGTACTAATAATCTATGTACTTACCTACTTATTTAGGATTTTATGTTTAACAGTTTTTTTTTTATATACAGTGCTGTGATGAGATAATATAAGTAACTTGATAACGTAAAATATCCCAGATTATAAACTGGATCTCAAATAAGAGCCATGGTACTGTTTTTAGGGTTCCGTACCCAAAAGGTAAAGCGAACCCTATTACTAAGGCTCCGCTGTCTGTTTGACTGTCTGTCCGTCTGTCACCAGGCTGTATCTCAAGAACCGCGATAGTTAGACAGTTGAAATTTTTACAGATCATGTATTTTTGTTTCCGCTATAATAGCAAATACCCTACAACAAACGTGAATTTGTTTCCTCGATTTTATAGATAATGGCCCAAAACCCTCCATTGGACGCGCGAGTCCGACTCGCACTTGGCCGGTTATTATCTAACTTCATGACAATGTCTTGTGACCTAGCCTAGAAGTTTAACATACTACTTACTTATTTGCTTCGCTTTGAACCTATAAGAAGTGAAAATCTTAAAATTACAAACACTCTTTTATTCTAAACAGCAAATCAATGGGTTGTGTTGTTAAAATGAATTTGTTACAAACATTTTACGCTGCCTCTAGATACAGGATATGTAGGTGTAGGTATCATCATCATCAGCCTGAAAACGTCCACATATAGTGCTGAACATAGGCCTCCCAAAGAGCGCCACTTTTAGCGGCTGATTGCCTCTTGCATCCATCGGCCCTCCACTGTTTTGACCAGGTTGTCGGTCCACCTAGTGGGGGGCCGGCCTACGCTGCGTCTTCTATTTCGTGGACGCCACTCGAGAACTTTTCTTCCCCATCGGTAGTAAGTTCTACAAGCGATGTGGCCCGTCTGCCACTTCAACTTGCTAGTTCTAAAAGCTGTATCGGTTACTTTAGTTCTCCTGCGGATCTCCTCATTTCAGATCTATGGAGGATTGCGGAGGTGTAGGTATACTGACTATTAATATGTAAGTACACCACACTTAATGTACACTTAACTTTAATTACTATTATAAAAAAAAGCCTTTTAAAATTGCAAACCTAACCTTCAACGCAAATTAATTTACAATTACCAACAATATTATTATGTTAATGCACGATATAAATAATTAAACATCTATTCCTAGCAAAAACTAGTTGATTTATGTTCACACATTCATCATAGGCAAAGAAATATGTAATTGCTGTGATAATTAAACTATAATGGAATGATTTATACAGACAGTGAGGGGAAAAACTTGACAACCACTGACGGGTTAAGTATGAGATAAGGGTGATTGGAATAGCTGTTGTTGGGTTCTGTATAATCTAATTAGATCTTTAAAAGTCTAGAAAATGCCTCGCCTTTGATGTCAAGCGATCTCGATGAAATGAATACAGATTGTACCCTGATTGTACCCTGAAAACTATACGGGAAGCTGTCGGGTACAAAGAGGCAAGCAGCAATTTGAAGTAATGTTCTATGCAGGAGGACTTAATATATTCAGTAGTATATGTTTTCAGGATAATAATGATATTGATATACATAGATTGAGATACTAGAGAGACTAAAAAACTAAAAGCTCCCACAAAAAATCGGGTAAATTTTGAGTGAAGCATAATTATAGGCATGAGGACTAAATTTTTTTTAATAAATTAAAAATATTCCTCAAAAGATAAACATTTTGTGAAAACAAAAATTAAATATCTCAAAAAATGACCAAGTTACAAGCATTTTAAAAACCGGAATAGGCAAACGGCCAGTGACGTCAGAGGAAAGTCGTTATAGTACCTCATTATTAAGCTGTGGTAGCTTTTCATACAATCTCTTTGGCATATGACGTCACAAGTAGATTTTTCATAGTAACTGTGGGGGCTGTTTCGCGAGAAAGGGACGGGAGATGCCTCCTGTAGAAACTTTAAAAACTTATCGCTCCGTGATTTATTTACCGACTTTGCTTATTTTTTCAATAATAGCATTCATTTTTAAACTTCTTTATGAAAGTAATATTTACTTATTCATTTTTAATAGTAGTCATCATGCCTATTATTATGCATTGCATAAATGGTGCCAAATTATCAAAATTGTAAAAATATGGGTATCTCAACAATACATAATCAATTTGCACCTGTCACTGTAAATGTAAGGAATATTAAAAGTAATATTTGAATATGAGCAATTATAAAATAAAATATAAAGCTATATTACATGCGTGCATAAGGAACCCTAGAAACATTATATCGCGCGCAAAAGCGCGCATGTTTTATTAAATTGCTTGTGAATTTTATTATGCTCATTGCTATGACGGTTAATGTAGCGGGTATGGCTTGAATTGGTCTAGTGACATTAAATAGACACCTGCCAAGCAGTTAAATAACACAAATAAAAAATCTTTACTCTATTTTTTTTTGCTTTTTTAATACGTTGGTAACAAGAATTTATAAGCCAACAAATGTATAAGTAGCTTATTATGCGTGATCATCGCTTCCTTTTTGCCGTAATTTAATAAAAAAATCTTATCCTGAAATAAAAAAGTATAATAAAAATGACATTATGACTACTACACACTACATACTACTACTACTACTACGAACCAGATAATAAGTAAATAATAAATAAATATTTATAAAAAAAGACAGAAAAACCACCAATGTTCATCACACAAAATAAATTTTTGCTTTGCGTGGGATTTGAACCCGCATCCTATAGTGCAGAAGGCAGATCTACTACCAAGTGAGCTATCGTGCCTGTCAACAACTACCAATTCTTGCGTCCCCGTCATAAGCAGTAACCCACATCACTACCTACGTAGCGTATCACAATGTAGTTACAATGTGTTTAATAATGCTCGTGTACGTGCCCCTATAATTATTATTATGAATTATTATAGCCTTTTATTATAATAGTCTCACAGCGAGCTTGTTAATTATTACCTTAACGGAATAAAACGAGGTTTGCATGCGTTAGAAAGTAAACTTGTTAATCTATTTACGTTTCTAGATTTAATTTATACTAATGGTAATGATATTTTAACACGATTTCATTATGCTAACTTTAATAATTTATTGTAGTACTTAAGTGTAATTACGTAACATAGGTACAAGTAACTCCATTATAATAGTATATGGGTATTATATATTTGTGTTATATAATTTGAAAATATAGAACCAGTAACTAATGATGATTCCAGCGCAATAATGTCCATACTTATTGGTTAGTTTTTGATTGCCTAATAGCTCAGTAAGCACTTAGCAGTAGCTCTACCTTCTCGTTTTAAAGACTGTGGATTCGATTTTTACCCAAAACAATATAATATTTTGTGTGATGATATATATTGTGTAGTTTATTCAGTCTAGAAAATTGGGTGGACTGTCAGATTGTATGTCTGTCCATCGTATAAAAAAATGTAGTATTCTATTGGTTATGATTCTCATAGTTCAACGTGGTACAAGCTTTTTTAGTTCGAGACTAGATGGCGCTGTATGTGTGTTAATATTTTATTCACAAATACTTCACAAAATAATTATACGAAAAAGCCGTAAGTATAGGTACTTTTTTGGAAATTATTTTCCAAAAAAATGCAAAATCAGAATTTCAGGTAACTCATAAGATACATATTTACAAAGTAACTTACCGAGCTATTTTCTTAATCATTGTCTTTTCAGTGTTTGTCTCATTATTTCAAAACAAGTAGTAAAAAACAAAACGTAATTATTGTACTAGTGTTTCTTATTTCTGGCAAAAACCATCGTTTTATTTATGTTCATAATTATTATTATATTAATTAGGAATAATTTTGGATGATTGACGCATATTATTTATAATTATTAAAATAATATACTCAAGATGTACGGAATAGCAATTTGAAACATGTAACTAATTAAAAGATAATTGATTATTACTAAAGGTTGTTTTATTATCAAGAGTGGCCAAAGACATTAAAATTATAAACAAGTTTTTATTACTGCTTAGGATATTATTTTAAACATAAATAAATTCAGGTTTTAATGAGATATGCAATCTAATGCGATAAAAATATTAATTTATTAAAAAAATATGTAATTAAGTTGGCGCATCTTATTATATTTTATAGCCGTCAAACAGATTAAAAACAGTCGTGAATCCACAGAATATAAATGATAATATAACGTGAAACGGAATAAAGTTATACAGCTAGCACTTTCAATAAAAAGTTCCACATAATAAACTACAGCTTTCTTTAAGCGAAAAAGCTGCAAAGTATCATGTCTGAGCTACAAACGTAACACTAACCGTCTAGAATGGTAATACTTACACCCTTTTTGGTCGCCAATAAAACGCTGTTTGTAGTGTAACTAGCCACCACTCATGGCTTAGAAATCGAAGTTTGATGTTTTCAACTGTCAAACTGACCAATCGCAACGGAGTGCTGACAAGGTGCTGACCAATCACACCAATCCATTTTATGTAGCTGCCTGTACTGGTATATTTATTAGTACTCCATCGAATACTTACTTCAGCTACTTGCCAAGTACGGAATGTCCAACACGACATTTCAATAAACGCAGACCGTGGTATGTGCAATAAAAATTCTGCGAAATCCTTATTAGTAACTTAAGCAATACATACTATCACGGAATGTGTAATTGTAGCAAAAAGTAACGGTTGGAACAGGAAAAGTGCAATGTTTGAGTGACATTTTTTACTAAAATACGGTATCTGCCTTTGTGACAAATTAAAAAAAAAGTATGAGTCCATGATCAGACAACCAATTATTCACCAATAACAAATTGCTGTAGTTGTCCTTTCTTCTTTATTGGTTGTAAGCTGTAGATTTTACACGAATCTTTACGCGAAAGTAAATGTAACCATAGAGGAATTATTCTAGTGTAATGTTAACGTACAAGTCAGTTGTATGGCATTTGATCAGCGCTCCATACAACTGACTTATGTTAACGATACATTTCATCATCATCATCATCATCATCATCATCATCATCATCATCAACAGCCCGTAGACGGCCACTGCTGAACATAGGCCAAAGAGCGGCACTTAATTCAAATTTGATGTATAAACTTATTTTTTTATTTAGCGCCATCTAGGCTTACGCCTAAAAACAACACAACAAAATAACATCATTAATATATTTTTTTTTTCTACCGAAACATACCTCGTTCCCGTTGACGACAAGTAACAGGCACTAATAACAGTAACGCCTTACCAAGCGTTCTCAATGGCCGCCTCGAGTGATCGTTAAACGCCACGGATGCCGATCACATGTCTGCGCACTACTACTTGCATTATACCTTAATTAGGCTGAATGACACTTGGTGAATTAACACTGTTTGGACACGTCTATGAGATGAAATATTTCCATTTGCAGAAGCAAAATCCCCATCGCTTGATGATAGGAGTCACAGGTATTACTCATTTTGAACCTACTTGAAATTATTTATGTTCTTTTTGAGTAGGTTGTTTTTAACATACATCATTAGTAAAATATTATTATGTACGTTTCATATTAGTGCCTACTCAATAACTGTAAAGTACCTATTTGTAATTACCAGTGCTTAAATTAATTCTTCGCTACTCTTTGAGGTTCCGTACTTAAAGAGTACAACAGACCCTATTAAGTACTAAGGCTTCGCTGTCAGGTGATAGTTAGACAGTTGAAATATTCACAGATGATGTATTTCTGTTGCCGCTTTAACAACAGATACAAAAAAACATTAACGTTAATCTTCAAAGTTCACACATTTCTGTACCGTCATTAACAAAATTAGCACTTTTATTGTTGTCACCGTACATTTTATTGGTGTCACCGGGTATTTTATTGGTGTGTCCATACGTTTTATTGCGAATTGACATTATACATTTGGCAAAGGTTAGTAGTACTTTGCTACCAAATTACACTTGCACTTAAAACAGTGAAAAGTAACGACTGTGTTATCTGTGGTTATATCACTGGTAAGGCGATGTTCACAAAATCGCATCGTATTATTTTATTTCTTTCTTTGTTTTGTTCCTTAATTTTTTCTATAATAAATTAGGAGAATTGGTAACATTTTTGAAGATAGAAAATAACGCTAATGACAATATTGTCATTTATTACTTAATTAAAATCATCCATCATAAGTTATTGATCCATATATACAGTTTCCAGTAGGTATTGATTCCATATATTATTAAAATAAAAACTACATTTTTTTATATAATATAATAAAATATAATGATAATATTATGTACTTTTTATGTTGTTTTTGAATCAGACCAACTAGGTACTCCGAGTAGAATCTGTTTCGTGTTTTTTCAATAAAATGCGTACCTACCTACCACAGGGTCTCATCAGGTAAGTACAATTAATGAAAAATACTACGAACGTGAAAGAAATGTGATCGTGTCGTGAGCATTAGGTTCTAGTTAAATGCTCAGTGTATTTATTACTTACTTATTTTCTTCCTAGCGTACTGTAAACGTGCCCCAACTTATTCCATGCAGTTGGTGCACAGTAAAACTTCAATTTAATGTCCACAGATTGCACCTACGCGGCGGTTTTATGTCCACGATCGAGATAACGATACCTACTTTGAACTCTTTAACGTCTACGCACCACTTACACTCAACTCGTAAATAAAATCATTAAAACCTCTTAAAATAATTAAGTACTCTCAAAATATTATGTCTTTCAAAGAGTTTTTGTATCCGACCATTTCGCAATTATTTACACGTAAAACTTTAAAAATTCTTTGTAGATACACAGTATTATTTGAAACGATAATTATATGAAAAATAAACTTTACCCATTGTCATTTGAAAAGAGAAATAAAATTTCAAGAACTGAGATTGCGGTGTTATAAATTTGGTCATAAAACAAATTCAATCAAAGGATAAAAAATACGTAGAGACGGGACGTAAACAAAGTAATTGATTCTCATTTCGTAGATTGCTATCTTAGATTTTTATTACCCGTGTCGGGTAATAAATTACCGGTTTATAGCTTTATTCGCCACTCATTAAGGTTTTATATAAGAATTATGCGATATTAATTTTAGAAAACGGTTGTTAAATTTATGCGTTGATTCGTGTTTGATAGTTTACGATGCCTGTCTATTGCTTTACGCACGGAGTAGGCACTTCATAGGCTTAATGATTAATTTGTAAAGGAAAGATTTGAATCACACACGGATTTGAACCCGCTTCCATCCATCCCTTTAGCCGGGACATACTCTACTTAAGCTACCGTGACAAGTTTCCGAAATCCTTTACCTTTTTACATCGATTTTATAGGGTTTTAGCGTCATCTGTATATTATGCTAAGCTCTGCTATAAAAATCATATAAAATATCATACTACTAATGTTTGTAATAACCCGTTGTTATCAAAACTTGACCAAAAATGATAATATTACTTAATTTTCGGATGTTTCTTAGAAAGCACAGAGTAAGAAAACAGAATTACATTCGCATCTAGATAAAGGCTAAAATAATAATAATCGTGCCGAGCTGGTAGGCGAAGAGCGCAGACTTATGTCGAGACTGGATTATTTTTATGTACTTACCCCCGGTTTCTGGTACATTGTTAAAGTTAATCTCTGGTCAATTTTGAAATAATGAATGCTCATTGGTTGAAAAAAGTCAATGACAGGCAGGCAACCAATGAGCGCTCAGTATTTGAAAGTTGAGATGAGTTTAACTCTTAACGAACTTACCAGAAACTGGGGTTTAGTTATAAAAAGTGTCAAAAAAGCGTCTCTAACGGGAAACGTTCGTTATTCTTTCCCTACTTTAGAAAGCTACTCAGATGACGCCAAACTATTGTATTCTGTATTAATAGTACCAAACAACAATATCAAATGGTCCCATATACTGCAACATCGACCATCATAAATTTTGGATGCTGATGTAACTTTCTATTCAATTATAGACTAATTCAAAAATTTTTAACGTTGAATTAATCATCATCATCATTATCAGCCTGAAGGCGTCCACTGCTGAACATAGGCCTCCCCCAAAGAGCGCCACTTGGAGCGGCTGCTTGCCTCTTGCATCCATCGGCTCCCCACGGTTCTGACCAGGTCGTCGGTCCACCTAGTGGAGGCCGGCCTATGCTGCGTCTTCTTCGAGAACCTTTCTTCCCCATCGGTTGTCAGTTCTACGAGCGATGTGGCCCGCCCACTGCCACTTAGACTTAATCAGTTTGTATAATTAAGTACATTAGTATAGATTGCGGTAGGCAATACAAAAATTTCAGAATTTAGAGTAATAAACTGTTTTATTACTGCTTCCTTGATTTCCGAATGTTAATTCTAAAATAATAAAATCAATGATTTATATGTGGTGTCAATTGCCAATGTATTAATTAATGCAATTTCTATGATAAACCGCTACTTTATAATATCTCTGATTCGTGACTGGAGCTCATTTAACATCATTAACTTTGTTGTACGAGATTTTTTTATGATAATCATGATAGCAATCTATGGAAATGTGTTTTTATAAATGTTGTAATGATCGTTTTATTTGTTTATTAACCATTTAGGTGTGCCCTGGATTTCTCATCGCGGTTATTTGTAATAACATGTAAAATACAAATCGATTTGAGTTTCTGTTTTTTGTTTGTACTAGTTATTGCTAATAATTTTTATTTGTAAATTTTTCGTCACCTTGAAATTTTTTTCATTTTTTCAAAATCACTGACTACAACTATGCTTTTACCAAAAAAATATTTTAGTATAATCCAATTTCATTTGTTGCAGTGTAAATAAATCACGAACCAAAGAACGCCCATTACATTCATTTTATTTTATACGAATAAAGCTTTAATAAAATAGAGAACATTTCATGCTGTCCGTTGTGTTATTTTTCCTTTATATTTTCCTTAATAATTCAGTTGACAAATACTAAAAAAAATTCTCAACGAAGGTCAAAAAGTCCATCATTAACCACCTGTCATCACAAAGTCAAAATAGAACAAATTCAATTTAAAAATCCATAAAAAACATTATAAGAATCTGGTCTATAAAACTTACAGCGTAGGCGTGAAGATGAGTCGTGTTCTTTATTATGACCACGGAACACTCTGAATAGACACCCTATATTATATAGTATGTACTTGCATTTTATAATGATATTTTTTTTATTATTTCCAGTATGCCAAAAGTAAGGTCGTGCTCTCTGGGGGAAACCTATGTTTAGCAGTATACGTCTTTAGGCTGTTGATTATCATGATGATGATGATATGATGTTGATGATGATGATGATGATGATGATGATGATGATGATGATGATGATGATGACAAGGCATGATAATAGAAATTTAAATTCTAAGAAAAAGCCCATGGCAAAATATAGAGAAAAATTTAAGGCCACGTCTGGTGAAGCCAAATCTGCGCTAGATTATAAAATATTATTTTTCTAAGTTCTGGAACTTATAACTAGCAGAGCAGCGTGAGCTACATAAATCGACATAATATTTTTTTGTCGGGAAAGCGACCAATGAATGATCACGCGAATCACGTCACAAGCTTCCTCGAGAGGCAAGATAATAACTATATTGTTTTTTTAGCTTGTTCTTGCCCTGCTGGCCATCTTTTTTAGAACTACATTTTGGGAAACTGACGGTACCTACGAGATGGGAGGTAAAACATTATATTTTTGAAGTCATTTTTATGTCTTGTTCAATCAATTTATTTAATTATCAATAGCTAATTTATAATGAAACCAAAAACATACCTTTCGCGTCTATTGATTTTCGTTCACGACGGTGACATCGCACGGTAGATTTAAAAAGTTGTTATTATGAGCCGTGGTTTTTTTAATGTTGTATTTATTAATGAGATCTATTTTATGTGTTTTTGTAGGTGACATCAATTTGTAAGTGTCAGATAAAATGCGCAGGCTACTACTGTAGAGCAGGCGTACTAATAACAGCTTTTATAATAAGGTACTACGTACGTAGTACGTATATAATAGTTAGACTACGTATCTACTTTAACTATATGATATTAGAAAAGAAAGATTAGATAACAATAAAAACACTTATTTGGAACCGCTTAGGAGCATACTACGGACAACCTATTAGTCATTTATTTATAAAATTACGTAGAGGTGAGATTATACTCATTGATAAATGATGGCATATTATTATTTATGTTGATTATGATGTGCTAAAGTAGAAAGCATAATGAAAAATACGTCAATTGAAAATCGTAAGGATTTAAAAATGTTCCTGCAATATCGTAGTTTTTGATGAACCGATTTTTATTATTTATATTATGTTTTTTATTTTATTTTTTTGGTATGTTTTATTATTTTTATGATTTTTTATTTGTTTTTTTTTTTTTTTTTTTACTTTTTTTAAGTTCCGTATGACACTGCAAATGTTATGGGCGGCCGTATTGCTTTTCGTCAGGTGAATGACTAGATCGTCAGTTCATTCATTCTCAAAAAAAAAAAGTTTTTAGCTCAATCAGGTGCTGGTATGCCACTATAATTGGTAAGTACCTACTACTGTATATATTGAAGGCAGATAACTAACCAACTGAGCTACGATGCCAGTCATAGTCATAGTCAATGTTACGGGAACATTATAATCAATTTTATTGAACAACGCACGCAATTATTTTCTACGGAACCCCATTAATAACTTACAACTCACATTTCCTCCTCATTTCATATATTTACTCAAGCATGTAGCAATAATTTGCTAAATAAAAAACGTGCTGCATTCAACATCCGATTTGTTTTGCATTCAGTATTGTCTGTATGAATTATGTTACTGAGCTGTTTTTCATAATTTATATGCATAAACATGGTTTTATGTAAACACGGCTTAACAGAGCTTATTATAAAGTTTTGGGTTTAAAAAACTTTTTTTTTGGATACGTCTCCGGTATGGGACATGTACTTTCAGAATTATTTACCTGTTTGACGGCCAAAGATTTGTGCAAGTTCATCACTTGACAGTTGATAAGATTTAATTACCTGTAGGCCTAGCACGAAGCTTGACGCGAAAGTAAGTGTAACGTTAACGTAAGTCAGTTGTATGGCATTTGATCAGCGCCCCATACAAATAACTTACGTTACTGTTACACTTACTTGCGCGTAAAGATTCGTGCTAGGCCTACTGAAAGGTCCATAATGTAGAGTAATTTTTGTGGCTGACTGTACTACATTAAAGTCAATTTTAAATAACACCAATTAATCATTTTAACCCAACCATCTATTGAACTAACCGACATAATCACATATAACTCCAAATGTAAGTAGATACTAACTGATCACGATCACGCATCCAGTGACCGATAATAGGGATGACAGGTTCTCGAAGGGCAACCACGAATCAGAAGACGCAGCATAGGCCGGCCCTACTAGGTGGATGCAGGAGGTGAACAGGCGCTCAAAGTGGCGTTTTCGGGAGAAACCTATGTTCAGCAGTGAACATCTTAAGGCTGTTGATGATGATGATGATGATGACACATCCAGTGGCTATCAACCTTCGAGCAATGCGTGCTCATACATCCAGAAACTCTCAACCTTGTCTCTCTGTGACCTAACGCGCCATTCAGTGTTCTCAACCTTGGGTGGGTAATAAAACGCGCGTTTCATTAAAAGCCTATAAAGCAGTTGTAAAATAGTGGATAATGGTCGCAATATAACCTTGTTATCGGTTATCCAGCTATGAATTGTGAATGGGTATTATATGGTAAGCTCTACTTGGCATTTTACTTTAGAGTTGTTTGCTGGAAATTTTGTGTTTTTTATAGTTTTCTGTGTAATATTTTGTTTAATATAATTTTCCTGTGTCCCTATGTATTTCAAAAACCGGTCAAGTGCTAGTAGAACTCGACGAAGAGTTCCGTACCATTATTTAAAAAACGAGCAAAAAAATTTCACTTTTGTTTTTTCTTTGGGTATAGGCCCCTAAAAATTAAGTGGCTAGTGGCTATTTTCAATAAAGAGAAAGAAAATAAAATAAATTAAACGTCAAAAATGTAATAAAAATTATATATTTTTTTAATTGAGTTTTTTTTTTAGTAAAGTTATGTTACGGTTTGCAATAAATACATCATCTATCCATATTTATAGCCAGTATCAGTGTAAAAATTTCCTAGAAACGCAGAAACAGGAACACTAAAAACGAAAATTCTCAGAAAAATAAATGAAACGACAAATCACTCGGTCACAAGTGGAACCCGCCATCCCAAATCTGTTATTTATGATCGCTGTTATACCAATGATGTATGGCGCTCATGCATTTTACCATACCAACAGGTTTACAACCTCTGCCATTCAAAAATAAACATTATTTCCTACACATTAAGAATTTATGCGCCTGCATTTCGATTGTTGTTTTTGTATATCTTTTCACTATTGTAGGTAAAGATAAATGTTTTTATTAATACGTAGGCGTATAAAAGCTATAATAAATGTATGATGAAATGATTGTAAATGAAATTTGTACGGCTTTTTGTGTCAGTGGAACCGATTTGAGAGATGTTAATTAATAATTCCTAATGTGATTAATTTATGACAGAAAGTTTTGAATTATGGATTAGAAAGTGTTACTCGTTAATTATGTTACGGTTGTGAATAATAAAAGACTTTTAGATGATGAAACATGTTAGTAAAAGTGCAAATACTGATAATTAATTCAAAATTAATTAAATTAAACCCAGCTGCAGAAACGATTATTAATCTTAATGCCGGCATTAACGATAACGGAATTCTCAAACTATAGGGAAGAAAACAGTTTAATGAAAGATTAAGGTTTAAAGTCAAGTTTAAAAGTTAATTATCGTTTCTGCAACTGGGTGTAACAATGGGTGGGTGTACAAACAAATGGGTAACAATAAAACACTGCCAAATAGTTTATTTTTATTTTTATAACGCAAGAGCGGCTGATGTGCATCAAATAAAATAATTATGTGCTCCGAAACAAGCATCTCAATAATAATTAACAGATGCAACTGACAGCCCCTGTGTTTCAGTCTAAGAATATATGTAAATGGCAATGTACAGAAGATCATGCATACATAAATAATAATTATATACATCAATACCAACACAACATATTTGAAATGATAAAAATATTAGAAAACATTACATAATTTTAAAAACTTTTACAGCATGTGATTAATTTTGTCCCACTCAAAAATATATTTAATTGATTTGCTTACGATGAGCAGGTGAAGCTATACTATACGCCAATTATAATAATAGATATAAAACACTTTTTTAAACTTTCACGGTTGATTACTACGTTTTTAACAGTACTTACGGGTTATTTACCGTGATTAGAATAATTTTGAGTTTCCGATATTTCGGCACAGTTACATCTTAGTCTAAGAAAGAGGGTAGACCATTATGTCTGCTCCTAACATTTCGAACTTTCAGTCTACCCGTGAAAATGGTGCATAATCATAGATTTATATATCATAGACACAGTAAATATCCCGTAAGTACTATTAAAACATAATAGATATAATCATTTGATACTGAAAATAAAATATAAAGAAATGATGAGACCTATGCCCTTTGTTTAACAATGGGCGTCTTCATCAGGCTGTTTTAATTTATTCATAAATAAGTAATATTAAGTTGTAGGTAATCTGCCTACTCTATTGCAATATTCAATTATATATTGCAAGCACGGCCTTGCATGGAATACTGCAGCCACTTATGAGATGGTTCAGCGAAGTACCAACTGGCAGATCTGGACTCTATAGAGAAGAGGGCAAGAAGAATGGTCAACGATGAGATGCTGCTTGGAAAGAGAATGCAAAGTCTGAAGCACAGAAGAAAAGTAGCTTGTCTGTCCGTCTTTTACCGTCTGCATTTTGGGGAGTGTTCTCAGGAGCTCCATCCATCAGGAGATCTCATCCCGTCCTCTCCTTTCCGTCATAGAACAACTAGACTCGGTGAAGCCTTCCATCCTTATGTCGTTGACGTACATCATGTTCGTACTAATCGTTTCGGAAATTCTTTTATAATCCGCACTTCTAAGGAATGGAATAGGCGTAATCAAGAGCATTATTATTATTATTATTATTATTATTCAAGATCAGAGTGAATAGGTATCTTCTGGGTAAGCGTGTCCCACCTTAGGCTTTATCTACACTTACCATCAGGTGAGATGTTGCCAAAAGTAAACCCATCAACAATAAAAAAAAATATTTACCCAAAATAACAGTATAATTATGGATTTGAGTTATAATTATCGTAGGTTAATCACACAACATTCTTGCATCTGTCACTTCTGTAGCCGTATTAATTAACACCTCTAGGCGCAATATTTCAACGCGGCGAGCACCTGCACGCGGCATCGCGGCTGATTTATTAGGCCACCCCCTCCCCTCCCCCTTCATTCCCTTCACCTCAACTGCAACAGTATGTCATACAGAGCAGGATTTATAAGCTACTTTGTGAAATTATAGCTTTTGAGAAACATGTGAGAGTAAATACTGAAATTATTTAGTTGGGTAAACAAAACTGGAGACTTGTCTTTAAAATATATTGGAATACCTATTAACTTCATTTTTCGTAATAATTATATACACTGGAGCAAATAATTGATATATAGTTTTTTTAATAAGAAACATTTTTTTTGTTATTGGAATAATAATGTTTAGTGTGATATTAATAACTTGTACGAGTTCTGGCAGTATACGTTAACTACTATTGAAACAGTAAATAAATGAAAAAACAAGAAAAAAAATTAAAAAATATTTAAGCAATCTTGGTGGATAGTTGGATACCTATAATATAAGTTAATCAATAATTCAAAACTGCAACAGCGTTTTTTTGCAGCATATAAAAAAATATATACATAATTTAAAACAAAAACAATGAAAATGTATATAATTATAAAAAGAAACATAAATAAATATAGATCGATAGATTTCAATTATACAGGAAAAATAAAACAGAAAAATTAAAAAAATTATACATGTATATTTATAATTATTTATACATGTTTGCATAAGTTCCCTAAACTTTAAAGACCATTTACTAAAAACAATTTTTTTATGAAACTACATTGTACTCGACATTACCTTTTCAAATATGCAAATATAATCGAAAAAAGTAACCATTTCTCACATTACTTATTTACATAATAAAATGTTTACCACCTCTTGAAAGCGAAGCTGTCAAACACAACCGAAATTCAACCTTAAACACGCACTACAAAGCTGACTTCACATTGTTAGTTTATGTACGTTGCCGCATCTCCAGAGGCTCATAACTTTGAGTAGCGTGTTCCAAAGGTGTATTATTTTTAAATTATTAACACTGTAATGGAATAATTCTGATATGCTAATGCCGCAAAGAACGGGCTTTGATCACGATATTGTTATAGCATAATCACTAGCAGTGCAATAAGTTATAAATTATGGTCAAAGACTATTAAATATGTAAACAAAACAATTAAAACTTTAAAATATACCCTATGGTTAGCTTTATACAAATACAAGTGTGTAAATTATACAAATGATAATAATAAAATTATTAAGTTATTAAAATAAAATTTTTAAGAGACGTAACTGATTTTTATACCGTTTTCCAATCTTATAAAACTTGGATTTTATGATTGTATAA
This sequence comes from Ennomos erosarius, assembly GCA_963580505.1. NCBI lineage: Eukaryota > Metazoa > Arthropoda > Insecta > Lepidoptera > Geometridae > Ennomos > Ennomos erosarius. The sequence continues at coordinate 14,676,352 of OY756986.1, forward strand.
AAAACATAGAGTCTCATGAAAACAGACATTAGTTTATATTTACTATACAATAATTAAAATTAAATTTTTTATTTGATTAATTTTTTAATAATGAAACTAAGAATGATAATAACTATCTATACGAGAAGTATTTTATAAGCACCTGTAAAACAAAAATTAATAATAATTTTCTATAAGGTTTTCTATTATAATCTGAAAATAAAAACAAAAGAGTCAATACAATTTGTGTTTTATGACAGTCAATGTCAAATATTAGCTATTTACAGAGCTTAACAATATCATAACTAGTTTATAAAAACAGTAGTTTCTGTACTTTTTTGCACTATGTAACCCCATTAGCAATGCAGGTTTAATTGCGAGTGTTGTACAGTAAACTTTGTCGTTAGTACAAGGTATTTGAAGTTCCTTTCAGAAGCTAGAAAGCTTGTTATTGTATATACACCACAACACAACTGTCTAAATCATAGACCTAGATAACTAGTTCTGTCTGAACTGGTAGGGATTGTTTTAATTTTTAATTGTTGAATAACATCTTCCCAATGACGCTCAATTGGTATTTAACTTTACCACAGCACAGTGCTGAGCCTATTCCTATTGCCAAACAATTGTTATGTTCTGTTTTATTCTTTGGCAACAAGTAATATTAATATATATTCTTATTCTTTTTTTACAGCGTTATCGGACATTTATTTGAAGCACCCATCAGCCGCCAAGAGTAAGAGGCATAGTGGTGCACTTGAGCACCACACTCACCACCACCACTATTGCTCCACCCTTGACTTCTCAGCTAAGGCCGTTACTGGGAGAAGAAGAAAAAGAAGACTACGTTCATTGGAAGAGTATATAAAATCGTGACCGTTCTAGCTACTTTACGGGGGCACATTTCCCTGCTCTAGCAAACATAGGCGCCTGTCAATTATGCCAGCTCTTATCGACACCCGCGGAAAAAATTGGAGTGGTACTCTTAGAATCCATCGCGGCACTAATATGCAGCTTTTATCTAGAAAAAACAGGCGAATTAATTTTATTACCTACTTCTTATCTTTATCTACGCTCTCGAATTTCATGACAATCGCACTCATTATTAAACGCCAAAAAGGTTATGTTTACCAACCAATCAGCTTCACTGCAGGAGCTGTCAGCTAATGCATCCGGGGAATCCACAAATAAAAGATTCAAACCCCAGCACTCTTTTACTCTATAGCTTCGTGGTAATGGAACAATAAAACCAAATTTGCAGAAGCCATTGGTCCTTTTTTGTATATTTACAAATCTCAAACCAAAATAGATAATTAAACTTTTTGTGACTACCGAAACGAACGAGCGGATGAACTTTATTACAGCCTTTATGGGGTATGCTGAATAAACATAAACAGCCATTTTTAAACGCAGTGCATAGTTATTTTCGGGTATAAATTCGTTTGTAGCATGTGGCAAAACAGTGGCATCTTGATTTTCTAATTTTTTATGAGTATATTCATTTTTTTATGCTTGTATTTTGGTATATTTAGATGATTTCGATCAACTAGCAGTAAGTAGATAAGTAACTCTTTTCTGGCATGTCAAAGGATGTCAAGTTTTGGTAGTAGAGTTCCATTTACCACTGTTTTAGCTGCTATAAAATAAAGTAAAGTCCCTTATTTTAGCAAGCTAAATGATAGTTTTTTATGATAACGAGTGACGTGACGAGCTAGTCGTTCACCTGATATTAAGCGACACATTCGCCCATAACAGTTGCAGTGTCTCTCGGAACTTTAAATTATAAAGTTTCGCGTGACACTGCACTGCACAGGGCATCCTGATCAGGTCGTAAAGTCTCATGTGCCTAATAATTTCACTAGCTGCAATGCCCTTCAAACTGGAACACAGTTATAGTGCTTTCACACTACTTCTTGAATAACTGGCAAAGCCTACCTAACTAGGTACCTACCTAAGACGAACTTTGCAGAAAAGTCCTACCACCTAGTACATGATAGTTATATGGTTCATGTCATTAAGACAGTATTAACTAACAAATCTCATAAACTAATTACGAGTTTAATCTCATTATGACACTTTATACCGCAGCAATAATAATTATGACTGAGATACGACTGGAAAACTTCTATCTTGTTAATGAGAGGAAGTAATTAAAAGAGATATAAATCAAAGCGTTATCTTATCGTTTAATCCTATAACCCGAAATTATGGTTATTGCGCACTTTATGCAGATTAGGTTGAGCAAGTGTGAATCATTCTAGGTGTTTATGTGTTTTGGAATTAAATTAGGAAACATAAAACTCGATTAACGTCGTGAGATTGTACTGACTTTCTAGTTTTTAAACTTTGAAATGATAAACATTCTATTCTAGTTTTTGTGAGATTTTATACCGAATTTTGTTAGGCATAAAGTTAAGTATTAAAGTCAGTCTTAGGTAGGAGAAAAATCAGAGGTGCGCAGAAAGATGTAAGTATATAAGTAGTGTGCGCAGCGTGCAGCGCACTTTGCAACCGCCATTAAGTTTGAATGACACTCTAATAGCCTAATAATAATTAGGATTATGGAAAATTATCAATGGTATTTAAGTATCAATTGTATTAGATCAGAAATTAGTTCGGACCAATTCGTTCTACCAAATGCGACCTATTTGCTTTTATGTAAATATATTTTGGTTGTGTAATTACAAAATTATAGTATTACAATGTTCCAGTAATTGTGATAATAGTCAGCATAAATTACTTAAATAATACATACAAATTATGTTTTTTATATTTCCTTTCACGCCCATAAAAAAGTATAATTTACAGTACAAGCAGTAAGGATAGTTAATGAAATTAATAATAATAAATTCTATATTCGGAAAAATACTGACTAATATTTCTGTCTCTTTCATATCATAATATAACCAAGTTGGTGTTGAGACCTTGGGCCCGTGGGGCCCGGGAGCTCATCACGTTTTCCAAAGTTTATCAGAGCGCCTGGTCGATGCGACGCGTAACCAAAATGCTGGCACTTATTTGGCTCAACGCATCAACATCGCATTCAACGAGACAATGATGCCAGCATATTGGGTACGCTACCTACCGGTAGTCATGGGAGGAGGTTTGGCCTGTATATAGGTCATCGTTGCTAGTTTACAGTTCAAATGTTATTTGTGATAGGTAGTGTAGTAGTAGGTCTAGTTAGTTTATTAGTTAGTTTGAGTAATAAAGGCACAGCATGACCAAGTGATTCCCGCCAAATATTAATTTTATCTGTTATTTATATTACACCTACGAGTGTCACCTACAATTTTCCAATTATAAAATTTCAATTTAATTTCAACGGTCAAATTAGGAGCCTGGTGATTCCTGATAAATGGCACGTACTCCCTTACTGTTAATATTGCGTTAATAACCCACTATAAAGTGGCAAGTTGAGAAAACACGGTACATTGAGATAATTATAGCTTAACTCAGATTTCCTTAATTTTATCTCGTTACGATTTTAAACGATAATTGCAAGTTGTAATTTGGATAAGTATAGAATATGCTTGAGATTTTTTTATGTTTGCTTTTAATATTTATAACGATAATTTTTGCAGCTATTTTATGCAAGCTGCACTTCAAGGTTCTTTTCAGATTAAAAAAGCACCAAAAGGAAGCCCCTCCGAAAAGAAAGTCGCGCGTTGCGCTGCGTGGTTCCTGAATAAAGTAATGTGCCCGGATCGTACTGAATGAATGAATGAATGAATGAATGAGTTTGAATGAATGAATGAATGAATGAATGAATGAATGAATGAATGAATGAGTTTATTTGCGAAAAAACTTAGCCTAATACACTGTTTTACAATTACTCTAAATTAATAATAAAATAAAATAAAAATAAAAATAAAATAAAATAAAATAAAATAAAAGAAAATAAAATAAAAGTACCTACCCGAAAACAAAACTTTACTAAAAATCCACTCATAGTTGGTAGGTATACAAACCCAAAACACTTGCACTGAACTACGCAAAACAGCAGAATAAGGCTTGCCCACTGATAATTTACCCTACCCTCCGAACTAGTATCAACTGTATCTCGGAAGGTAGTGCTCCTTACCCGCGTTCTCACCAATGCATACTGCATGAGACAGAATTATTCTATACCGTTAAAAGTTTGGCATCGCTTCTTACGAAAGTAAATTAATTAAATGCAAGAGTGTTCATGTTGCTTAATTAATTATTGCAGGTTACAAGTATTATGTTATTCTAGGCAACATAATTATAAGAAAATTCCGTTTAGCGACAATCTATATGACTATGTAACTATTCATGATTTTACAAAATAATGGTACATTTTGAATAACATATCCAATAAAGAATTTACATACGCAGTAGGTAATCTAATTCAGTATGATGGTAGAAGGTCACCACCAAACTTCTATTAAGTAGACATTGTGTATTACCCATATCAAATAGTATCATACTTTAAGAAATACAGCGAGAACGAAATAATGCGTGCGTGTATATATTTATTTATTTATATATTATTTTTGTATACAACTTATGCCAGATGGCTAAAACCTAATCCTATCCTAATGAAATAGGATTAATCCTAATCCTAACAATCCTACTAAGCTAGACTACTAATCCTAATAGCAATATATAAATGCGAAAGTATGTGTGTAATGAATGTTTGTCTCCGTAACTTGACTACTGAACCGTTTGTGATGAATTCTGGAGCAGATAGCTTCAGCGCTGGATTAGCACGTAGCATACTTTTCATCCGCAGGATGAAACGGACTGCGGGGCGCAACTTTTAATAACGTACATTAAATAATTTTATTTCATATAGACGAAATAATTTAATATAAGTAGGCCTTATATTTTTTATTGCGTGTATTTAGACTTACAGTATTTGAGTTACGTAAGCAATAAAGCAATAATTATCATAATGATAGTTATGTTTCGAGGTGTATGGTCACACGGTCGTTAATTATATATTATACCTATACTAGTTGGCATAGGTATGTATGTATGTTTACTACTAGAGTACTTTACCAGCATTTATAATTTATAAGTCTATTATGAAAGTGAAGCTAAGTGGGGACTTACATAGTTTGGAATTAGTGCTGTTTGCGCGAACTTCATGTCTGCTGTACACTGTCTTATTTGTCTCTTTCAACGGTCTATGTCATTTCAGTGGTCTTATCATTGTTTCTATTTCGTCATAAGTTAGTTTTTTCAAGTACTCTGTTATTTGTTTTTTACAAGTGTAGCTATTAAGGTTTCTTAAATCAACGTCTCGAGAAACTTTATTATACGCATATGGACCCATAAATTTAGCAAAAGTCTGGGCAAAGGTTGTCCTACAAGTAGGCACTTTATAAACTATATCTTTTCTTCTAATGCCTGGCCTTTGGTCTGTGGGGCATCTATGTTGATCAAGTATCAGGTTTTTCAAGTAATATTGTCTGACGGATAGTACCGGAACTTCATTGTAGAGGTCGTATGTTGGGTATCGGAAAGGTTTAAATGTCATCACTTTTAATACAGCCCGTTGGGCTCGTTCTGTTGTTATTAAGGTAGTTTTAGGACATCCTCCCCAGGAGTTGATGCAATATGTAATAATAGATTGGCATAAGGCATAGTAAGTAGCAATCAATTGAGTTCTATCGCAGATCTGTCGAAGAGTTTTAAACACGTAGATTAATCGTCTAACGCGGCTTGTAAGGGCTTTCATGTGTATCTTCCAATTAAGATTGTTGTCAAGATTAACACCTAAGTATTTTATTTCGCTAGTAGAGGCCAGCTCAGAGCAATAACAAGAAAGAGAGTCATTATGACAGTAGTGTGCCTTTATGTTAATGTTTGAAGGAGGTGGCTGGCTATTACTCCTTATACTAAAGGTTACATATTTCGTTTTAAGCACGTTTAGTGTGAGTAAGTTATCGTCTAGCCAGCTAGTCACAGTTTTAAAGCCTTCATCGGCATTCAGACTTGTTTCAGGCCAAGAGTTCCCATAGAAGAAAAGAACCGTGTCGTCTGCAAAGGTCACGACGCTACCCTGCTCAAAAATTAAGTTACACATGTCATTTATATAAATTAAAAATAGCGTTGGCCCTAATATGCTGCCCTGTGGCACACCATATTCAACGTTCACTTCTTCACTGATGTGCTGCTCGATTTTCGTTGATTGCAACCTATTTGTTAGGTAATCTGCAAAAAGTTTATGCTGTGAGCCTCTGACACCGATGTTATACAGTTTATCTAACAATTTGGGAACAGAGACAGTGTCGAAGGCCTTCGCGAGGTCTAGGAATATTGCAAGACACTTTTTGTTGTCATCTATTTTATTTACTATCATATCAGTCAGAGTTTTTACCGCGTCAGACGTTGATTTTTTGTTTCTAAAGCCGAATTGGTTATTTGAAAGCAAATTGTTCTCTTCCAAGTATTTTTTTAGTCTATTGTTGATAAGTTTTTCGAGAATTTTCGAAAGTGTTGGTAAAAGTGAAATAGGTCTGTAGTTTGATACACTGTCTCTGTCCCCTGATTTGTATATTGGAATGACTAATGACCTTTTTAGTGCATCAGGAAAACAGCCTTCTTCAAAGCACATGTTGCAGATAGCCGTTATTGGAGTGACGAGAACATCAACCCCTAGTTTATATATGATTGATGGTATCTCGTCCCAGCCTGTACTTGAGCTATTTTTTTAGGGTATTTATTATTTGTTTTACCTCGTTTTCATCGGTTGGGAGAAGGACAAATGATTTTAAGTTGGTCGTATTCGTTATAGGATTACTTCTAAGGCGTTTGCCATCATTCCCGTTCCTGCTAATAATTTTACTAGCAAGATTACTACCTATACTTGAAAAGTACTTATTTACTTCGTTAACAGAGTCCAGTGGCGTGCTTTTGATATTTAATAGTTCTTGATTAGTGTCTTTTCTCTTATCCATGTGACATATTTTTTTAATACATTCCCATTGTTTTTTAAAGTTTAGTTTATGTTTGTTCATTTCTGATCTAAAATATGAGTTCTTTAATTTTTTTAACATATTATTACACGTATTCCTATAGCGTAGGTAACTTATTTTAAGCATAATATTATTAGGGTCCATTTTTAGCTTTTTATGCAACCTATCTCTATTTTTAATACATCTAATCAATCCCTCAGTCACCCATGGTTTAATATTCCTTTTATTACGAGGTATCGACACAAACTTCGTAAACTTGGTTATAGTTCTCATAATAATGGAGATAAGAGTATTCGTAGCAGTATTTGAGTTTAGATTCTTAAGTAGGTCTATCCAGTCAACTTTCTTTAACTCTTCAATAACCGCATCATAATTGACTTTTTTGAAGGTTTTGTGCTTTTGTGTGCTCTGCGTATTGTCCCTCAACACCGATAAAATCATGGTGGCGTGATCTGTAACTGTAGTACTACACACAATCGTTGTAGTAGGATTTTTAGATCTTATAAAGCAATGGTCCAAGCAGTTGCTTCCACGAGTAGGTATGATATGGGATGGTAGAAGTCCGTAAGAAGCCAATAGGTTAAGGTAGTCGGTCGATCTTTGGTCATTTATTTCATTTCTGATATCGATATTCATGTCGCCTATCATAAAAACTTGTACTGAAAAGAACAAGCACTATTTTTTACATAATCAGCGGTTTTAGTTCTTGGGTAAATATTATGGTAAAAATAGTTTTTTTTTCTGTCTCCCTACATGACTTATATTTTAAAATATTATTGACAGTTAAAACCTTTTTTTTTATGTAGCATGGATGTAAGTACTTATAGACACCAAAAATAAAACAGTTGAAAATGTGCCGATGGAAGTAGTCTTCCGAACCTACTCGGCAATGACCTAAGCCAAGGCTTGCACCCCAGAGGTGCTAAGTTGCTTGAGCCTTCAACTTTTTGACGGCTGCCTTACGTGCCTGCCTTTCATGCCACTTGATCATGCTGCACAGGTTAGTAGAGTAGAATAAAGGCAGAGAGATCAACATGATTTAGCTCAATCAAAAAGAGGAGGTTAAAGCCACGAGAAACAGCTTATAAAGGCATAGATTTATTATATTCATAGATCATTATTAATGGGCCACACCTCTTTTCCGATCATCTTTTTATAGTACCATCAGTAATTCCAAACAGGTGCATTCTGTTCCATTAGTCCAACTAATTGAATTATAAATCTCTCCATATCCACTTTCTCGCGTGAAGACACATCGCTGACAAACACACAGACAGTTTTTATGTTATTAATTATAATTTGTTGGAATTTTTGTATCTTCGCGACTTCCGTGATCGCCACTCGAGAACCTTTTTTCCCCATTGGTTGTCAGTTCTACGAGCGATGTTGCCTGCCCGTTGCCATTTCTTGCTAACGTTGAAGTTTACGTGATGCAATAAAACTACCAAAGAGCTAAGAGCGTCTCTATTACACTCTCTCTTAAACTTTATAACCCAGAATTCCATCATTAAAACGCAAGTGGCGGCTATTTAATAAACTACAATTATGATTCGTAAAACCGTTCCCGCTGTTGCGTTTATGAGTGGTGGCTTGTTATCGCCGACATCTTGATTTATGCGCCTCGAATTTAGGGTTGAATGAATCATCTTTTGAGTGGACGCTCAGAGTAAATAACTTGGTGAGTTATTATTGCAATTTCAATTGTTTTTGGCAGAAATGTACGTTGAAGTGTTATTTTGATCTAAATATACGATCCGTACCGCGCTCTATTTTCAGATCCTTCTGCACAAATAAATTTGAAAATATTGTGATTTGTTTTAGGAGGTCTCTGTGTTATTTCGTGGTTTGAAGCGTAAAGAGCGGGCGTGCCATATAGAAGGAAAATGTTGCACATGTTTTGTAAGATTGATCAACACTAACTGCCATATTAATAAACGTGGAGAAGCTTTGGATTAGTTACTCCATAAATAAATAATATTAGTGGTTACTCCAACTTTTGTCTTTTTTTGACATTCCAATATCGAACTAATCGAAAAAGACAAAAGGTGGTTTTACTAGTCCAAAGCTACTCCGCGTTTATTAAGGCCGTAAATACTCAGCTGAAACTGTAATTCAAATTCGAAATATAATAAAATTAGTTTCAGACAATATTTAATTTTATAAGCCTACTAACTACTAATTCAAAAATATGAGTGTGGCCGTGTGCGGATGTATGTGACGTATACACCGACTTGTCTACAGTGTATAAATGTTACAAGTTAGTGTAAAACAGATTTAGATGTTTGTACCTACTTTAAGTCTTGATGTAATACGTAAAATTATCTCGAAATATTGCGTACAGTTTTATGGGATTAGATAATAATGATAATTGTTGCACGGGGCATAAACATTCATTTTAATATCAGACAAAATGGTCAAATGCGCAGGACTAGAATAGGTACCTAACGAAACTATTCTAGTTCAAATAGGCTTACGTTTGACAAGTGTCAAGCCTATTTGACATAGAAAATTATAGAAACCCTTGTCCGCCAAAAAAATTTAAATCTGCTAAATCCAACTGTTTATTTTGAGTAAATTTGCCGATAGTGCTAAATCCAACTTCTCAGTTTAACTACACTACTAAATTTAACTAAATCTCACAAACTACTCCCGACAGCACAGCGGTAAGTGGTAACCCTACACTCGAGACGGATGTACGCGTCAAACGGATGAGGCATGAGGCATGTTACACTCGATACTGATTTACGACACGTTACACTGATCAATGCTAATAGGACGTCGTATATTTACGAATGGACACTACTTCGACGTTTGACAGGCATTTGTTTTGTGAGGGTTTTTATGAATTTTTTGCCTAAATAGCTATATAAATATTTGCCTAAAAAGCTTTAAAGAGGCAAATCTAAATATTTTCTTTTAATATTGTACAAAGGTGTGGATAAAAGAAAAAGACTGCGAATGTGTGTAGAGTGTCGGGCGACGTCCTTACTTGTACGAGTAACTTGAAAGTGACACTGGTGAGTTGGTGACTGAAAAGTTGAGAAATAATAGACTATACCTAGTGTAGTATGGTCGTGTGATGAAATGAAAGCCATGTTACCAAGAGAGCTCTGAATTTATGGCTGTTGATGGTCAAGAACTGACAAAATTATGGTTGGATTGCACTGTGTAAAAAATTATAATAAGGAGAAAAACATACTGCAATGCCAACGGTCATGTATATGGAATAGGTTGACAAATTAACATGTTGGTTTAAAAACGTCTGACGGACGTCCCCCACGCGGTGGCAGTTGGTCCCTTTGATGGCTATAGACCCCATATGAAATTGGGGCAGACGGAAATATCTTATTACCATCTGCCACTTTTAAGGCAATTAAGGCGCTGAATGCTCCCAAATCGACTATTTTGAACGTGATTACCTCAAAACGTATAGTATTTACAGGATTGAAAAAAATGCCCGTTAATACTGGTCATATCTTCTTTCCATCTGCTGAAACCGAAACACGTTTACGAAAAGTTTTCTCGATAGAAAAAAATCGTGAAATGACCTCTAAAAAATCATTCAAACGTCCTAAAATGTTACATTATAATAAGACACCCCATTGAAATAAAGAAGAAATAAATCACACACATGTTTCAATGTATCCGTCTATAAGCTTATTTTTTTTTTACAACAATAAGCATTTCTTTTATAACTAATTATTTGTACCGAAAAATGGAAAAGTCGAAGTGCAACGCAACGTAATTGCCATATTTTTGCTATGCAAATGCAAAGCGACCATATAACGTAGAAAATAAGTTTCAAGTTCGTCTGCTGTAATAAACGTGCTCGCATTGAGTCCTGTCAGCACCTTAATAATTACCTGCCGCCGCGCCGCCCGCGCCGCTAACTTTTTATGGCTGGTGCGTAGTGTGATCACTGTTAACCTAATGCTCCTCCTTGCGTCACTCGTCGTTGCACCTATTATTATGACTGCGCTAGATTTCCCATTTAAGTTGATGGTAGGGGCAGACGGTAATATATTCCTAAGTGAGACCATCTACAACTGCGTGGGGGACGACAATCTCCCACGTTCGTCCCCCAGATAGGAATGTACCCTAGTATAGACAGTATTCATTATTTTGCCACATCCATTATTTCGTAGCCTCCTGTCGTCCCGTCAGACCCTGTCACGATCGTCTTGATATACCGCTACTGACTGCCGACCGCTTTTTGCTGCCGACTGACTGCCACTGCGATTCACTGGTTATTGAAAAGATAGATCTGTTATTTCATTTAATGAGGTTCATGATTAAAATTGTGGTAGAAATAGAAAGATCAGCTGAAAAAAGGTGTTAGATATTTGCATTATCATCATAAAATTTATTTATTCTATCACATTCGTAGAGTAATGTTAAACAATTATTATTTAAATAGCAGTATGACTTCATTAATTTAAATGTAATAAAAGAAAATTCTATCTTTATTTTTACTCTTAAATATTTTAAAAGGTTACCTGTAAGTTATTACAAAATTATTGAATGTTTTAATTAATTATTGAAATTAATGAAAGGTTCTTTGATATTTTGGGTAATATTTATTACCCGTGAGTCCAATTTTTTCATTAATTAATTAATTAAGTGCAAAACTGTACTAATTCAACATAGAAAGAAACTCCACTCCAATGGAAAGAACACCACTAAAAAACTTGAAAGGGTAAAAATGATTCAAAGACAAACTCAGTGGCATGTTGCATAACTAGTAAGTAGTTATCTATACATATAATAAAACTGTAGAGATAAAAAAATCTGTAAATGAAAGATATCGAAAAAAAAATGACACAGGTGGGCTTGAAATTTTTCGCTGATCACGTTAAGCTACTTTTTAGACATTTTGTCTGTTTGTTTGTTTGTTTGTTTGTTTGTTTGTTTGTTTGTTATGGCACAAGTCCGAAAATACTGAACAGATTTTCATGCGGTTTTCACTAATAAGCTTAGAAAAACCCGGCGCACAACATAGGATATATTAAATTTTATATATCGTTAATTTTTTTTTTGGTGAAAATGTGTAAGATTTCATTATGAAACGGAACGGGCTTTTAACAAGATGGCCGCTTCAAGGGTTCAAGGTAAATTTTTTTTTCTTACAATTTGGCTCCACTCATAGTGTAGGTATTTAGTCAGAGTCAAAAGGTAAGTTTTATTTAAGCTACTAATCATAGATGAGAGAAAAAAAATTTTACTCTGTGCTATTGACGATAATTTTATTTCGGGTTTATCTGGAGGCACAGGTTAAAGAAAAAAAATTCTGTTAGTATTATGGTGCGGCTTCATATACGCCCGAACCTTCGCTGTTGAGTTGGCGCGCAAAAACATCTCTGTTGACTATCCTCGAAGATTTTATAGCGCCACAACCCGGACACACAGTCAATTTGTTTGCCTGCTGCGCAACCGACGTGGGCTAAATAAAATGGAGGAAGCAGTAGCGTTATATTGCATGTCGGCGAATAAATATGTTTTACAAACTGTGAGAGTATTATTTGCGATTACAAAAATAAATTTCAATAGTTTTAATTTATAATTCCTTATCAATATGAAGTAAAACCAATTTTTTTTATCATGGTTGTTATAGTGGCTACAGAAATATATCATCTGTGAAAAATTCAATTGTCTAACTATCACAATTCATCCTGGTCACTGATGGACAGACAGACGGACAGCGGAGGTTTAGTAATAAGAATTTACCCATTCAGGACGGAACCCCAATCATTTTTATTTCATTCTGAACAATCCCCACTGCACTAAGCAGTAAGAAAGTAATTTAATGCATGTTTTTATTTATAACTTAAAAAAAACAGTAAATAACAATTGGCGCGCCTGCATTACCGGCAGTGTATCACACTTCGGGCTACGGCGAAATACATCGCGCGATAACTTCGTCTGCGCTCGATGCAATGCAGATTAGAGAAAAACAATCTGTTATTATGTAATTACCTATACCCAAGGAAGTCATAATATGTATTCCTTAAAGATTAGTTTTTTCGTTAATCTGTGGTCCAAACTAAAAAAGAGGATAGGTATGAGAACCTTCTTGAATATGACCACGACACAGAGAAAAGGGAATTTTGAAAACTAAAAACTTCTTAGACTTTTTATTAAAAGTTTTAAGGCTTCACACGATATCATATTTAGCCAATATTGAAACATAACTAAAATTATTATTCATGTTTTCGATTTATTGGGTTCTGGCGAGGGCAAAATTCTTTATTGGCGATCTGTTATTATGTATTAGTATTCGAAAAATCTACTACGCGTTACCATTCGAAATAAGTATTTAAAATTGTATTTATAGTACCTATAGCTTAACCTATAGTAGTAACATATTCAGTAATCTGTGCCTATAGGTTCTTCATTTATTGACCCTAGCTTTTGCTACGCATTGTAAAACCTTTTTTATTTTGGCATTAGACAAAACATGTAATTAGCCAATGATACGAAGTATTTTATGAAAACTGTTTAAAGGGGAGATTCTTAGACTTTTTATTACGCTTCATGCTATTATCATACGTAGCCAATATTGAAGCTTACTTAATTAACATTTTTATTAAAGTTTTCGATTTATAGGGTTTTGGCGGGAGCAATGTTCTTTATTGTGGCGATCTGGTCAAATGCATTATTTACATAAAGTTACTACACGTTACCATTCTAAATATGTAGTTAAAATTATTTTTGTCCTAATGCTACATTCTGTATCGACCCCAAAGAAGTTTTAAGGTACCTGTAGTACTTATAGCTACTTAAGTTATAGACCCTTACCATTGCTACACATTTTAAAACCTTTTTTATTTTGGCATTAAAGTAAGCCGGAGCGCGTGCTATTATTTGTATTTAGCCAATGATACGAAATATTTCATGAAAAATGTTTAAAAAGGGTAGGTACTTAGATATAATAATATGTAGGTATTCATTATGGCAATTGTATCCTCGAATTAACAACAGCATGGCGCGTAAGATTCGTTTTTGACTGTTTTTGATTTGTTCTTCTTCTTCTTCTTGCATGTTGATAATAGTTAAAATATTTTAGATCTGTAGGCTATTAAAAAAACCACGGGTAAAAATGATTAGATTACTCGGTTACTCCAAGAAGGTTAAAGTTTTAGTAAGTAACTATCTTTGGGTGTAACTAATAATTATGTAATGACGATTTAACCTACTTCCTCACTTTCATCACTAGGTAGGTATGTTGAAAGTGCAGTGGGAATGAAACAGCGTGGAAAATAGTGGACATAATAATAATTATAACGGTCGATTCTTTAAGGAGTGGTGGTTTAGTATTTGTAATTCCTAATTAGTATTAAGTAAAATTAATTATTTATTTTATTTATTTATTTTTATATACACTTATTTTTATATATCTATTGACACTGGCTAAGTGTAGGTACCAATTCGTATGGAGCCAAACTTAAGAAGGTAAAAACAATGTGGTAAATGGAACAAAAAGCGCGCGGATATGTAAAACTGAGCAAAGCAGCATCATCGTGCGTGTGTGTCATTCTTTCATATTTTTCTAAACTGTACCTGCCTGCTTAGGTAACTACTGCCTAAACAAAATTTACTGAAACATCTGTGAAAGACCTGAGTGAAGTGATGATGATTTCTTTTTGTTGTAATATCAAGAGGTAGTTATAAAATTGTAGTTTTTTGTTTGAAACTTCTTTTCTTTTACTGTTTTATAAATCTATATTTGACTCAAAACATTTAATTTTAGGTAATGGCTTAAATAACTTCCACTCACGACTATGCTTGCGTTATACCTATATCTATGCTAATACAGGTTACTGTGCTCAGCTTCGAAAAGATTTAGTGCATATTGTTGTTTGGTACGAAATGAATGATCTATTATTAGACTACTTATAACGTAAAAATAACATAACACAAGCGTGCGAAGCCGCGGGCAAAAGCTAGTCGTTCATAAAATCAATTATCATTAAAACTATGCATAACTGTCTAGGTCTATAATTAAGTAGCTGTTAAGTTAGCATTGAAAGTTGACAAGTGTCATGCGCCACTTAAGGCGAGTGGGTTGTCAAGCTGTCAGAATGATTTATATCTGACACTTTAATTATTTCGAAGTAAATTGTTTGACGGAAATTACGACAATGACACCTTGTATTTATTATGACTACTTTTGTCATGGTCAGATAATTTTCTACACTAATTAAAATTAATTTATGTTTCATTGTTTTTGTACGAAGTAAAAACCCACCCATGATGGGAGCTAGGCTATGTTCAATTATATTTATCTACCTAGCCGAAATCATTGACAAATACCAAAAAGACGTACTTTATCTTGAAAAAATACTTTGTTAAATAATTTATAGGTCTATTAGACTCATTTACGTAACTGAGAATATAATATATAAATAATACTTTATTTTAAAAAGGAACCATTAACCCCACTTTATATTTATGGTGAATTTATTAAATAAGCATCCGTATTCATTTTATTGACTATATAGCTAATTCAGATTTAGTTAAAACAGTCATAATGATAAGCAAATCACATTTACCTCTACCATTAACTAAAATTATATGTAATTTAAAATCAAATTAAATGTTAATTACCTTATTTGCAACATAAAGTCGGTATAAACATTAAGATTAAGTAAAGGTAAATTATTTTTGTATAAATTAAAACCATAGTATTATTAGTTTTATTTTGGCAACAACCATTAAATTGTTGAATAAAATTATGCACTAGCAAATATTTATATTATGTAAAATAGAACTATAATAAAATTTTATTAATACCATGATCGGGATGATTTTCTGTGCTTTAATTTTCAATAACATTTTATAAACATGTACCAGCGTAAACCGATAAATTTATTTAAAGAAGATAATAAGGATATTTAACTTATTCATTCTTAAACTAGCCAGTGCAAAATTAGTATTTTATAGATTTTAAAATAAAAAAGGGAAATAAACCACTAGTTTCTCCATGTATGGTCCGCTTAAATTAGGGCAAAGCACACAATTTTCGCGTAAAAGAAGAAATAGCAAAACGCATTTTGAGTGACATGTAGAATATAGAGTAACAAACAGTGCCGAGTAAGTTTTACAGTAGTATTTGCGCAGCGTGCGAGGGGCTCGCCCGCACTTCACAGCCGCCATTGAGTTTGGTTCAGTACCTACCTTGTCGTTATCTATTAGGTCTAAACCGTGATTCGTATAAAACGCCAAAAAACTAGTATTTTATTTAGACTGACATTTGCCTCAGCTTTTAATACAAAAAAGTTTAACTCTTTATACTAACAAACGTATTAACCCTAAGTGCAATCTCTATCATGCCACTACTCTTACACACTAGTGATGTGACACGACGAGGCAAACTTCACCTCACGGCAGCTCAAAGCGAGCCGACTCCTAATAGGTAATTAATGAAAATCGCTCCCTGCCAGCTTCTGTCAAGATAAATATCACATGCCTTGAGATAATCTCACTTGGTCAGGATAAACTCACGCCTGCTAAGATAAACTTACGAGACTGCGATAATCTACGTGCGAGATACCTTAATTACTGTAATTTCAAAGGATATATTTTTAATGGAGACTTGTTTATCGATACTTTCTTTCTTTATTCAATCCAATACAAGGTAAATGTGATTTGCTGAACTGTGTATTTATTTTATTTTGTAGCTTGAACTCTATGAACAATGTATGATTATAGAAGTGTCCGACAAATTACTACTTTGTGAGGCTGCATTTCTGTGTGCAGGCACAGTTTCATCGCGCTCTACCTTGTAGGTGGACCAATAATCAACTGGTTAAAACTGCAGGGATCTAATGGATGCAGGCAAGCAATCGTTCAAACTGGTACTCTATAGGTGGGTTATGTTATGTTCAGCAGTTGACGTCTTGAGGCTATTGATGCAATAAGTTAGCATCAATTATAGAGTTTTATAATTTCACTTATTATAATACGGGTGAAAAGTAATAAGTAAATATCATGCCATTACTATTATAAGGGTTTCATCATCATCAGCCTATTAATAATTTCCCACTGCTATGCCATGGGGCCATGGGGCCATGGGGCCACGGGGCATAGAACACAGTTCCAACACAAGGAAATATTATGTAACGTCATTAACGACCAAACTGGCTGCGGGTTATGAGCAAAATAGACGATCGGGATCAACCACCGACCAAGGTCACATTTGTCTCACCTTGGTCGGGTTGGTGTAAAAACCAACCGTGCGGATGGTTGTTGGTGTCTTTATTCGGTCGGTTTTTACACCAACCCGACCAAGATGAGACAAATGTGACCTTGATCGCTTGATCGGTGGTAGGTCTCGATCGTGTATTTTACCCATACTGACACGCGTCAAACGTTACAGAATAATTCAGTCAATGTCCAAGTAAGTGGCTCTCGGTTCACTTTGGTGTGATAAAAATAATTGAGAGGACAGTTAAACCTAGTAAAAGACAATCACGACACTTTTTAACGATCTCACTATCTATACAATGTGTAATCAATCTAAATCATCAGAATGGGCCGTTAAAGTCGTTTAGAGCATTAATGACGCGATTACGTTCTGAAAGAAGGTTACGTAAATCATTGTGAGAAATAATGGCCGAACAAAAAGAACGATTAGTGTTGCGCCAGCGTCGATAGTTTAGTGGATGTCGATAACATTCCGCACTCACGACGTGCCTGCACACAGAAATGCGACCATACAATATAAAACATCGAACGCGGGGGAAATAGCCTTTAATTCTATGTGGAAAGGGTTGAAGAAATTTAAAAAAGTATTTTTGCAGAGAGACGTGAGTTCGATTAAAAAATGTGATTTGTGGTCGCCACTCCGCACGTGTTTTATTTTGCGAGTTGTACGTGACGGGCCCGTCAAGAGAACGGGTAAAAAAGACGCCGCGCTATAGCTCAGTTTAAAAACGCTGATTTCAACGCTGGGAAATTTGATTATAAACATTTTTGCGTCGCACAACTTTGCGCTTACAACAAACACAGGTTTTAAATTACAGTAATTTATTTAAGTAACGTTTTCATTAATAAACGGCTTACGACCGAAAAAACAAGATCATCAGCATCAAAGAACACGCAAAACCTCTTCGGCGATTGTGGTTGTCAGTCTGCGTGCGTCTAGCGGCCCATCATTCACACCTGTCAGTTGCCCCTTTGAGGCAGACAGGCGGAGACGGGTCGCAACGACTAGTCGACGGCGATTTGTATAGCGCAAGTAAATCACTTTTGAAATAATTTATGTCTGAACGTTGCTAGTGATGTGGTTAGAGAGCGTTTTAGATTATATCGATATTTTGCGCCCACGAAAATTGTTTGAGAATATTGCTCACTTAAATCTAAATAATAGGTACTTAGTACCTAGAAATAGGATTAGGCTATTTTTACAAGCTCATGCAATCCGTGCAGGATCACGGTCAAACTGAAGATCTTACATCAGGTGGATGAAAATAAGTTATTGACAGAAATAACGGTCTGCCCTCCTTACACTCTACCTACAGAGCAAATAATATTATGCCATTGAGGAACCAACCCGTAACGTATTTAGGGTTAGTTCGATGTATTATGCCGATAGTATATTGACGGGCCCGATCAATTGGTAGTAGCCCTGCCTTCTGTTTGGGGGCTGTGGGTTCGATTCCTACCCAGGACAAATATTTGTGTTGTGATGAACATAGATGTTTGTTCTGCGTCTGGGTGTTATATTGTATTCTATGTATGTATTTACAAAACAAAAAAGTATCTAAGTATTATATCAGTTATCTGGTTCCCATAGTACAAGCTTTGCTTAGTTTGGGGCTAGATGGCGCTGTGTGAAATGTCCACACATATTTATTTATTTATTTAGCATATGTATAACAGTATTTCCTTCTGGGTATTTACAAGTCAAGAGAGAATGGGCAATGGGCATCTCATGGGCAAACGTGCTCTACCTTAGATGAGATGTTGTCAAATGTCGACCCATTTTAGAACGAAATAAATATTTTAGAATAAAATATTTTAAAATATTATGCAAAAATATGTATCAATCGAAATCTATGTCTTTCAAAATACTTGTTTATTCTGTGTGCGTGGGCACTGCGCATTGTGCAATGTGAAATTATGCATGTGTAGTTAAGGGAAGGAATGTTCGTAACCCTATCGTTTAGTTTATTTACTGGCATCCACTGACGGGCATCTCTTTGAAATGTCACGCGTGTTTATAAACGGTCTCGAAGACGGCTGCAACGGTTTCCTTACGACGAGTGACGGATGGTGCATCACGTCCGCGTACTCTCGACGATGATTTATCGATGGCGGACGAACTTTACGATTAGTTTTGACATAATTATGATGGCCTTTAAAATAGTTCTATTTGACTGGCCTTATAGCTCAGTTGATAGTATAGCTTTCTTTTGATAGGCCGTGGGGTCGATTTCCACTCAGGAGAAACATTTGTGTGAACATAGGTATCTGTTCTGTGTCTGAGTATATTGTAGTATGTATGAACAAACAAATAGTATTCTATGATCTAAGTATTCTATCATCTGGTACCCATCGTACAAGCTTCGATTAGTTTAGAGCTAAATGTCGCTGTGTGAAATGTCCACTTATTATTTTATTATTCATATATTATTTAGGAAGCGTTTGAAAAGGCTGTTCAGCAGTGGACGCAAATGCTGATGAGGATGTAATGTGTGAGTAAAAAAATTAACAGCCGTATGGCGGCCGCTCTTTGCTTTCAGAACAGAGTAATAAAATTAAAAATGTGTATACAGCGGAGCGCGAAAACCGAATGCAGTAAAACAAACAGTATATGGTGCGATGAATTCAATGTTTATGGATATGGATGGTTCCGTAGTGAGAAACTCTAAGGTTTTTAATAAGTATAACTTTCATTACGTTAACTGCGTCATTTTTAACTTCATCTCCATTTAATTTACTTACATTTTAGAATCGCGTTTTGTCTAACATGTTCCCATTACTGTGCTGGGACAACATGGGTCTTTTCACGCAGCTCCCTGCGTGAACACACACACTCCAGTGCATAGGCCATAAAACCGTCACGCTGTCCAAGTGCGGGTTGGTGGATAAAATAGTCATGTTCTTGACCTGGCCGATTTCACCACCATGTTTTTCTTCACCGTTGTAAGATTCAGTGCGCATTCTGAACTTATAATCTGAGTAGTAGGTCTCAGTATGATTTGACACTGGGTGCGTGTGGGTACTGGGTAGTGGGTATGACGTGAATCTTACTCTTCTCTCTCTCTCTGACTCTGCCTATAACATCATTTCGTGATTAAGAAATATGCCTAGTTAGATGAGATCTAAGTTTGAATTAGTGTGGTTGATAAAAAGTTGTAGTGAGACAATGGCACGATGTTTGAAAAAATTTTGTTGATGATGTGTTTGTGTTCTGGAATTAGCTACTATGCTCAAGTAAAGAATCTGTAGGCAATGATTTTCAAGCCAGGCTTCAGCAACAGACTTCAGACTCTTGAGAGCCAGGTAGTGTAGTCAAACGCCTTTTTTGGAGGTATGAAATTGTTTAGGGATTGGGACAATTTCCCCTGTACTGAAACGCTGATAAAGCGCTGCGTTTGCATGTAAGAAAATATGTACGGAACCCCGTTTAAAGATCCGACTCTCTCCCGTCCGCTTTCAAGCACTTTTTGCTCTTGCTATTGTATCCATGATTTATGCGGCGTCACGTAAATATCGCTTAATGGCGAACAGTCGGTCGGACTGCTACCAGCGGAAGCAGTCCGACCGACTATAGATATATGGAGTAGGAGTAATAATTTTGATTTTAATCCGTAATTTGATCATATTTCGTTCTATTGCTGTAATGTTTTTTTTTTTTTTTTTTTTTTTTATAATTTATAGGCATAGCATTTGACCACTGTCTCACCTGATGGTAAGACGGTACATTTTATGAATGACGTGACGAGCTAACCGTAATAACAAATAAATTAATAATCAATATCTGAAATAATCGTTATTAAGGCGAAAGGTAGAGCAAACAAGATGTTTTTGGCACGTTTCCAGACGTAATTGGTGTATGGCCAACCAACAATAATTTTGAAAAAATACTATACGAACACACAGCCACGACAACCACGACAACCACGACAAACAATACATAGCCTCCTTAAAAACCTCCAAAATCAGTCATTTTGTGCGCTGTCTTTGTCGTAAGCGCTACGAGAAAGTTCAAACTGGATTGATATTTAAGTCCACGATGTTAAGGTCGATGTTTCGTTGAATGAATTTCGACCTGGCTCTACCCTACGCCTTAATGTAAGTAGAGAAACCTAATTAATATAAAATGCTACCGTAACCCAAAACGCCTATATTAAGAACTGTTTATAATTAAGCTATAAATAGTCCCAGATAATAAATAATTCCAGTAAGCAATAAATAATACGCTTCCGGAATAAAACATTCGTCAAATCATTTATCATTTTCCGCCCCTCACACGTCCACAGTAAAACGTTCCTACCCTCCAAAATAATAAATTTAATGAATATTAACGATATAGGGGTGCATGGAGGATTTGTCACCAAGACTAGATTACTTAGATAACGAACATTTGTTTTTTTTAGATCATTCGCCGTTTTACTTTTTCGTACCTCACTTATTATTATTTTTTTTTGTTTTTTTTTTTAGCAGTAATATATAATAGTTACAATCCAATATACACGTCCAATATATTGAATAAAACAAAGTGACCATGAACTCAATTTTTACTACAACTTAAAGTAATTATACTTCTTTCTACTAGATAAATAAAAAAATGCACACGAACATAACATACTTTTATTCCCGCAATAAAGACAATTTCATTATTAAAATAATAATTGCAACTATTTCATGATATCTTATTATTTACAAACTTATATTAGGTACCTAGTTACCTTCATCATAAACAGGCTGTAGACGTCTAGGTACTGCTAAACATAGGCCTCCCCCAGAGAATGCCTCCTTGCGCGGCTGCTCACCTCCTGCATCCATCGGCTCCCAACATAAATAGCTTATTAAAATTTAATTTTAATATAATTAACTTCCATTATTAATCCAAAACAACAACAATTAATTACTCGAAGTCAATGTTACCGACAAAGTTTATCATCACATTCTCTTTACATTCCATAATAATGAAACTACCCACAGTTATAAAAATAAAATATTTTTATAGTTTTTTACCTCGACACAGTGCGTTAACTTCGTCGACACAAAAGCTGTGTAATAAAATATGTTTTAAATGAATAGGGGGTAATTTGAATTCATGCCATTCTAAAATTTATTATTGCATTATAATTACCTACGTGGTAAAAAAATGTTATACTTAGCCTTTAGATTTTCAAAATGATATTAAAGGATAACATCAAGTTTATTCATTTTTCAACGTCTGGCAGGGACGATTTAACATTAATTATTTAGTTATTTCTCTTTACTTGTGCTATGAATTTTACTAGTAATAACAGTAAAATAACAGATAATAATTAATATCTATAATTTTTTAGCAGTATCGCCTTCTCAGCGCAGTTACATATTAATTTATAACGTTTTTTTTTATAAATATTTAGTCAGAAATTGGGATACTCTGAGTAACTATATAATAAGTAGTTAAATGCAAAATTTTAGATATTTTTATTGCATAAAAAACATCATTTTGTTCCATCGAAATGTACCTTAGATGTAATTTGTAATACCTTCTTGGAGAAAATTAAAAATTTAATATAGGCACCCTAAGTTGGGTAGATTAGGCGATTAGGTGTAAAATTCTAATCTATTCCAGTCCTTTAAATAAAACAAAGATTAAAGATTATATAAAGCCCGTTGATAGCTCGTGAATATAATTTCTACTACAACCGTGACTCACTTGCGCGGGCAGGGGGCGAAGTAACAAAACGAGACAGAGTCATACGAAATAACAGAGCAGGATAGAACCAGAGACATTATTGTGTGTCCCGTTTCCTCTCATAGGATTAGCAATTGAAATAAATCACTAATTTTCATATGAGGGGGAATTGTATAACTTGGTCAACTAGATTTATACAGTCAATGACTCTAAATGATATCATTATGACGAATTCCCCTTATTTTTGTTCACCTTTTGGATCTTGATTTTAAAACGGCAGCTAACCATTGTTTCGACAGTTAACAAAGGCAGTTAAACGCGATAATTGACGGTACCCTGTTGTTTTGTTGTTAATTACTTTTTGTAATTAGAGAAACTGGCATTAGAATCATAATAAGTAGTAATTTATTTTAGTTGAGTCTGTAGTACGATAAAACAATGTTTTTTTTTTATTTATTTCGATAATCCAACAGCGTTACATTTTACATACATTATACAGTTAGAATTTACGTTACAATAAGGCCAAAGGAGGATTATAATTATAATTAACATGAACATAAATAATAGTAGAGAAGAAGTGCTTAGCTTACATAATAATGTTATTCAGCAGGTGTCACACATACTAACAAAACCAATAAAAAGAATTAGTTAATGTTTATGATTTTTAAAGCAGTATCGCCTGCTCAGCGTAATCTACAGATTAATTTGTAAAGGAAAAATTAGAATCACGAGCGGGGATTGAACACGCATCCATCCATCCCTCAAGCCGGGATATGCTTTACTTAAGCTGCCGTGACAAGTGGTCTCATGTCCGAATTTTTCCTTCACCTTTATAACCAACTTACGGGGTTGGTAGCGCCATCTATTGAGTGATTTTTTTTAAGAATTAGTTAATTATATACTGTTGAGCCCAATCCCTGTTTTTACTAATATATGTATAAAATTTTGTCGGTTTATTAATTTGTGTGCCAAAATGGCTGGTCAGATTTGTATGTAATTTAAAACACAAATTGCTAATACTACAGAGAATTATATGAATAGCTAGAAAATTGAAAACCGCGGGAAGCCGATGGATGCAGGAGGCGGGCAGCCGTTGAAAGTGGCGCTCCCTGGCGGAGGCGTAACAACCCGTACATGCACACTATACGCAGTGTATATTATTTGGGTGATGATGATCTAGAAAATTAAGAATTATGCGGGAAATAGAATATTAGGGGATGGTTTTCAGATAAAAGTAATATTATGAACTGTGAAAATTTTTTATAGTTATTTTTTAGTACGTACATTATCATTTATCCGACAGGAATATCTTTATTTTTCACTTTCACTCGAAACATCTATGTTGTTAGTTGTAGCTCAATATTAGAAAGAAAGAAAGAAAATAACATGTATTCAGGACATCACACGACATTACATTATAGGAAACATAGACTAAAATTTACACTAGAGAAACAAACGATAATAATGTAAGGTTGTGTGATGCCATGACCCAGGACCCGACTCAGCATATGATTAAGGTCAGCTCGTGACCTTAAGCGACTGATTTTCAGGCGGAACCCTTAGTCATGACATCACGAACTCCAGAGTAGGCATAAACATATAGCAAATACGTACAACACATATTCGGAAACACATTACATTAATATATAAATTATGTTGCAGATAGAGACTATCCGCTTCACAATATAAATAAATAAATAACGCCCAACGATCACATACATAGATCCTGGACCCTAACTAGGATTCCATGTATCTAGGGACCCAGGAACTACGAGGACCATGGTCCCACAACACCCAGACACAGAAAAAGTATTTGCGCTTTTTTTTTTTCGGGCACAAATACTTGTCCTGTCGCGGGAATCGAGCCCGCCACCTCCGGGTATATGAGCCGATCTGCTCAACCACCACACCACGGAGGCTGTCAAAGCAATCTAAGCAAAAGTTGTAAAGGTCGCAAATAAAACAATTTGTGATTATGAAATCACAAGCGGATTTCATGATCAACAAAATATAAATTGAAGAAATATAATTTTGATTTGTTTGACAACACAATGGTATGGGCGATGTCAGTAAAGCTTGCACTCCTGTAGTAGTAGACGGTAATAATTATTTATGATATTATTGTGGTAAGCTTGTAAAAAATAATTTCCGCACGTGTATCATACAACGTTTTTCAACACATTTGCGAGAAATCTGTACAATGGGCAATGAAAGAAAGTCGCAAACATACTTCGACGTTTCTAATGTATAAGCCAACCACAGATTTTAAAAAACTAAGCCAATTAAGTAATTTAACTTTCAAAGGATGCAATTGAATTCATTAGCATAAATTGAGGACATGGTAGTAGGTAATCATTTATTTATGATTGCAACAGAGTGCAAATGAAAATATTTTTATTGAAAATTTATAAAGTTTGTCACGGCGCCTAACGTAGTCAGTTACTTAGTAGACTTTGATACTTATCAAAGATTTTCTTTACCTTGTAAGTAAAAATAAAACATTTCTTTTTTTATATTAATTTTGTACTTTAGCAGTTGATTCAATAAGTTATCCTACTTTTGGAATTATTAACAATTCCAAATCAATACGTTAGATTTCATAAATTTTGGTCCACACGTGGCCGGTGTTACCAGTAGGTATTCTATTTCAAAGGATGCTAATAAATCCAATTACACCCTTCATATTAAGTAAGATCTTGTTTGACCATGAAAACAATATAGTTATCATTCATTTACACTCTATGGTAAAACGTTAATTGGTATTTCTTTACACTCTTTCTTTTATAAATAATAATAATATGAGGTACGAAGAGCAGCGAAAATGGTATCACTGGACAACAATCCTAACAATTTGGTAATCAACACTCTGACAAATCGATTGAAACATCGACATACGCCCCGCTATTGTTGTCACAACACTCAACTGTCACACTTATGACACCCGTCACAGTCGTGCATTGTCACGTTGTCATACTTTGTCACGTTTGTGTGTTCTATCCATGAAGATGTAGGAAACGTGGAGTCTTACTTTAAAAACTTTATGGTTCCCAACCTTGCTATTTCACTTGCTAAGTTTCTTAATAGGGAGAAATCTGTGCAGTTCCTGCATATTTTAAAATTTCTGTCATTACCATTATGGTACCTAATATAAAGACATTTTTAAATTCTCACCTATCGGAGAAGGTTAGGAGAGACTGTAGTCTAACGCCACCGTAAATCCTTTTTATACTTACTGCTTTTTTATTTTTAAATGTTACTATATTCGTTTTTGTATATAGAACTTGGATACTTGTCATTGATTACACTTTTACAAACACCTACGTGCAGACCACTTTTATTTCTATTTTCTTAAAATATATAGGAATTACTGCGAATATTAGCGTAGTCGTGCTCAAAGACCTTTATTTAGCAGTAGACGTCTTAAGGTTGATGATCAAAGACGAGATGAGAACCACCAAATGATATCGTTATTGGAATTCGGCACGAACTAGTGTTTCAAGAGTGTCATCTCCACTTTAAAAGCAGGTAGCACTAGCTTCATGGTTCTATCAGGGACGGCCACTTGTCAAGCGCGCTCATTGAATTTTGTTGTTTCGCAATAAACATGACCAAATTATTATTGATTATGTGAATTGTGATTTGTACCTACTTTATGTGCATACTTGAAAGTTTAATTTACTTTACTGTGAGCGCCGTGTTTAATGTTTTATAATAATAAGCTTGACCATATTTAAATTGAATGTTTTTGCAACCAGGGTTGTTAACCAAGACAATATCTAATAAATATCTGTCATCAACATCATCAACAGCCTGAAGACATCCACTGCTGAACATAGGCCTCCCCCAGAGAGCGCTGCCTCGAGCGGCTGCTCGCCTCTTGCATCCATCGGCTCCCCGCGGTATTCACCAGATCGTCGATCCACCTAGTAGGCGGCCTGCCTACGCTGCATCTTCCGGTTCGTGGCCACCACTCGAGAACCTTTCTTCCTCATCGGTTATCAGTTCTGCGGGCGATGTGGCCTGCCCATTGCCATTTCAACTTGCTAATTCGAAGAGCTACCGGTTACTTTAGTTCTCCTGTGTATCTCCTCATTTTGGATCTTATCTCGCAGGAAAACACCGAGCATTGCTTTCTCTACAGCTTGTTGCGCGACTTTGAGCTTACTAATGAGGCCAACAGTAAGAGACCACATCTTAGTTTCATAAGTCTTCAAGATAAGTATATATTTTAAATAGTAAGTACAGTACTGATAAACAAAATAAACTCTCAAATTAGGTAAACTACTTAAACCTCTAATAATACTGCAAATATTGTTGCAAACTCAAATTGTAATTGTAATTATTTATGATCTCCATCGCCCCCCAACACTTTACAGCCTCCTTCTCAAAACCATTATAAGCGTAAGAGCTCGATTCCAAGTATTTCAATCCAACGAAAATCGTACACGCTCATTATCGTTATGACCACTCGTCATTATGACTCCTTGTTATTATGGCCCGAGTCGTTATGAAGAACAGTATTATTATAATGAGTTGTAATGTCTTTATTGCCCAGTGAATTTTAAATTCATCACGACCTAGTAATTTAGTACATAGTAATCGTATAATTTGTATGGTAATGAAGTCTGCGTGTGTGTGTCGTTGATGGGAAGGACGTTGTGTTGGACATTAAATAATTATGATAGTGTTTGTAGTTTTTATTGTTGAAAGTGTGATGGCGTCTAGTAATGTGTATACGATTGATGAGACTGCAACTTATGTGGTCTTATTGAATACTAGCTCACCCGCCCTAGTTTCGCACGGATTTATTAGTTTTACAACTTATCTCAGTCTAAAGGAAGAGAAAAAGATGAATGGATAAATCTGTGAATGAAGAGGCAGATGCGTGTGTTTCACCGTCGTCCATTCATCTTTTTTCCTTATTTTTTGCCCCCTACCTTCTCTCTTTCCCATACTACAAAATAGGAGTGGCTTTGGATCTAATCATCATCATCGTTAACAGCCCGAAGACGTTCACTGCTGAACATAGGCCTCCCCCAACGAGCGCCACCTTGAGCGGCTACTCGCCTTCTGTATCCTTCGGCTCCCCGCGATTTTCACCAGATCGTCGGTCCACCGAATGGAGAGCCAGCCTACGCTGCGTCTTCCGGTTTGTGGTCGCCACTCAAGAACCTTTCTTCCCCATCGGTTGTCAGTTCTGCGAGTGATGTGGTCCGCCCATTTCCATTTCAACTTGCTAGTTCTGAGAGCTATACCGGTCACTTTAGTTCTCCTACGGATCTCCTCATTGCGGATCTTATCTCGCAGGGAAGCACCCAGCATAGCTCTCTCCATAGCTCATACTAAAGATAGGATGTCTTTAACTTCTGAAACACAGAATGGTAAACGGTTAATAATAAACAGTTTTGTTTGATGCTTACATCAAAAAAACTACCAAAATAAAACCAAAAACTAAGTACCAAAATTTGGTAAATACTACCAAGTTGAGTACCTCCTCCTTTTTTGAAGTCAGTTGAAAAATGCTGTCGCATCTAATTTTAGTCTATAAACAGCACCCCGTAAAACAAGTAGTAATTCGTTTGCACGAAGCATAATAAAACGAATTGCCCTTAATTTCACGCGACCATTAGTTCATAACGTATAAACTTATATGTCGTTTATTAATTACACGGAGGTCGTATATCAAGTTTATAGCATGCTTTCCGACTGCCGACGCGGCGACGGCTGACATGCTTCTTTTTAGGGTCCCGTAACTAAAATGAGGAAACGTCAACCATGATAGGCTCACTTTGTTCTTTATCTAACTGATTTCCGTGGATCACGTTGCATTTTAGATAAAAAGCTACATGACTGGTCCCATCGTCTGGGTCACTTCGTTATACTTACATTCAAACTCAAGTGCGGCTGTGAAGTAGGCGCTAGCGATGTAATTGAGTTGTTTGATTCGAGTAACTGGGGTCAAATCCTTAACTTACCTCACAGCGCATTTCACAGCCATTGAATTTGAGGCAGACTGTACCCATAATGCGTCAGAAGAGCTCTTCCGTTAGAAAGAGAGGCATTTGTTTAGAGTAGGCTTAGCGTTGTGTGAGCTGAAATGCACTTTATTGCCTTGCTGTAACAGTTGCTATTTGCTTGAGTAACTTCGCGGAGTGTAGCTTCTGTACACCATATTATTTTAATCTTCATCGGTATAATCAAATGCCTTTGAATTGCTTCCATATTATGTTCCAAAGAGATAAAACTCAAAGGCTTTTTAAATTAAAAGTGCAATATTTCTGGTACAACCGCAAATTGAATAGTGCCTATTACATACATCCTGGTTGATAAACACGAAGTCACAACATATCTACTACAAGCCTATAATCTACTAGTAACATTAGCATTAATAATTTACTTCAACTACACTCTTATTTATAGAAACCAGAAGTTAACATTTCCAAGGATATTTATGACCAATTACCGTTATGTTATTTATGACCAATAGTCATTATTTCATTATTTCATGAGATAATTCGCGAGCTGTCAGGGTAAGCGGCGCAAGTGTCGTAATTCTGTGTTGGTAGCGAGAGTGCTAGGCGCGAGCGGATATAAATCATTGGTGTGGTCACAGTTAGAGCGGGTAGCGAGTAATCTAGACTCTATCAGTTTGTAATTATATTTAATTTACGCATTCACTGTAAATTATATTTAGTATCTATTCTAATGTTGACTCGGAAAAGAAAAGTGTGGAATAGCCTACTACCTGCGAAAAAAAATACTTGGAAATTGAATTAAACTTTTAAGAAACAAAATATGTACAAAATGATATTAATGAAATTACCATTTTATACTTACTGAAAAAAGACCAAACTTATTTGTGTACTTGGTTTCAATAAAAAATCGTTTCATCGAAATATTTAACTTCGTATTCTATAACATACGTGTCTGCCATCACAAAAGAAGAAAATATAATAATATCATTATCATTGTTCATAAAATAGTCAGGATATTTAAAAAAATTGGAAGATTAATAAAAATTACCTACGATCATTACGTAACTGGTTCTGAACGAAGGCAAAATCTAATGACACGTAGTTTTAGATAAAATAATTATTGAAGACCACTAATTCGCTGTCACTCGCACTCCACCTTTTGCGAGTAACATTCACCAGCAGTTAATGACGTCGATTAATGTTTTAATTCGCGTCCGCAATAATTTAATAATCTCTCGCCGCCGAGTATGTCATTAACTCATTACTTGAAATAGCAACTGGTATCTTGTGAAACCATTTTGGTTGTGTTCGATGGGCTCATAGTAAACAAACACCTAAGCTATTAAAATTTATTGACGATCGAAGCCGCGCAATGACCTATGGAAAGAGCTATGCTCGGTGTTTCCCTGCGAGATAAGATCCGAAATGAGGAGATCCGCAAAACGACTATAGTGACCGATAGAGCTCTAAGAATTAGCAAGTTGAAACGGCAATGGGCTGGGCAGGCTCTTAGATCACTTCAAACTGGGCGCGACGTGTAAACCATATCGCGGACACTGGCTAAATACACTATGTGTGGAGCCAAAATATAAGAAGAAGAAAAAAAAAACCTATCGCGCGCAGTTGATAGTCCGCTATTTTATCATCATCATCTGAGATCGGAGAGGCCTACGTTTAGCACCTGAAGGCTGCTGAACGTAGGCCTCTCCCAGAAAGCACCACTTTGAGCAACTGCTCGCTTCCTGCATCCATCGGCTCCCCGCGGTTTTCACCAGATCGTCGGTCGACCTAGTGGGGGGCCGGCCTACGCTGCGTCTTCCAATTCGTGGTCACCACTCGAGAACTTTCTTCCCAATTAGTTGTCAGTTCTACAAGCAACGTGGCTTTCCCATTGCCATTGTCCCTTACGTTGCTATCTATGTATTTTTATTTGTGTCTCAAAACTTTGTGTTTGGTCACCCAATTATAAAATAAAAAAATTGTAATAAACAAATTAAAAAAGCAATCCAGCCAAAACAAAACGATTCTTAATCGATTTGCCCAAATTATACAAATTGCACTGCCATTTAGATTCCAAGAAAATAATTATTGCCGCGAATAAATTTTATTACGGTGCAACCTCAATAATTTTATCCGTCGCCTTAATTGTCATGGATAATATCATATTACTCACTTATCGTCACCTTATGAAGTCACCGTACCTATATTTTTTATTGTTTGTAGATAATTGAGGTAAATTATGGTGTAATACTATACTTAGCAAAACAAATTATTAAGTTTACTTCAGTTTTTTTTACTTTCAGTCGATAGCCTTATATTATCAACCTTATTCTTAGTTCGAGTTTAGTTGTTGCATTTTATTTTCGACTCATCTAACGCCATTTACGTCTAGTAGAGTACATTAAATTTGTTGAAGTTGGTTTTTACTAGGTTTTTATGTTTAGGTACTTTCGTGTTTATAAATTTAAAATCTCTTCAAAACCTCGTCTGCAGTAAAATTTGATAGCTCCTAAATTTGCACTTATTTCTCTAGGATGTAGGTACCTACTGCTACTGCAACGCATTACTTAGCACATCCTAGACAGACGTGTGTGAACTTCATCATCATCAACAGCTTGAAGACGAGTGTTGAACATAGGCCTCCCACAGAAAGCACTGTGGCGTAATAAATTCGTCTGAAGACTTGGACCATCACCTAAATTAAAATTACATCGCCACTAGATTTACGCTTGGACCAACCCCCAAGACGACTGGTACTCATACCCGCGGCGGGCCCGGCAGCCGGCCGATACAGACGACACTGCATTATCTGCGACTACCTCACGCGCTCGATTTGTGTTTTGCTCCGTGGTTAATTTATATTTTGAGTTGTTATTTGCTTTACTTTTCTGTTTCCAAATTAAATAGTTTATTCTAAATTCAATAATATTCTTCATTTTTGATCGGCCTAAAGTTTTCTTCCTTTCGTTCTTTAATTAATTACCATATCTTCCCGACTTACGCCCACAGCACTTTGATCGGTAGCTCGCTTACCGCATCCATCGGTTCTACAGATCGTCGGTCCACGTGAGAAGCTGGCCTACGCTGCATCTTCTGGTCGCCACTCGAGAACCTTTAAGTGCCGGCAGACAGACGGGAATAATTACGTAATGATATTCACCATATACCTAATAACTAATATATTCAAATAAGCTCTCAACTACGGTATTTAATGCCTTGAATTGCATAGTCACTACCCATCAGATGAGTGCGTGCAAATACTGATAAGTTTAAAAAAACTCCCCAACCATCAAAACACAATCCTATAATCTCAAATGAACCAAACCTACATAATAAGTTAATAACCCTTTACTTTTATAAGGCACCCTATTTAGTTATTCAACTGTCATGGTCAGTAGGACGTATCGCGTGACCCGCTCCTGTCAACAAAGCTTTATCACGACTTCACGACGTCGACGGGTGACAAGTTTAGTGAAGTCGAGTCACTGATACTTTATTCCTTTATTCACGTGTCACCTGTCAGTGGTCGACACATGCGGCCATGACACGTTGTTGGGGGTGACAAGTAATCTTGTCTTTTCTTCACTTATATCATCATTATTATACAGCCCCAAGGTGTTCACTGCTGAACATAGGCATCCCCCATAAGAGGGCCACTTTGAGCAGCTGGTCGCCTGCTGCATCCATCGGCTCCCCGCGGCTTTCAACAGATCGTCTGTCCACTTAGTGGAGAGCCGGCCTACGCTGCATTTTCCGGTTCGTGGTAGCCACTCGAGGATATTTATTTAAAAATATGCTACCTGTAGCATAAAAAATAAATCATAGTAGTAAATCAAGTTTTAAGGTGCTTAAACAAAACTGCACTATAAATTCATATCGTTAAAGGCCCATTTATATACAAACGTAATAAAATGCCAATTTCAAAACTAGATCAGATCTATTACAAACCAATAACCATAATCAGCAATAAATCTACATTATAGGTATATATACCAACTAGACGTAATAATATGTTAGAGCTTGCCTAAAAAAATACCGACATAGGTATGGTATGTTAAGTATGTTTTGGTCAACCAATGGATTTTAGCTGATATCGATGATATGAAAATACCTAGATTATCTACTAACAAAACAAATAACTACTTATTTTTGTCTGAAAAATAAATTGCTGTAAGCAATAATACTGGTCATAAACATGGAGAATATATTTTGTTGTTATTTTTATTTTGTTTTATTTTGGTGTGTAAAAAAGTACCTACCATTTTTAAGGGTTACTAATTTCCAAAAAGTTCTTCATTTTAATCAAGTTTTTTTAATACTTATCACACAATTCGATTATTACGTTTGAGTAGTTACTGCATTCACTTTAATTTAAAAAAAAAAATAATAAATACACTATTACGTCGTAAACTAATATGAACTATACACGTTTACTAAAGCCGATGTAGTGAACTGTAAAACCGAGGTATTTTTATACAATGCCGAAACCGTACTTTCATCCAAGCACATACTTTTGCAACATCACACAACCTTTCATACATAACAACCGGAACAAAAGCCGTGCCATTATTCAAATGATTCCTCACAACGACTGCGTTACGGCCATTTACACATCATTAAACCGAGAACAAAATATTTTCGTCGTAAATAATGATTTAATCAGATGTATATGCAGGGAGCTTGGATTCGAATTGATCATTAAATTCTTCCACTAGAACGCGAACGCTTTATTTTCGAGCAGAAATGGAAAACACGGATCGTTTGCAATTTGCATAAAGAATTGAATGAATAATAATGCATTAAAATTTTATTAGATCTCTGATAATTTTTTTGGGTTAAAGTTTAGATTTTTATTTCATTTTCCTATCATTTGAAAATCGATAGGAGATAATAATAAAATTATTTGGCATAATAATAATTAATTATGTAAATTAACAGTCATAAGAAATTATGAAACGATTATATCAGTTTAAGATATCATAAATAATTTAATCTATAATGCCAAATCAGGAATTAATACAATTTCTTTCTGTGTATTTTTATATCAAGAAATAAAATGTAAAATAATACAAATTAGATTTAATTACCGCTATCAGAGAGCATCTTCACTTCAAAACAAAGCCATTCGTCAAACTCATAATAATTATTCGACAAAGTCGACAAAGATAGTAATAACAATGTAATAACACATAATGGTAGGGTACAGATTCGTGAGGAATATAATCATAGTATTAATTCTACCAAATTGCTACCCAGGTGTAGCAAGCAAGAGCAGAGTATATTATACCTAAGTAGTACCTAAGTATAGAGTGTAGTACGAGCTCATGACTTTGACGATGACTTGATGGATTTGCACCCAGTTGCAGAAACGATCATTAATATTAATGGCAGCATTAACGATAATGGAGTCCTTAAACTGTAGCAGTTAAATGGAAGATTAAGGTTTAAAGTCGACTTTAAAAGTAAATGATCATTTCTGCAACTGGGTGTTAGGGTCATATCATATTATAGTTACGCCATAAATGTATTATTAGAAGTAAAATAAAATACTATGAATGTGAATACGGGAAGGTACAAAACAAAATACAGGTTTCTCAAGTAAACCCTCATGTTTCATCTGTACCTAAAATATTTAATGTACATCTGCACTTTAAAGCATCAAAGTAGAATGACTGTGTGTAATTTTTATAGCAACCAACTGTTTAAAGACTTTCCAGTCACACAAGTAGTGAATGTTTCAAAAAAAGTTATTTATGAAAACTAGACAAATTGCTAAGAAATAGGGGAAATAGCTCGAAGAAGAATTATTGCTCGAGTTACCAGTAACAACTATAAACTCAACAAGGCATAAAAATAGGTTACGCCATTCATTGCTAGTTATATAATTCAATACATTTTAATCGATGATCGATTGTCAAGGAAGAACGAAAACTGTCTAAAACGCCCATGACATTACAATGAATGTCATGGATATCATGTGGCCAGCATGTCACATCACGCGTCAAGGCGACAAAGTGGCGCTGACAGAGGGTGACGGCAACATGGCAGGGTGATAATGAGTGGGAGCAGTCTGCTGAAAGACATGATAATTTACAGTTCTTTAATGACTTCATCTTGATAGGTAATTGTAACGACGTTTGTTAACGTGTAAAATTAATCAGACATTTGAATTAATAAATATTAAAAATCCCTATGCCAAAACCCGATATTTTCAAAAACAATAAAACCACTTCGTATGGCACTCACACCACTGGATTTTCGTGCATGTCGTACAATCATAGACATATATATTAAGGACAGGCCTAATGACTGGTTATAGGTCGCTTCAAAGTGGGAGCCAATTTCACAGATTGGCATCCACTAGCGCTCAGTCTGTGATGGAAGTTAGAAGGCATCGGTCGAATGTCACAAACATAATATGCCAAGTTATATTGTGAAGGGTTGCACAATCTATACTCAAAAGTGCAGTAAAAAGAAAGACCAAGTTTTTTACCTCAAGTAATTCAATATTTTCAATATTACACTCTGTTTTGTAACAAAATAATCGAATTTATATTTGGAATAATCATTGTAAACATTAACATTGACGGACATAATGGCAGCGATAGGCACCTAATTTTCTCAACTTCTCGTAGTTCACGCGAAATCTAATAGATGGCGCTGACTTTTCCCACGCCATTTTGAAAAAATAAAATGTTCCTTCGGGCATATCCTGATATATAAATCTATGCGTACAATTTATTATGTTACTAGCTGACCCGCCCCGTGCTCAGCGCAGTATCAAGCATGACTTTTATGACTTTGATTTTTGCGTGGAACTTTCAAAAAAGCCTTTTCACAAAGTGATAATGCTATAAATCCAAAACTAGTATATCTTTCGTTGGTGGTGTGCATAAACTAGGCAGAGTAAAGTTTATAGAATTAACTATTGCTGAAAGGATGTTGGACAACACAATCATATGTACCATTTTGAAAAATGTAAAACCCTATTTGGCTGTAAGTTTTGTTAAAAGATGTATTTGTTTTTAGTTAAGAGCTGTGGCTTTTGTTTAATAAATAAATAAATAAAATTGATAATAAATTCTCAAATAACTGACTTTTATACCGCTTCTACGAAAATATGTTAAATTGAAATCATAGATAGTTATGACTCAGCGGTTGTTCATATTTTATGTTACGCATTCATATTCATTTTCATTTTTATAAACATTCTATAATGATTTCTTCAAAATAAATTTATTACATTAACAGATAATCTTTATAGATTTGCTAATAAATGAATCAAATTTAATACACGCTGAATTTATGATTACTACGATGTTTGTGATTCATTTTTCTTTGATGTGGTTTTAGTTTTATAAATTATAGATATACCTCTACACATAAATAGATCTCTGTGAAGTATTTTCTTTAAATTTAAATGATTCAAATTCATTTAATCAGCATGGTAAGGAAATCGTTATTATTTATATTACCTAATCGAATGCTAACGTCTTACAGAGCAGTTGATTATTTACACCAATTACAAAGTATGTCCGATGTTTCTTTGATTTCTTATTTTCTTCCTATGTTGGCAAATGGACAGCCTTGGTGTCAAAATGTTTAAGTCGTCCAAAGACTTCTTTGGATGAAATAATTTAGCTAGTTTAGCAGTATTTCTATAAAGCTTTTGTTTTACATCAATGTAAAATGTTAGATGCCAACTTCAAATAAATAGGATAGATCTCATTTGTAAATTAAATGCGTAATATTGTAGCAGTCGATGTAAGATCCTCGATCCGAGATATTTCTTTTAAATAAGAGCGCCATCATTAAATTTATTTCAGCGGATATAAATCTGCCTTTACAATTCCATAAATTTGTCGATAAAGCAATATTCATATCCGGTCTGGCTTTGCTTTCAAAATCCATATGCTCTACAAAACAGTAAGGACATAGAAAAGCAGTTTTATAAGGATGGTAGGACTTCTTTTGCAAGATTTCTTTGAGGTAGGGCCTCCCTCATAGAATACCACTTTGACTTTAGCTTCTAGTAATTTGTATCCAATGCATTCCCACGATTTTGACCAAGTCGTAGCTCCATCTAGTGAGAGGCTAGTTTACGCTTCCAGCCAATACCTAAGACGTTTGTGCCAAACAGTGCAATCGGTTCAGTACCTAACTGAGTCGTGAAGTGGTTATTAAGTATATACTTGGTATCAATGGATTACCAGTCTCTAAAAAGTTTATGAATTTTATTTTTGTATCAAGACTTTAGTTCCTCTTGTTTCATACAGCTAGCTTGTCCTTACTTATTTTACATCCAGCTTCCTGTTTATTACGTATTGGTTTTCTACGAAACCTAACATTATAAGAAAGTATCGGTTTAAAGAAAACATTAAGATTTGTTGATGTTTAGTTTATTCGGTGCTATATTGAGATTTGATATCAGATACACTAAATCCGCTGGAACGGTTCGAATAACTTCAAACCCGTTGAACATGGAAAATATTTAACGACGTGTTCATGCGAAATGGAAGTTACAAAAAAAACAAATTTATACTATCTAAAATTGAGACCTTAAATCTAGGGAAAATATACAGTTAAATTTAAATAACAGCATTATTGTTATTATTGTTATAAGATTTTAAACTTCCATGGTCCCTAACATTACTCACATATTGTTTATTAACGGGATATTCACCATGTAATTTATTTGTTTCGAGTTGCCGATATTTCGGTATTGTTGTGGTCCGTGATCATGGTGCTTACATGGTAAATGTCCCGTTAATAAACAATATGTGAGCATTATTGTTGTCATTTACTATTCAAATTGACATAACCATTACATCATTAATAGAACATTGTTGCGTGAAGCTTACGAACCAAGTCATCAATATATAAAAGGCTTCAGAGACGTCTAACAGATAGACGAAGTCAATAATTCTTCCACCACGTCTCGAGTTATTATCTTCAAGCTCCAACATTGGGGTGTTCACTAATCGTATTAGACCTGACAGTTATCCTCAATTCATCATAAGGGATGTCTTGAAGTTGTTGTAGATGACAAGTAATAAATTCAATCTCACAAATAGGTACTCTTGTACCTACAGATTTTATTAACTTAAAAACTTCACAAACATCTACCCTCTTACCAATCAATACTGCTTAACAGTGGAATAACTATTCAGTGTTTACCCTTGTTTTATCTTTGCCGATTTCAAACTCAACAGAAAAAGACAAAATACTAAATACCTGTTCATCCGCTACGCAATGATTATAAGTAAGGAGGCTAGTTTTGTTATAACGGAAAGCTTGTTGATATCATATGAGTCTAAGCTATGTTTCAAAACTTTATTCATATATAAATCTTCCTTCATAAAAGTTAAGCTCTTTGGAAAAAAATGCAGAATGCATTTTTTAATATCATTATTTTTAATACCTCCTCCATCTATTTGTTTAATCTCATCCACCTTGACACAGACGTTTTTTGATTAACGATCCCCAAGAGATCTGAACTCCATTGTTCCTTTGAAACTCCGACAGTCATTTATCAAGCTTACTGCACACTGGAAATTAACGCCACGGCTCAATCAAAGGACTTTTGCGAACAAGATCTTAACTTGTGGCGTATCAGGTTTAGGAATAAAAAGTTAAGCCGACAACGACGTGGTGGGTTTGGTTATGTTCTGGGAGCTTTTCAATCGATTATTATAATTATTATTTATGTTGCTTTGTTAATAAAACCATGTCTTAAGTTGTTCATTTTATTTTTATCTATTTGATTTAGCGTTTAATTACCATTTTTTTATTTAGTATCATCTTCATTCCACTCTAGTTAACTGCTACGTATCTGCCCCTCTCAAGACACGGAAACTGAGCATAATCTTCTGCTTTTTTCTCTTCACTTACAGTCATTTTGTGATTTCTGTACTTTTATAGTACGAATAAAGTTATAAAGATATAGTTTGAAAATAATAAAGTTTCTCATGGCACTGCACTGCGCACGTCATTCTGAGACATCACACAGTTTAGTAATCAGATTACTAGACTGTGTGATCAGATCATAAAATCTCTTTGACCAGTGATTTCACTAGCTACAATGCCCTTCAAACCGGAAGGTCTTATCATTCATTGACCTATTTAAAATAATAATACTTAGTTAATCATACAAGTTCGTTTTGTTGTCGCTAAATCTTATGTCTTGGTCTTGGTAGGTCTGCGTGATATCTGATGAAATTTACGCGAACACTGATTTTGACGTATCGCTTTATGAAGCATTCTTATGAAAAATGGGTTTCAGTTTCAGGCCAGCCTTTTGAAATCTATTCGTCGTTTTTAGAACCATTTAACTCTTTTATATCAGGTGTTTAAAGATATTTACTTTGAAGAAACCTTAATATCAAAATATTTAATTGTCCAACTTCATCTTGGATGATTTTGAAAACTTTTACATAATTTATTATTAGATGTCATAGATCTCATCGAATCCCAAGTCTCATTACCACGCCATAAATTTAAAACAATTAACTATACTCTGAACACATTAAATCAGAATGATTTCGTAGACGTTAAATAAATCGCACCAAAGCTAACAGCTACAGATATTGCCGTGATAAATTTCAGGACACCAGGAACATGGTGGCAGGTCAGGCTCGAATTAATCACTTTATGGCTGTTGGCAGACACTGTTCCGCGTTATTTGATAGTTGACCAGAAGGTAACACATCTCAAGTCAATATGAAACTTATAAGACTTCATACTAAGTTCAAAATTTACTAAGCTTCTGTTATAGAAGAGCTTCTTACTGGAGTTATTGGTAGTATGCCTTATTGTGTACGTCATACAGTTCACCGTTCTTAAATATGCCATCACTGAAGTAGGTTTTTCATAACAGTATAACAAGATTTTCACTACTTTAGTATTTTACAAGTTCAAAACAATTACAAACAACAAACACAAATACACAAAACACAAAAAATAATACTACAAATACTTGTTCTGTGTCTGGGTGTTGTGGGACCATGATCCTCGTAGTTCCTGGGTCCCTAGATACAGGGAATCCTAGTTAGGGTCCAGGATCTATGTATGTGAGGGCCCAACGAGGGCGTTATTATTTTTTATTTATTAATTAACTAAGTAGAAACTTCGATTTAAAGTTGTCGACTTCCTCAAGTTTGTCTATGGTATTATTTCTCATATACCAAAGTGTCTTAAATTAAAGTCATACATTAGGATTAAATATTAAACTTGTATTTAATTTTTTACCGTTCTAAGCTTTAAGTTCTCAATTTATTCAAAAACCAGTTCATATTAGTCATACAAGTTAAATTAAATCAGTAGTACCATTCTTAATAAAAAAAAAACGCCTGTGATCACAGGAAAGAAGATTAAAATTGACACTTCAATCCCGCATCCATCAAACTTTATCGTAACGAAATATCTTACAATAGCCCGCAGGACCATCAACGTAATCAACCCGCAATGACACAGCCAAAACTACCCTAAAGTATTTACATTACCGACTCAAAATTAACCAAACAATATTAATCATATTCCCCAAGTCAAAGCGCCCCGAAAGCTGAGCACACGATAATGATATATGTGATATTTGATGATAAACAATCGAGGTCATTTATTATCTGTCCGTTATTTGACAGGCGGTAGGCAGATGTCATTTGTCATTTTCCTGGAGCCGCCGTAGTTCCCTTCGTTACGCCGCCACTGCCTCCGACTTAGCTACTAACAGATATAGCCTTTAGGACAACCTAAAATGTACTCTAAATATACAGGGCTAAAGTTGGTAATGGTTTGCAGAAAAAATCAATCTTGATTGTTTTCAGCATGAACGATTATGATAGATGAAAGAGTTAGCGCACCCACAAAGCCGTCGAGATAGCATCTCTGACAGAGCTCTATTGAGACGACAATAAGGTCGATGTTCCTGTTATCGCGGATGGAACACGCAGAGCAAAATGTGTTATTGAAGTCGGAACAGTAATGGATGGGGATAGGGAATGCGTGAACGCTGTCTGAGATGTATTGTTATCGGCATGTTTATCTCTATACGAAGATCGTTTCTGTAAATAATTACCTTTTTAAAAGAATACCCCGCCTCGGCTACTGGTAATATATTCATTATATCTGACATCTTACAAAGCGCCATTAAAATAAATAAAAATATTTTATGGCTATTCGAGGGTCATGATAGTATCGTTGTTTATACTGACGGGGACA
This sequence comes from Ennomos erosarius, assembly GCA_963580505.1. NCBI lineage: Eukaryota > Metazoa > Arthropoda > Insecta > Lepidoptera > Geometridae > Ennomos > Ennomos erosarius. Next base: position 14,717,331 of record OY756986.1, read on the forward strand.
TATTTGGAATAAACACTGAATCATTAGCGTCTGAATCATTTGAGATCGTTTAATTTGTTGTTGAAAACATTCTCAGTTTTATGAGTGGGTCGTCCCACGCTTCTGGCAATTAGCTCTTGGAATAAAGTGGTGGAGATGGCGTAAAAAGTTTTGACATGATGGCAGTTGAGAAAGATTCACTGGTTAATAACTCAACGCGCTCCCGGGGCATAAATGTTGTAATGCAGAATGCGTGTAGAACATTTTTAAAGGCGAATGTATTTTAGGGCGGTCCCACGGGATGTCACGTCGGTGGCGGATGTGTCTACTAAATCAAATGTTTAATTTCCACAGAGAAACAACTGGCATTGTGCTCACCCTTTGAAAGGATGTTCTTTTGCATACATATGAAGCACAGTTTTTGTCCAGCCGTTTGATTATACGCGAGATAAAATAAATCGTGAGCTTGAAATGGTTGAGTAAGTATAATTTATTACGCTTCAACTGCTACTTGATACACTGGTTGCGTTTTTTATCGCACGTTTTTTAGCGTTGTGTCATTCTGAGTCACTTAAGTCTGTTTTTTGCTGTCTATGTTCTTATCGAGGATTCAATCTATTACAGTCATCTATTATTTTCAATGATAGCATCTATTACGAATTTGCCGTTGATTTTCCTTGGTGTTCTATATCAATCTTTCTTAGAATCTTTTTTCTGCCGTAAAATTTTGAATGAGATCTAAATTCCCTTGTTGGTGCGCGCTGTTAAAATATTCAATGGTTTGTATAGCACTCTCGCCTCTGTCAAACGCATTCTTTCCTTCATTACTCTGACTTGATGCCCTCAGGTTAATCTTTCATTGTTTGGGATAAAGCCTACGGTGTATTGTATTGATTTTTTTAAACGTATAATGGAATTGGTTGTGTGAGTTGCGTTTTTAGAAGCGTTGATGGTGTTGATGTATAATGGGGAAGTTTTTTGGGCTTTGTTATTCGTTTTGTAATCGTTCTCTGAATGCTTAAGTAGTACTTTGTTAAATTGGTTTTTGTCAGTTTGTCATTTTTTTATAAGCTTTGTAATAATCGATACTTTCATTTTAATTATTTCACTAATACTTTTAATTTGGAAATACTTATGAATATTAATACAAATTATAAGCCCATAGGCAGACATAAGAACTTTTTATTGCATTCATAAAACCTAAAACAACTTTATTTCTTGGCGTTCTGATAAAAGAGTAATGAAAAAAAAAGAGAAATGTATTTTATTAATTAATTAACTTTAGAGGATGTGAAATTTAATTGACACAAACCCTTTCATTCATTAAAATTAATATATAAATCTGAAGTATTTACTTAATACTATTTGAAACAGCATCCATTCTTTAGGATACACTGTTATACTTCCATTTCCTTTTCCTCTATATAAAAACCATTAGTACATACCCATAAGGTTTAATTTTATGTTTCCTTGATAAACCTTGTAATAATCTTTTAATTTTCGTATCAATTTCACAACACATATAAGTTTTTATTAATGTAAAAAACTTAAGTTCAGGCATGCAAAACGAAACTGTAAGAACCTACATTTTTATACTATTGCCTATCAGTGATGTGGTATGTAATAATCTGTGTATTCATCTTCTGTATACTGTGGTATTCAACAGCCACGCTCTACATCGCTCAAAAGTTATCATAATAGTTTGCAAAATGTAATCCAACAAGTCACTTACAAAGTAACTTTACACCAGTGACGTAGATATATGATAATCAATCGAGGCTCGAAACAAACAGCAGGGAAGGCAGGGGCTCCAGGAGCAATTTTTCGTAAGCACCTGACAGAGTCAATCCATCGTGAGCGCGGTATAAAAACGTCTAGCGCCAACGCTGACTATGATCAAGTACTGCGCCCTTATGAATAGGGCTAGCAGTAACCGTTGTTTTTGACATGTTTTTGATTTATTTTAAGAAATCGTTGATCTAGTTTAGGTCAAAATCTTGAGTTCTGGTAAAGCTCATTTTAGCCTTAAAAACTCCCAGATCGTGATCAGGGCTCTATTTTTGCCCCACCAGATTTTAATTTTAAATATATTACTTATTTAATGTTACTATTAAATAATACATAGAACAAGCCTGCAACACTCCATTCTCCTCATTTATACAGGTTCAGTTTTTGAAAAAATATTTCTTATTATCTCAGTACGCTTCGGAAGAAACTCTATGTATTGAGTTGTACGTTGCAGGATAGTCCTAATATAGATAATTAAATAAATAAATAAAAAAATTGTCTGATCATCTTTTAGGTATATTTGAAAGGAACATTGTGGGTGAAACTAAGCATGCAATAAAAACTACAATGTCAATGAAAACCAAGGAAATAATTCCAGTTCAGACAATCGCACTAATAATTTGTATGAATCATGTGACATGAAGCTATAAAAACTATTCGGTCCACTTCCCACGAAGAGATATCATTAGACAACATTGTTTCTCATTGTCGTCTGATTCTAACAGCTGTAAACGACATAATAAATGATTCAATGAAAAGAGATAATGATGCTATAGCACGCAGTAGCAGACACTAGATAGATTATTTTATTAAATAGCCGCGAAAAGTCTCTGTAGTCTTGGAATTATTTTTCGGAAGCATAATTACTCGTTTTCACTTTAAACTGTTTGAGAAACGGAGCACAGAAGAATAAGTTTTTTGATTTTCCATGGCTGGTGTTCTTGCGTGTTTTGGAAAATTAACAATGTGAGTTTGGAGAAGGCGTGGCTGTGCAAAATATTTGATTTCGGAAGCTTAGGCTTTCTTAATTTTATTAGGACAACTAACCATGAAAATTTAGCTATTCTTCAATTAGATTGCACCAGCAACTAAATAAACAATATCAGTAGCTCTACATAAACCAGCCAGCATTAATTTACTGCATACTATTAATCGCTGTCAATTAACTACACCAGCTATCAAAAACACGTAGTAAATTAGCTGAAAAACAATGAGCTCAATTACCCCGTCGTAAATTAATGAGATGCGACGATAAACATTGCAAACGTGCAATTAATTAACAACGTCGCCAACAAATTTTGTGTCTACTGTCTACTCGACAGTGGGACAAAAACGGAACGTAATTTATGCGTGTGGCAACCCTGGCAGGGCGGCAGGTTGAAAGAGTCAGGGCGTGATTGATGACTCCACGCTGCCTATACCTAACAACTGCCTAGAACCGACAAACTATTACTCTGGCAGTATAATTTAGGGCAGTATGGATTAAACAAATATTTGGTTATTTCATTATCATTATAGGTACTTTGATACATTCTGTGTGTGGTTTTATGCCTATGAGTTTCAGCAACCTACACAAAATAACTCACCGTCGTGGGAGATTATAAATTTGTATTTCATTGCATACAGAAATTATTTTCCTTTTACGATAGAAAATAGTGGTAACTTGAATAACTTTCTTCTACTACCAATGCGAGCTATGCTCTTAAGCTCAGTAAAAAGTAATCACAGCGACAATTATTATGAAAAAAATATTGAAATACATTTAGTAGCAAAAAGTCAGAGGAAAAGTAATGTATAATGTAATAATGCGGGTAGTGTGAGTAATGTCTTTACAACGCTCACACTACCTGCATGCATGCAAACAATTCACTTAAAATGAATCTACCATTTTAATCAAAATGAGCATACAAAATAATATTTACTAATTATCTTAGATAGTAATGTAAAAAAATTTGTCTTGAAATGGAACGAGAGTAAGAAAATGTATATAGAGTCGTCCATACTGTTCATATTCTAGAAACAATGCCCGCGGGACACAAGACAATCTCCAGATATTTATTGTTAAGGCTCGTAATCTGAAAGTAGATAAGACATAGAACATCAAAGGTGCAAATCACAGTATCCATAGAAATTATAACGGTGCTTATGCAAAACTAATAGATAGCATATCAATCAACTATACTTCTAGATACAATAGACAATGGAAAATCAGCAGAAAATTTAAAGAAAGAAAACATTGTAAAGGTGATGAGAAGGTAAAAGAAATCAAGTCTACAAGTTTAAAGTTCTGCGTCGTCTATAATAGAAAACAGAGCCATGACAGGCATGTTTTATGTCAAATCATCCTTTGATGAAAAATATGAATTTGTTAAGGGTCCCATGGCATTAATGGGATGGAGATTGAACCACATGAATTTACGACCAGCAATTTAAATACAAAGCTCGATGTAGTGATAAATTATGAATGATCAACAATTCCAATTCACTCGTGTTTGGAGTTTAACAACAAAAACCAGTTGTCTACAACAATAGGTCTATAAATATATGGGTTCCTGTAATACCCTTTTGTGTTGTACGCTTGGTTCTTTCCGCTTGATTTGGTTTGATGTCGAACTTTTCATTTATTATGTTGTAAAAGTAAATGAATTACTATTACTTACAAGCAATTTCACTTTACGTTACATAAGTTCCATAATCTTCATTTAAAAAGTTATCAATAATGTTGGCATAGTAATCATAGTATGTACTTCCTAAATTAATAACAGTTTTTATTTATTAAGTTTTGTTATTCGAATACGTAATTTTTACATCAAAGTTGAACCTTGAGTGAAATTTCAAAGAGTTTTAATTTATGCAGCAGAGCGCACTGCCGACAGCGATCGTCTAGTCGCTGGCTTATCTATAAATGCATCTGACACAGTTAATCCATATAAAGTTATTATTGCCTCGCCTTTCAACCGAGTTAATTGGCCGCTACCAGCTAGTGTAAACTCGTGTGTTAGCGATAAAGTAACTGAATAAATTGTGGTTTTAAATACTGTTCACGTTCGCCGCTCACGGACGCGAATTGCATGCCCGCTCATTTTTATTGCAATCGTGTTCAACTAAACGATTTTTCCTCTACATCGCTCGTAAATACGAAATACAAAGGGCTTGGGTTTTTAATGCAATCTTGATAAGTTCCGAGGTATTGTGACTTGAAATTTTAATTTGTCAAGAAATTTAAGCCAAGCTTTAATCTGCTTACGTCGAGTGCCGCGTCCCAAATTAGCTTGGTGAGGCATGTAGTCCATAGATTAAGTCGGATCTGCCTGTCTGACTGTTGCCAACGTCTCAATAAGCCGTTCTACATTTTTACGGCCCCTATATCCGTTTCGCTGCGTAAATACACTTAATGACCGACATTTCGTGAACGCTTTTATTGTGAAGTTTTTATTATCGAGAAAATCATTTGTTTAGTCTACGTACGGTTATTGCGAGGCAACTCAGTGCTTTTCGGGGTTTATTAGGGGTACTTTATTACCCTTTTATATGGCGTCTTAATGCAGAAACATCGGCTGCGAGCTTCCAAATGTCGAGCAGTGGATAGTGTTAATTAAAACTTGATGTTTATCTGCAAATATGATTACATGTTCCGTTCCATTATTACGTTGCAATCTTTACACCGGTTTTTTAACTCGATAAAAATTATAACCAAATCTTGAGTGTTGATCTCTTATTACCAAGTTAATGGCTGTAAATTACTGCTTTTTATGTGTTATGTAAATAGAAACGGCGAACTAGCTATCAGCTGCGTTCATGACGTCAGGTTGTCAGGCAGGCTGTAATTTAAGTCCTGGCATTTCCATTCAATACTAAAATTACAATATAATGTTCTCTGCAAAAAAGCCGTAATCTCGCCCAGCCATAAAGCAGTGTCAGGCGACTATAATAATTTTGAAACAGTCTATTAAGTGAATCTTTATGATAATGTTGGAACAGAAGTCGCGGCCGCGAACGAACGGCCTGTTATTTTGATACATTATCATATTTAAACAATTCAGATGATAATAGACACGTCGGGTGAAACCCTTTGGTAATATAAATGGTTTTATTATTATTTATTTATGGGTTTCCTTCCTTCGGGCCGGGGGCAATATAGCATATTTCATCAAGCGAAAAAATGCTTCGAAGTCGTGAGTTTATACCGAGCGAGATCCGGTTCGAGTACCTGAAACGACTGCGCTGTAAGCTTGTTGCGGCAATAATAAAGATTTATGCGACATTCGGCGGTAGCGTGTTTTGTTCTCTGTTACGAGCCGATTCGCTTTCTGCAAGATCAATAGCGCTCTTTATTGTATGCGGTGAGTTATCGTCATCGCTCGTACTCTTGGCTGCGACTATAAATTCCTGCTCCACTGCCTTCAATTTCTTATTATCGCCTTTTACATCTTCTCTGACGTCGTATTTACGATTCTCGTTGTGTTTCATTTTATTGACATCGCTAGCTTCATCTGTTAACTGTTCATTTTTTATTACGTCGACATTGTAATTGTCATCACTACTTTTAGCGTTATCGTTCCCTCGCTGGGGATATTGTCTGTAATTTCAAGTAATCTCATTATTAGGTGGAGTGGAGAGCTCGAGGCAGCGGCACGGTGATTAACTACTTGATTTATGGCATGTGCAATTTGCATCACGACCGACGCTATAGCTTTTTGCTCCACCCGATGATTATCGTCCGTATCGTGTCCGTCTTAATGATAGTCATTTCATGACTCGCCGGGCTCACTATCGGAGACGTTTCATTAAACTTCTTTACATTACTTCAACGAATGTGTCTGATTATGTAAATTCTTTCTGTACATGGCGCTCGTTTGCCATGCCATCTTTGTCTGCTACCGTTAATGGATTGTTAACCATCTTAAGCTGAGTTTTATCTTTGCATTTAGTTTAATTTTATGATGTGTCATTTGCAGAGAGATATTTATTCTGATATAAAAGTCTACCCTGGTATCATCCGTTTTATATCACGAATCAATATTTATTATTATTATGTCTAAGAAGTAGAATAATGGCGCTGATATTAACATTTAGTACGATGTAAAATTATATGGACTATACCTTATAGATATTATGCCAATGTTTGAATTAAGTTTAAGTAGGTAAATGCAAGTTTCAAATGGCGTGGTAGGTAATTATTTGCGAATATTTTTAATTCATTATTAAAGTTTACGGCCTGCATTACACTTTAACGACTCATTATTATATTGGCTGACACTCTGCGACATTCCGTAATAACAACACATGTTTATGTCAAAAGTGTGCGTGTCTTTACGCGAATGTCATCACACAATATATTATGAATTCAGTTTGGTATGTTCACACAATTTTTAGCTGTGTTAATTTCTTTTTTTAGGTACCAATTATTTTATCTTTCGAATCTAGTCATAGTTTTAAAATTAAAAATACAAATGAGTCTTTCTAAATTAAATAATAAAAAACACAGGCAAATAAACAAAAAAAATTCAAAATCCTTCAGATTATTCAGTGTGCTGTTTTTTTACTTCAAACCCACTATACTAAGAAGCGCAGATTAAACAAAAATGCAACCGAAGACCTGCTAAGTTAAAACAATTCTGTATGTAACGATTTCTTTTTTTATTGCAGAGAATGTTATAGTTCAGGCTTACCTTTGACAGAAGTGAATCAAAATGCAATGAATGGTAAAGAGTGTCTACTGGTGTTCAAAATGTATTGCAAGCCAGTGTTGGCAGTGCGTGCAGATGGATATTATCGTTCATAAAACTAAACGGCGCGCCGCAAAATTTATGAATCGGCCCAAGAGCTGCCTTCCACACAAAAGTTGTTTATTACCACCTCGCGTAGGGTTGCTATTGCTAATATATTTTTATTTTATTGCTTCGCTCAACAAGGAACATCATAATTTTCTTTCTTTATATTATTTAGAGCGAGAACCTTAATAGCTCTATGAATCACAACACAAAAGTCCCCCGTAGCGAGCTTGGTTAATATAATCGCTATTATTTATCGACGCACTGAAATATATACATATTAGTATCATATTATTATCGTATCGTATCCACCTCTGAGAATTCATACAACGTGCATTAATATAACATTAATTAATTTATCTATTTCTTCAACTTCGTGATCGTGTAAAAAGTTAATGATTCACATTGAACGTGACTAACAGTACCGATTTTGGTGAATGATAAAAATTATTATTATTTTTATATCAAAGATGCAATCGATCATGTTTTAAACAATATTAATGATGTCTGTCATTCGTAAAGGTTTGGATCAATTATCGTAAAATAAATAGTCATGGTAAAGGTTAGGTTAATATGGTTTTATTGGTTCGAGGTTATTTGGATAATTTACTAAGACTTCCAGATTTTTATGGCACGAACTTATGAATGCGAAATGTTAGTACACAGGTGGGAATATTATTATTTAATATTGCAGGATTGTTTTTTTTTTTAATTATTTTGTAAATTATGATTGCATTACACTTCTTGGTCCATATAGAATCAGTTTTTTTATTTTTTGTCCGTCTATCTACTGAACAGGTTTTGCTGAAATTCGGTAAAATTTATTAAAAATATTTCATATTTCAAAACGTCCAAGTGCGAGTTGCTCGAAACAATGAGGATGTAATTTTAATTTTAGAACTTGTTCTTACTATGTCGACAGGAATGGAGAAGGGAACGGGAATAGTTAGGTGAAAATCATGAATCGCCTGCCTTCTTTCGCCGGCCCAGGCCCAACCATTTGATCCATTTATTTTCGCTTCCCTTTTCCTACGAACCAGAGGGACAACGTAAAACAGTCGGATTAGCTAGTTAGATTAATATTTTTTAGAGGTTTACGCCATTAGTTTAAATAACACAAACTAATAATTATTAAAATATCAAACAATGTAATAAAACTGCTTGATTAAAATAAAATAATAACTTAAGTTATTTAAATCTTCTTTCATCAGAAACTTAAATAACTAATGATTATTCAAATAATAGGTATTATAATTTTCATAATAACAGAATTTATGATTTACCCAAATTATAATTTAGGTAGTGTATAAATTTCGATAACTAAATTCATATGCATGAGAAACTCCGAAAATATTTTTAGTAGTTTAGATTTTGTATGACTGATTTGAATGTTTGTAAATTATTCGAAATAACATGGTAACCATAATAAATATACTAAATTAAACAATAAATCAATGTTATATTACTCATAAATGCAAATTTTTTATTTTCTATATCATATTATTCTTATATGATAATCACTAAACGGTCTTTAATTTAAATATCTTTAGCTATAATTTTGTTATGTTTACTAAAAGATAAACTTCTATTTTAAAAACAGAAAATTTTAGAGAACAGTTGTGAAGTATTCATATCTATGTATTAACTTAGTTCGAAATTTTATGGCTGTCATTTGCAATTAAGTTTAATTTATAACTTAAACTACATTGTCACTACGTTTTTATAAGATAAATATTAAGAAATGAAATAAAATAAATTATTCCAAATGTATACCTATAATTAAGATCGGTAGGTACCTATTCAAACTTAATGAATAATGTATTTGTTAAAATATCATTCAATCATTTTTATTGGTATTATAAATATCATTTAAATGTTCTGCAAAAAGTTTTAGATATCCAGTTATTTAAATTTTCTGATTTATATGACATAAATCTATTGATACAACTTCCCAAAGATAAAATTACTAAAATAAAATTTACATGAACTACTCCAACAGTTTTAAAAATATTTCTATCTTTTAATAAATAATCAAATTTGTTTATCACTTTAATTTTTTCGAAAACAATTTAATAAAGGCAGGTTCAACCCTGTGCTGCCAGCGGGGCATTAATACAGCTTGAAATATAGCTCACTAAAGACTGTATAACGTAAAATTTACAATTCATAAAACAGAATGATATACGCGGTGGTAGATTGCCGTACGGACGTTTACGGCGTAGTTTCGAAGGAGTTCGGCTATTCGTATTGATGAGGAAATTCGATACGTTTTTTGCTCGAATGTGGGAGATAGTTACGAAACACCAAAAAAAATGGGATATACCAATTTTACGACCTCAATGATCATGTTTGATAACTTTTGGAAACATTGATAGGCGATAAAAGTTTTGATGTAATAATTAATGTTTTTATAACGGTTATTAATAAATTTGATATTTTATATCCAAAGAATTTTAAATTTATTTAAGATTTATAGCGATCGCCTGCTTATCGTATCAACTGATTAATTTAGAAAAAGAATAAATAAATATTATGACGACTGTGGATGCAAGCTCATTAACCTGTAATTTAAAACAAAAAACAAGAAATAATTAAAAAAATATATCATTTTAAATACCTACCTACAAGAAGTTAATAAAAAAAATTCTAAAATATTTTTTCTCCGATTAATTTGTTCTTTTTGTTTTCAATTAAAAATGTAGTGAGTGGAAAACGGTGAAAGTAACTATTTTACATAGTTTTTTAAAATTATATCACTTTAAAAGTCTATAAATAAGTGCCAACATCAGGGCGGTCACCACAAGGTCTTATAGCATTATTCAATCATACTTTTGAAAAATGACATAAAAGTAAAAATATTGTTGACGCAGAGCAGTTTGATGACGTCACGTTAAATCTTTCACTCAAATAACTGTCATGTCATATCGTTCATCATGTTGACAGCTACGTGTGACAGTGATAACCGTATATAAAAATGTAGACGTCTCGTTCTCGCGCAAGAATACTTTATAAGTTCATGGTACGAATTCGAACAATATTATCGTAACCTTGAAGCATTACTGTCACGAACCATGAAGGGTTCTGTATACTTTGTGGTAGGGCAGCAGGATATTTAATTTTGTTAATGAAATATCATGCTAAGCAACGCCTTGTCAGCTGTCAGCCAACGTGTTGAGGATGTCATACAGTGCTATCACGCCGGTGATACTGCAAGACAGTGCAGTGCAGTGCCTCCAACAAAGCCGCAAACAGCGTGTCATGTGGCCTAATGTATTCTCCTTGAGATACACCTGTTTGAGATTGCACTCTGCGGATTAACATTGTTAACTATTTAGTAGGAACCTCTACTTATATCAAACTTTTAGTACTAGAGGCGTTTGATTTTTGATTGCTCAGCAGTGGCTGAGTTTCCAACATTTCTAATGGTTCTAATGATTTAAAACTATAGTTAACATCGACGACGGGTATCTTATCATTGTCGGTTTGGTTCCGGTGTAAAGTACTCTACACACAGCATAAATATATTCAACTTCTTTGCACAGCATACAATGTGGCACACAATCTGTCAACTCAATCAGTCAAATTGCATCGTGTGGAGGCGTGTTTCGTTCGACCATCTAGCAGATTGAGTTTCATCTCAAAGGTGCCACAATAACTAGCTATGGAATATCTAGGGGATCCGAAGCAGCATAATCACGTATTAATAAGTACTTTAAGATATAAATACATGATAGATCAAATTCAAAGCTCCTCATGCTCTTATTTTGCCAGGAAACGTGCCAAAAAACACCTTGTTTACCCTACGTGATAATAGGTACCATAGATGTATCCAGTCTCTCCTTATAGCGACGCTTATAAAGAAACAGTAACAGTAAAACAACTTTACTGCAGTTATTTTCTTGATACATTTAAATTACAAAGCGACTTTGCGAAGTGGTGATTAGAAAGACAACAACTTTTTATCGGAATACGTCTTGTGTCCTCTTGCTTGGTTATTAAATGTAAGTACAAGTTTTTATGCACGCGAGTGGGACTATCTTGATTATTGAGGATGGTAAGGATCTCAGAACCCGCAATAAATATTATTGTTTTGTGTTTAAAATCTTTAACAAAACTTGAGGAAATATTTTTATTAAACTACGCAATAAAGGCCTTATCTAAAAAAGACACCAGTCAAATACCATTGAAAATTGAAACCTTTAAATTAATTAAAATTTGCTCTATATCGTGTTTCATTGGTTTATACGTCATTGAAATTACTGATCAATAGCTTTCCAGTGTTTAAAAGTTTCGGTGAATACTTGAACTTTTCTTCAACGATCAAGACATGTCTTAACTTTCTCTCCAGAAACACAAACACCATAGAACACGCCTACTAACTCTAGTCTGCCAAGTTTTGATACTTTAGGTCCGATACTATCTAGAGACCACAGCGTTAAGCCGCGGTGGACAGTCGGCTTAGACGCTAAGGTTGTCAACGCTAAGCTCAAAGACACGTTCAACTAAGTCCATGATTCACACTCGGCGCTTACTGCGAGTGGTAATCGAGGGTTGACAGTTCATGACTTTTTATCAAGTTTTGGTAGCCTGTAGTTCTTATGAAACTGGTTTCATAAATCTTGTATTATGGTGTTGGAAAATAAGCACAAGTATAGTAAGTACCTGGAAAATCATTTGAATACTCAACTAGACAAGCAATAAAAATATAAATATAGATACTGTGAAACTGAACTACCAGCATGAAACGAACTCAGCTATACTTGTGAGCTTTTAACATTTTCACACAGTGGCATATAGCTCCAAAGCTTGTGCTATGCTATGAAACTAGTTTACCGATAGAATTTTTACCTAAGTACCTTTATTATTTCGTAAATACTACGAACCGGAAGACGCAGCGCAGCGTAGGCAGCCCCCCTAGGTGGACCGACGATCTGGTGAAAACCGCGGGGAGTCAATCGATGCAGGAGGTAAGCCGCCGCTCGAGGTGGTGCTCTCTGGGGGAGGCCTATGTTCCACAGTGGACGTCTTCAGGCCGTTGATGATGATGATAAAATACTATTTGTACACATTAAACAACAATGTCTGTCCTAGGTACATGAGAATAGAACTCACAATATACTCACCTTACAATCCAGAAAGCAGAGCTATTACCATCCAAGTCGTGAGGCCAGTAGTCGTTCTACAGAAACATAAAATCTCTTCCCAATTTTCCGTAATTAACCCTAAAGTGGCAGCCCTGGCGCGTCGTGACCGCCTGTCACCCGACATGAGTGATGGCGTGCCGCGTCGACGTTACCACCTGATTTATTACTTCCGAGCCCCCCTCGCGTCGGCCGGGGGGGTGTACCGACAGCACGGTAATTGCACATGGTTTATGGAATTGTTGGATGAACAAGAATCTGTGTTAGTTGTGGGGAATGTGAAAGAATGGCTGTGATGACTGTGTTACTTTTTGAGCGATGATCTTTAAATACATAATTTATGTTTTAAAACGGGGTAGATGAGGTAAGGTTTTCACTTAGTCAAAAAGTAATAAAATGGAAGACGCAGCGTAGGCCTGCCCTTCACTAGGTTGGCCGACGATCAGGTCAAAACCGCGAAAAGTCAATGAATGCAGGAGACAAGCAGCTGCTCAAAGAAGCACTCTGTGAAGGAGGCGTATGTTCAGTAGTGGAGGTCTTCTCTCACCCTCTCTTTGGTCGTTTTCGCATTAACTTTGGTGTTTCCAAGCAGGCTGGAATAGATCCGAAAAGAGGAGATGCGCAGGAGAAGCCGTGTTTGCAAGAGGCAAGCAGCTGAAGCAGCTGCTCAATGGTGGTGCTTTGTGGGAGAGGCTTATATCCTGCTTAGCATTGAATTTCTTTAGGCCAAAGGACGTGGAGTCCTTTTGCCTAAAGACATTCAATAAAAGGGGAAAGGATCCATTCTAAAGGATTGTGTTCAAAAAAAAAAGCAATAAAAACTGTAAGTTATACATTGAAACCATTAAAGAAAAAGTTAATTCGATAAACAAAGTATAATTTGCACGATATGTGTGCCATAAGCCCATAAATAACTCGCACGACCCAATTATGCTAAATTACGCGAATTAATATCTACCCACACCGCGCGTGTATGAATGTCAACGATTTTCGAAGTGTTCGTCGCTTTTGTACCTTGTCAAAATATCAAAGTTACCAGTTTCAATGAATTTTAAAAGGACCTGTTAAATAATTACTGTAGTAGAGTTGTAAAATGACAGTGTAATGTTGCTAGATATAAACGTCAACGAATGTGATATTTATACTAATTTAACATTCATATATTTTAATAACGTTGCCAATTAACGTTGGTCGTTAACACGCACATTTTCTGTCAAAGTACTTTCAAAATGAATGTGTAAATACTGTAAATTATTAGTACCTAGAGTTTTTATTTGGCACTAAAAAGTACCTACAATTGAAAAAATAACAGTCGCGTTGCTATAACATTATTACTTGACGATAGTTTTAGAATTTATCTAGAAAGAACTTCGTTCTGTTTATTTTATTTTTACTTTGCAACCACTAATATATATGAGACGTGAAAATTACCACACAACATAGTAAACGCAACGCAAGCAGACGCAACATAGTAAATCAATGCAACAAAATTGTCCAAAAATTAGGTCATTTATACATAATAAATATATATACAAGGTGACCTTGAATTGATATGTTATCCCAAAAATCTACACCCCAAGATAGACAATGTTTCTTCCACGACTTTACTAAATTAATAGTTTTTCAGGTTTTTAGTTTTAGGTCCTTGACCGAGTTCACATAAATAATAATAATAATAAATAATAAATATGTGTGGACATTTCACACAGCGCCATCTAGCACCAAACTAAGCATAGCTTGTACTATGGAAACCAGATAACGGATATAATACTTAAATACTTCTTGTTTGTTAATACATACATAGAATACAATATAACACCCAGACACAGAACAAACATCGATGTTCATCACACAAATGTTTGTCCTGGGTAGGAATCGAACTCACAGCCCTCGGTTCAGAAGGCAGGGTCACTACCAACTGAGCTATCGGGCCCGTCAAATGAGTCTAACAACCTGTGTTTACTAATGAATTTATAGTATTTTGTTAACTCTTGTAGCGATCGCACGTGCAATTTTGCGGGTGGATTTATTTTTTACCATGGAAGTCTCGAAACACCCAGTTTCAAGTAAGGCTTTCACAACTTGTAGGGTATCATGGTCCCAGTTCCCCCATTTCGGGATAACATACCAATTCAAGGTCACCTTGTATATTTTTTTTATGAGAAGTAATGACTTGACGAGCTAGTCGTTCACCTGATTTTAAGCACATCACACAGTCTTAGTAATCAGATTACCACACTGTGTAATCAGGTCATACAGTCTCATTTGCCCAGTAGTTTCACTAGCTACAATGCCCTTCAAACCGGAATACAGTAGTGCTTGCACACTACTGCTTGGCGGCAGAATAACTGGCAAAGCGGTGGTACCTACCTAGACGAACTTTGCAGAAAAGTCCTACCACCTAGTAAATTTACTATTCAGGTTAAATAATTAACTAGACAGAGCAATCCGTTCATCCAATAAACCATGACAGATAAACAACAAAGTCGTGTGTTTATCCAATATTCAAAAATACGTACAGTAACAATAGTAAAATTAGCCACATGAGCCTGCATATCAAACATTAGTCGTTTCCCTGAGCACGGACGGGCGAGCGTGACAACTGCTGTCATGTCTCGTCACACCAGCTGACAGACGCGACGTGTCACGCTGACACCGCGCCGGGGGGTTGAAAAATGACGTGCGCAATGCAGAGTATGAGAGATTGTGTGTGCTACTGAGTGACAATTGCTAGTTGTTGTTGATATGTGAGCTAAAAATACTTATAGGTAACTTATTATTAAGATTTGTATTACAACGTATTTCTGTGTTAAATGAGATGTTATTTACATAGCAACAAAATTAATAATTTATTAAATAAAATAATAGTTGTTGACTGACTATGTAAAGATTAAAGAAAGACAATGAAGGTATGATAACTGCGGGGGAAAAAATATAAAAATATGCAGCATAACACAACAAACTTTAAAAAAAAAATTGAGAACCCCGGCTTTGACTTAGAATTTTTAGCTTAAATCCTCAATTTTATGGTGTCATCATCGTCATTTTCATATCTTAATCATAATAACCATTATATAGACGTGGTAATCCAACTTTTGTCATTCGAATATCGAACTTGACCGAAAAAGACAAAAGGTGGTTTAACTAGTACAAAGCTACTCCACGTTTATTAATAAGGCCGAATGAACCTAACTTACTTTTGTCTCTTACAATTAGGGTCAACCATGAATAAATTACGATAAATCATTTACCATCAGAAAAAACAAATACTTAAATCGGTCAACCATCACCAACAAATCGTGTCGAACCGCTCCCCCGTTATTAACAGTCTCCAAATAAACATCAATTACTCTATCCGCAAACGTTCGCTCGCGGTGACAGTTGACACGCCGCGTGACAGCTTTGACAGATCGCGGTCGCGCGGATTATGTCATATTATGCTGTGGAGTAATGAAGTGAGATAAAAAGTTGATTAAAGCGTGTTTGGAGGGTATTACGTTAGTCGTTATAATTTAAAAACTTGGTTAATAATATTATTATAACAGTATTATTCAGTTGTTATTATTAAATTAAAGTTTACGGTTGAGATTTACTAAATTCAATCTTTAAGGCCCGATTTTACCAAAGTAGAATAACGTTATTCCAAGTATAATGTTCCGAGAATAACCGAGTTACACGAATACAACTATTATACCAACAATTTTGAAGCTCTTTCCTTGAATACAATCAGGATAGGGTCCTATTAATCGTCATTTCATTTGTCAATCAGCTGTATCCGAGGGTAACAATTAGCTTTATTCTTGGAAATAAAACTTATTCTACTTTGGTAAAATCCAGCCTAAGATAGATGAAATGACTAACCCATGAGTAAAAATATAAATAAACAGTCATGTTATTTAAAGGAAGACATTTTAAAGGCTTACTTTAACCGCTTTATCTACCTAATTATGTATGATATATTTTTTTACGTGCGACAAGATGCGCCGTTATTGCATGAATGTAGATACAATCATAATTATATTTTCAAAGAGCTCGCTTAGTGTTTACAACGTTAACCAGGGAAAATATTTTGCTCAATTTGGTTGAGATTCATCAAAATGATTAAAGACCAAACCGGGTCTCACGTATTCTCATTTGTATAAACAGAATAAAATAAAATTATGATGTAATCTTAAAATTCTAAGACTCTAATATTCTAATCTATTACTTCGTGATTCTAAGATTCTATTATTAAGGCTCTCTGAAAAGCTGCGCCAGTAATTTTTATTTTTAAGATTAAAACAAACACCGACTAAAATATACGGTGACAAGGAGATTTAATTGAATTAACGATTTTCATGCTTTATAAAAAGCATTTGAATGGCATTTTCCGACAGAAGAGATCTATGTTAAGTCCCCGGTGTCAGCTGGTGACATTAGCAGGCTTATGTTTTCAAGGATTAACTATAAAAATAATGGTAGATGGATCTGTAAAAGTAAATACTGGCCGAAAATAAATCGTTAATTTTGAAAACTAAAAGATGGTACAAATCTCTACTTTAAGCCAATAAGATGATGATGCTAAGGCTTATTTATTTATTTTTTATTTTAAATGCTTGAGTGCTTTACTCAGCTAACTACTCTCTGAATGGAATGGAAGTTAAAAAGTTATGGACACAAAACCTAGTGATGAACACAAAATATTAAATAGAAGCTGCAGATATATGTAGAGGCATTTCAAGCATCGAGGTTGTATTTGATGAAGCTTTTTCATGACTATTAGTATCAATAAAAGAGTTAGAAGATAACATTTCCTCTAAGAGAAAAATCG
This sequence comes from Ennomos erosarius, assembly GCA_963580505.1. NCBI lineage: Eukaryota > Metazoa > Arthropoda > Insecta > Lepidoptera > Geometridae > Ennomos > Ennomos erosarius. The sequence goes on from OY756986.1 coordinate 14,734,823, forward strand.
TTTTCTATAAATAATTACGGTAAATTCCAAGATGTCACTCAATCTACGGCTGTTAAAACACAAAAGTATTTACAAATCTGTACAAAGAAGCTAAAAAACACATTTCATTAACTTTACGTAACAAAAAACCGCGGTAAGCACCGTAGATAAATGCCAACAATACACACAAAAGATAACATTTCGCCGCAAAAAATATTCTTAAAAACTCGTGATCACAATCTGTACAGTTTCGCCAGAAAGAGACAGAAAGTGAACGGGAAAAAGTAAAAAAGAAAAAGCTGCCGGCTTCGCGGTGGGCGCAACCATGCGTCATAATTTTGACAGGTCGCCTGACAGCGGGCTTGACAAGCCGCCTGGCGGCCGCTGTGGAGCCCACAGATTATACGTCTTGATGGATTAATTTAAAGGTATCAGATAGTATTCACTTTACTAGAGCGTACACAACTACACAGATTATAATCAAAATAGTTTTTTAATGAGCCCAATGACGTAATTTGTTGTTAAAATAATCTGTAATGATTACACGTAATGTGGGTGGTGTCTTATTTCCAATGGATGGTTATGTGGGGTAATGGGGTCTTAATTTTATGATTTTTATGAGGTGGGCTAACGACTTACACCTTAACGGAAGAAGAAAGCTGTAAGCTGTTAAGGCGGTAACTATACGAGACGTTATAATTGCTTCGTTGAATTTATTGTACGAATGTTTCACTGAGATTATTTATTGTACCTACATAATAATAAGTGGAGTTATTGAACGTTATTTTCAACTGAATTGCACACGACAATACACTGCTGTTTCAGCAGGATTAATTTGAATCGAGTTGAGATTATTTATCCTGTAGCAAACGCAAAAATTAAGAACGAAATAGAACAAAGCATAAAGTTACAGAAATAAATAACCAGGGTGTAATTTGTATTGGACTAGTGGTTCTAAATATTCTAGCCAAGAATGGTATAAGCACGAGACATACTTATTATATAATCAGTTTGAAAACGTCTATTGTTGAACATAGGCCTACCTCATAGCGCGCCACTTTGAACGGCTGCTTGCCTCTTGCGTCCAACGTCAAGTTGTCAAGTTACATGAATGATCGCATACTTAGCTGGTCAGAACCGCGGCGAACCGATGGATACAGGAGGCAGTAGCCGCTCAAAGTGGTGCTCTTTTGGGAAAGCCTATGTTCAGTGGGCGTCTTCAGGATGATGATGATGATTGTGTTTGTATTAGTTGCAATCAACTTAATGATCACCTAGCTGAGCACAAATCGACTGCGCGTCGTTCTAGATTCAAAAACCTAGGACTTGATACCCAGACACCAATAATTTCTGACCTCCTTTCCTCATCCCAACCTTTCCCAATGATTAACAACCGCGGACAGCTTATGAAACCACTAATTAACAATTACAAATGGACCTATTAACAGTGCGGCTGATTACAAGCTGATTTATTAGTTTGCGCAATCATCATTAAACGCACGACTATGAAAAATCGCTGCCAATTAATTTGCTTTACTCGGTTATTAGATGACTTTACTGTATAATATTTCAGTGGAGTGGATTTATATGGTTTTGGTTATTGCCGCTAGGCTTTGGTAATGATTTTTTAGTCTGTTTTATTAGTCTACCGGTTGGTATCATCATCATCATTGGCCTATTGGCATCTACAAGAGATGATTCAAGTAGCGTCCGTATTAATGCATCTCCGCTCGTGGCTTATACAGCCGATACGAGAGCCACAGATGCGGTCACATTTTTGGCAAATAAATATGTTGTGCGTGGGAGGTAGCGGGTATTCTGCACGTTGGTAGCCTTATTGTGCGTTTCTTAGCCAGTAGTTCAAACCACGCGTTGTCATGAGCGGTTAGGCCATGCACCGTAACCTTTCTCCATTGATGGCGATCCTCTGCAATTCGCTTCCAATCGGCAACTTCAATACTGAAACTCAACATGTAACGCTATCTTTGAACCTGTTGGTATATCTATGCGATTAATAGTTTAGTTAGTATATTGGATTTTCCCGAAAGAAATCACCTAGGTATAGCTATAGGTAAAGGTCGCCCATTGCTGCGGTTTTTTTTATTTTATGTGTTTCCCACTAATTTAGTTTTGTTGACATTTAAAATGTATAACTACTTAGTAGGCAATTAAAATAATAATAATCAGGTAAGTTAATTCACAGACTTTAGAATTGGCTAACATAAACATAAAATTGAATATTAAATTACAAATAGCTATATTTACTTTAAACACACTGCCTATAAAATTACATTAACATTTCCATTTTTACATCAATTAACATAAATTTACTTATTGATAGATACAACAATAATTAATCTATGTTTAGTAATACTAGCGACACTCGCAGAATATTAATTATGACTAATTAATTTTCATAATGATTTTAGTTTGACCTACAACTTATTTATAATCTTCATTAAATATTTAAGCGTTAGTTTGAAAATAGAATTATTAACATAATTATATACATTAAACATTACACTAATTCTATTTATTGTTTCCTAGATTTGATGTAGATTTTAATGGAGCGTTTTATAAAAAAATACTTGACTCCGTCTCACATAAGATGTTCCGCGGCCGCGTCGCCACATTCGCGCTACGGAATGTTGCTGACCTCTATATTTTAGACTCCTCAAAGTTTCAAAATAAATTGTGAATATCGATTTTAATAAAGCACTGCCCGATAGCGCAGTTGATAATACCCTGCCTTCTGAACTGAGGGCCGTGGGTTCGATTCCTACCCAGGACAAACATTTGTGTGATGAACATAGATGTTTGTTCTGCGTCTGGGTGTTATATTGTATTCTATGTATGTATTTACAAATAAAAAAAAGTATATAAGTATTGTATCAGTTATCTGGTCCCCAAAGTACAAGCTATGCTTAGTTTGGGGCTAGATGGCGCTGTGTTAAATGTTCGCACATATTTATTTATTTATTATTTTTTTATTTACTGTATAGGTACATATATTATGTAGTGACGTCAATTACTTACTTTCGAAGTAAGTTCCACTTATTGCCGCGGGGCATCTTTTTTTTTTTTACGAGAATGAATGACGTGACGAGTTGGTCGTTCACCTGATGTTAAGCGATACGGCCGCCCATAACAGTTGCAGTGTCACTCGGAACTTTAAAATAAAAAAGTTTCGCGACACTGCACTGCGCACGTCATCCTGAGACATCACACAGTCTAGTAATCAGATTAGTACACTGTGTAATCAGGTCATAAAGTCTCATTTGCCCAGTAATTTCACTAGCTACAGTGCCCTTCAAACCGGAACACAGTAGTGGTTGCACACTACTGCTTGGCGGCAGAATAACTGGCAAAGCGGTGGTACCTACCTAGACGAACTTTGCAGAAAAGTCCTACCACCTAGTAATTAATCATACGTGAGACGGAGTTTAGTTTCACCCTTGCTACTATGATGGCATAGAACCGATGTCAGAAACTGTCAAAATTACTCGAGTGAACTCTTACACTAAAAATGGTTTTCAGTGAGTGTACTTTTGCTTGTAATTTTTTAAAATAGGCTTAGATAATTTAGGAAATAGGTATGTACTTACTTGTAGGTACTATCTCAAATATAAGTTTAGATTTGTAAGCTTAGCTTGAAACAGTGACAGTGACAGAGATTGCAGTAAAGCTATTTAACGCCATCTATTATGTCATACTTAAATGACAATTTCCATTTTTTAATAAAACGCCTCATTCTAGTAAAAATAATAATATTTATAAAACATTTCGTATTTTATTAGTTTACCTTCAGATTGGATGTTCCATATGCCCCTTGTTTACTCGTAAACTAATCAGACAATATGACGAAGTTATTTAACTTGGCAGCAACAAGCAACATTATCGAAACATTAATTTTACGCCTGTCAAGTTGGATTGTATTGAAAAATTTGCAAGCCTTGGCACAAAAACCTGGACGGGGTTTACTGTGCCTTTTGTTGGTTTTTGATCTATTGTTAGCTTATTCATTGTTGTAATGTTCAAGTGTATGCCAAAAAGAATTGTGTAATAGTTACATCATTTATATTTAGTTGGGTATTAGTTTTTTTTAATTTGTGCTAGTACTAATAATCTTCCCAATTGTGTTCGCCACCCGGGAACTTTTCTTCCCCAACGGTTGTCAGTTCTACGAGCGATGTGGCCCGCCCACCGCCACTTCAACTTGTTGATTCTGGAAGCCATATCGGTGATTCTAGTTCTTTTGTGGATCTCCTCATTTCGGATCTGGTGCTGGAAGACGCAGCATAGGCCGGCCCCCACTAGGTAGACCGACGACCTGATCAGAACCGTGGTGAGCCGATGGATGCAAGAGGCAAGTAACTGCTCAAAGTGGGGCTGTTTGGGGGAGACCTATGTTCAGCAGTGCACGTCTTCAGGCTGATGATATTGATGATGAGTACCAATTATAGGCGACCAATGAGGCGCTTACCTCGGCCAAAGAAAGAAAGAAAGATGATTATCGGCTGTTTTTGACCAATAAGCGTATAGTATTTGGTGTGTTGCTGCGAGATAAGATCCGTAATGAGGAGATCCGCAGGAGAACTAAAGTGACCGATGTAGCTCTTAGGATTAGCAAGTTGAAATGGCAATGGGCAGGCCACATTACTCGTAGAACTGACAACCGATGGGGAAGAAAGGTTCTCGAGTGGCGACTACGAACTGGAAGACGCAGCGTAGGCCGGCCCCCCACTAGATGGACCGACGACCTGGTGAAAGCCGCGGGGAGCCGATGGATGCAGGAGGCGAGCAGCCGCTCTGAGTGGCGTTCCTGGGGGAGGCCTATGTTCAGCAGTGGACGTCTTCAGGCTGTTAATGATGATGATGATTTGGTGTGTTGACATGATTTTTTTTATGAGAATGTATGACGTGACGAGCTAGTCGTTCACCTGATGTTAAGCGACACGACTGCCCATAACAGTTACAGTGTCAGTGTTTAAAATAATAAAGTTTCGCGTGACACTGCACTGCGCACGTCATCCCGAGACATCACACAGTCTAGTAATCAGATTACTACACTGTGTAATCAGGTCATAAAGTCTCGTTTTCCCAGTAATTTCACTAGCTACAATGCCCTTCAAACCGGAACACAGTAGTGCTTGCACACTACTGCTTGGCGGCAGAATAACTGGCAAAGCGGTGGTACCTACCTAGACGAACTTTGCAGAAAAGTCCTACCACCTAGTACCACATGAATTTGACAACCATATATAATGAGATGTCTTCAAGCTGTTAATGATGATGATGATGATATAATGAGAAGCCGGAGGTAAGTTGGGCCATTCAACAAGGTCGCCTTAAATAAAATAGCTACCATACCGAGCTATCGTTTCCGAAATATCGATTATCTCTACTCTATAGACAACAAATTGGTCGATAATCCGAGTCGCGTCGCCAACGGTGATTTTATCGATTCCTAACTAGTGTAAATCGATTCATGTACTGATATCGTGGCAAGTCGCCTAGGGCTGTCCCATCATAAATAACGAGGTTATCAATAATTTAATCTAGATATATCTATAAGAACAGATGGACTGTTAAAAACAAATACATATAATAATCCTTATTAACTGTATCAATATGTTAGTATTGACATAGTTTATTTCACACAGTAAAATTTTCTAATGTTATATAGTTCGGATTATTTTGACAACCAAAAACGTAGTTATAGGCTCAGGTTATATGTATCCCCAGAGTATTACGAGTAGAAAACATCGTTTCTATCTGATATGTCTGAGTTTTTTTTTTTAAATTGGAAAGATAAAACATAAGAAAACACCGAATAAAAGCCACTTATATCCATTTTTTTATTATCAGAGTGAATGACTGCTGGTCATTCACCTGATGTTAAGCGATATGGCCGCCCATAACAGTTGCAGTGTCACTCGGAATTTCAAAATAATAAAGTTTTGCGTGTCACTGCACTGCGCACGTCATCCTGAGACATCACACAGTCTAGTAATCAGATTACCACACTATGTAATCAGGTCATAAAGTCTCATTTGCCCAGTAATATCTTTTTCTAAAAGGGGGAAATACATGTAAATGTATGAATAAACTTGTGTAGGTGTATGTATGTTTTAGGCAGGTATGAGTAACAATGGTTTTTTTATGGTATTTACGTTTGTTGTAAAATAGTGGTATAAATTTGAATTAATATAAAAGAAAAATAATAAACACGAGTAAAACCTAGTTAAAATTAAAACATTCTTTTTAATATAATACTAGTTAATCAACTTTATAATATTCGCCCTTTTATACTAAGCATTTAAGGCGCTGAATGCTCCCAAATCGACTATTTTGAACGTGATTATCTCAAAACGTATACCATTTACAGGATTGAAAAAAATACGTTAATACGTTAAACGCACGTTAATACTGGTCATATCTTCTTTCCATCTCCCGAAACCGAAACACGTTTATGAAAAGTTTTCTCGATAGAAAAAAATCGTGAAGTAACCTCTAAAAAATCATTCAAACGTCCTAAAATGTTACATTATAATAAGACACCCCATTGAAATAAATCAAAGTGATAAGTTATGTTTCAATGCATCCGTCTATAAGCTTATTTTTTTATAACAATAAGCATTTCTTTTATAACTAATTATTTGTACCGAAAAATGGAAAAGTCAAAGTGCAGCGCAACGTAATCGCCATATTTTTGCTATGCATAAAGCGACCCTATAAGGTACAAAATAAGTTGCAAGTTTGTCTGCTGTAATTAACGTCCTCGCATTGGGTCCTGTCAGGGCTTTAATGAAGTAGCCTAACGATGCTTTCACATTTTTCCCTCACAAATGAATAATGAATTAATATGCCATTAAAAATGGCACTGTTGGCCATTTTTTTGCCAATTTCGCCATCAGTGGCAACCCTGCTGCAAGAAAGCGGAATCGATGAATAATGGATATTTACCGCTTGATGCAGGAACATAGAATACGGTTCTTGATTTATTTAGCTAGTTATTCAATTTGAATTAGGTAAAAGGACAACAATATGTAATTAATGAACTTTGATTTCCTAAAAAATCGTTGACAACGGAACCACCACATTGCTGTCTTGGCCAAAGTGAATAATATTATTAAGATATGATTATTGAGATGAGAATTTTGAATATAATTATTACAGATGAAATTTTCACAGATGATGTACCTATTTCTGTAGCTGATCTATCGACAAACACTGAAAGTAGAATAAAGTAAATATTTAAGGGTGCTCCCATACAACAAGCGTGATTTTTGCTCATTTTAGGGTTCCGTAGCTAAAAGGTAAAGCGAACCCTATTACTAAGGCTCCGCTGTCCGTTTTATCTATCTAAATGAGGTTTAAAATAGTTCCTATAATAATTGTGAAAACAAACACGTGGACCAAATCTATACTTTCCCGTTAATTGATACTCAATCAAAAAAATCTGTAATCATTATTTTGATTTTATAATCTCACGATCGGTTAATCATCAGTAATCAGTCATCACTAATCAGTAAATGGAACATTCTTGTTGCAGGTGCAGACGAATGCGATGCAATTGAATTTAAAATTCACCGACAGGGGCAAGCAAATTGTCTGATTAACATTTTAATTTACGTAAAATCGATCTTTTAGTTAAATTGTGGTCTGCATTAATTCAAATTGGATCATCTGCAGTCTGCAATGGATCCTAGGAGTCTGTATTTACATAATTATTTTTATTTGTAGATTGTATGATTATTAAGTGAACAGATGATGGCTTAAGGATTATTAATAGTTTACTAGATAACATTGAAACTTTTAATGCCACTGACATGAGACTACCAAGAGTCTTTATTTAGACTATTAGGTTAATGTTTCTTTACCAATTCTATCATAATAAATAACAAATATATAATACAACAATAAAGTGCCCTATCATAACAGCTATTCCCATATATCTGTTAATTGGATTATATTCAGCAACTGTGAAACTAATACTGGTAGAGCCAACTAATGACTTAAAAAAATACTTTTATATTAAATAATTATCTTGCTAAATATTTTTGTGCAATCATTCTTTATTGAACACCAAAGAAAAATTTTATCTTTTTTATATTCTATTTATTTAGACCAATTTATTTAACCACTTGTTTATATTCTAATAATTTTATTGATCTATGACTCAGTTATCAAGAAATAAAATCATAAATGACAAATAATCGTTAAACCCGCTTAAATTTTTTCAAATAAATAGATAAGGCTAAATGCCATGACACCACAGTAATTAAGAGGTCACAAGTCAACGTGTTTGTGAATAATACCAACGTCCTTGTACGGTTAGGCGAATGCGCTCGTTAAGCATGATATCAAACAAACGTAAATTTATATTATCATAAAATTTATTGAAAAGGTCATTCATAACACAGGAAGCCATATTTCAAGTTTTTAAAACGTGTTAAACCCACGAGTTCCGTAACAAGATTTATTATTTTTTATATTGAAGAAAATGAATCGAACATAAATTCCACCATCATAAACGTAGCCGATAAAATATATTACGTTATTTTGAATACGAGAACAGTTTTATTTCTCAATTTTGTTTTTTTTCTCTCTCAGTGTTTCGTCGTAAATTTTATGACGGCGGACGTGGAACATGCGCTCGCATAAATCCGCGCCCGATTTCCGATGGAGAATCAAAACGCATTCGGCAAAAGACAAGAAATGCGCGAATTAACGTTAAATGCGCGTGAAATGACGGCGGTACAAAAATTTTCTCCGCGCAAAATGCGGCCTTTGACTCAACCGTTCTCACTTTGAGAGCGGGTCCGCTATATCGAGTGACTCGATTAAAGTGCGGCGAATCGGGCTGTTAAACTACTGCTTTAAACCACGATCGAATAAACTTATACACTAATTTAGAAGCGATCAATATCAAACTTTCTGAATCTGCAATCAAAGTCGAAATTTATAATGCAAAAAGTGTTACGAACGGCTTTTTAGGAAGTAAAGCTGTGGTACCGCTTGGGTGAGCATTTTGTTCGTTGATTGGCATTTTGCCGCGCGAAAAGCAACACCTTTGCGGCCATGACATGTCGCCTGATTGATTGTATAATTAATTTGGTTTTAAATTCAGCGGTCGGCAATACTTGTCTGTTATATGAGCTGTCAATTAATAAGACAGCTCTTGATGAGGGTAACACGTAACGAGCTGTTTTGTGAGTTTTTTCTTGTATTTAATCATTAAAAGTAGTGTTGTAAAGAATAAGTTGACAGCTTTGACGTGTGAATGTTTATTTTAGAAACTTGTTTTTGTTTGTTGTTAGTGAAACAGATTACGAAACGTCACTTTAAATGGTGGCAGCTGCAGGACAGGAGGACAGGAGTTAAAAACAAACAGCATAAATAAACAAAATGAACGCTTAAAAATTATAAATAAAATAATACCTACACAATTACCAATATCGCACTGGGCTAAATTCTTTTAAGTTTCAAATTTATTTTGTTCACGGTTGAAAGAGTAGTAATCTTTGAACTCTTCAAAAGTTCAAACCAAACCTTTCAGCCACCAACGTTCAAGGTGCACAATGGTTCTTTTATTAGCTCTTTTTCCGTGACCCCATAACTCTCGACACCGTCCATCACTAGCAATCCCGACGCTTGTTTATCCACACAATACTTCGCACAATTTGTCTTCGCCACCTCTAAATATTCTCCATTGTCTTTGAGTAATTTCGTTCATAAATTCTGTCAGTCTTAAAGTTACAATACAAGCAGAAGATTAACTTGAACAAAACTAATTTTCTAAGCCTTATAAGTATTTTAGGCTTTGAGCGTTATTTTGTAATCATTAGTTTTTTTTTTGTTATTTGACTCTAATTTGTAAGTTTTTATGCTTTAATTGTATGGAAAGATTAATGTGAACTCTTTTTCTGTCTGTCTTTTTCAGAAATCCTTATTGTTGGCGAACTAGACGGTGATTTATAAACTGACTACACTAAATCTCTTTGCCATTTTTGATTAACCATTCAATTCATACTAATTGCATTACTTGACATGCGTTATTACTTATTATTTTACTTTTCTTAATTGCAGTTTAGAATATTTATTAATAAGTTATGCGTACTTTTTATAACCATTTTAATATTAATATATATAATATACGCCAATTTAACATTTTAGATTTGTCTGAAGATAGGTTACTGTCACATTGTCACATAACCGTCAAAACCTTGGCGCTTTTCTCAAACCTTTGTTTATCGTATTTTGATTTATACTCAGTTTGTTAACTTTTTATGGCAACATCTATACGCTTTTGACAGTTATTAATTAATAATGTACGCTAATTTATTGCATCATTCAGCGGAAATGGAGGCCACACACTGGCGCATGAATGAGCGATAAATATTCATTGGCTATCATAATGGGAATATTTAAGTGTTATGTAATAGCAGCTGGGTTCATGATAGAGCGCATAATTAATGGTTTTGTCAACTGTCGCATTTAGATCGACATATTTGCGTTTCAATAATGTAGTCACACCATAGCCTGTTTCCATTAATAAAATTATAATCGCTTGAAATTTAAATGTTAGATTGTTAAGGCGCTGAAGGGAGCACCCAAATCGACTATTTTGAACGTGATTATCTCAAAACGTATACCATTTACAGGATTGAAAAAAATGCACGTTAATACTGGTCATATCTTCTTTCCATCTGCCGCAATCGAAACACGTTTACAAAAATTTTTCTCTATAATAAAACGTGAAGTGCCCTCTAAAAAATCATTCAAACGTCCTAAAATGTTACATTATAATAAAACACCCCATTGAAATAAATAAAAATGATAAGTTATGTTTAAATGCATCCGTCTATAAGCTTTTTTTTACAACAATAAGCATTTCTTTTATAACTAATTATTTGTACCGAAAAATGGAAAAATCGAAGTGCAACGAAACGTAATCGCCATATTTTGCTATGCATAAAGTGACCCTATAAGGTACAAAATAAGTTTCAAGTTCGTCTGCTGTAATAAACGTGTTCGCATTGGGTCCTGTCAGTGCCATATTTAGTTCACTCCAAAATTTAACCAGTGTTGTTCAATGTAGAGATGTAAAACCAAAGTATATTTTTTTTTATAATACAAGAAACTTATTGATAGTATTTGTGGGCATTTCACAATGTCATTGTGAAATGCCCACAAATACTATATAATTATTCATTAAGTGCCACAAAACAACCTACTTATCATTAATTCTATTGTTTCTGCACGAAACCTTGATAATATATGTATTTATGAAGCATACCTGAAACATACCTGCTTATGTAAATAACATAAGCAGGTATGTTTAACTCCTTGACTTAGGTATATTTGTATTTGTTTCCTAATATTTTTTAATAAATTATATAACTCCACATCTTGCTTGTAGGAAAAACGTAGAAATTCTATTTCAAAATTATCATCTAACTTGAAGTAGGTAGGTTTAATAAATATACTAAAGGAAATAAATCAAATAAAAGAAAAATAAGCGATCATTTAAAAATCATTAAAAGATTACTCACTCGTCACTGATGTAATTAACTAACATCACTCGCTAATTAATGCTAATGGTATACGATCAACCCACGGGATCAATCAATTTAAAACCCATAAAACCTACAACACCGTAAACTTACAATGTCACCATAAAATCAATTGAATAAATTATGTAAACACGGTTATAAATTATCAATATTTATTACCAACAGCGCAGTGATCACAACTAACCATCAAACAAAACGTTGAATCAGTTATTATAACAGTAATTGTAGCCAATTCTATTTCGGTTAGTAGTTTATTTTGAAAGGAACAGGTTCATACCTTAATAGGTAGGTACACTAATGCTAATCTAGTCCGGCTATTTTAAAAGTCTATTCAACCATACAGATCAGAAACTATTCTAAATTTAAAGTATTCATCACAAAAGTTATTGAAATAGAATCTACTTACAAATTTCTGGTTTTCATTATCTTAGCATACATAGCACTATCAGCCACTGCTCGTACGTATTAGGCAGGTATTATTATAATTTATTCTATGCCTGATGAAATTATTATGTTGAGTTTCCCCAAAACGTAACTGGATATAGAAGAAAATTTATACAAAAAGGTACTATAGAATAGTTCAGGAAATAGTCCAAGTAAGATAAATGTTACATAATTCAAAAAGGACGTAAAGTTCAATCACAGTATCTCGCATCTTCACGTCATGACTGGTCAACTTGTCTCGGAAGACTTAGAAAGTACTGATTATCATTAATATAGAGTCGGGTGTAATGAAAGAGTGGATGATAATCCAGAACGAGCAACGCCAAGCGGCGCCGAAGCAAATGCTGACTAAAGCAATCGTGAAATTAATAAAGCTGATGGAGAATCAATCTTATTGGAACGAGATAAGGCCGTGAATGGTGGTAAATGAATCGTGGTTAGTGAGTAAGCGGAGCCGACAGCCGTCAATCAAGAGTTAAAAACCGGTAGCCGTCAAGTCAGACGTCTGAGATTACAGAAGTCGAAGCGGTTGCATTATGGAGGCGTATTATTTTGTTGTTAAACCTAAGGTGCTATGTCATTGCCTTATTATAATCTTTATTAGTTTTCTGAAATGTTGTTTTCGGATATAAATTACCTTATGTGCAGATAGTATTAAAAATTGTGGGAGTATATGTTAATTGGGTAATTGCGATTCGTTTGCAGGTAATAAAACGGAAATATAAAATATAAATAAATTTTAAAGTTGCAACTTGAATTTGATTTTAATTCAAATCTACCTAATTTGTGTAGGTACTAGGTAGGTGAGGTAGACCATGCAATGGTTATTGCAGTGAGTAAAAGATGCTTGGTTTTTTAAGGTATATTAGGTGTCTTTATTCACCTACCTACTTACGTACCTACACCTACTAGTAGATATTACATAATATCTAAAAAACACTTATATAAAAAAAAAACTTGAAATAAGTATAATGATTTTGCAGGAAAAACATCTAAATGAGTTTTTACTTACACTAAGATCATTTTAAATTTAAGTTCCTACTTTATGGTGCATATGATTATTACCATCATATTAAAGTGATAAATAGTCCATGGTAAGTGCACACTCTACAGTAGGTTAATAACTTAGCATACCCATAACATTTTATGTGAAGTAATTGCAAATGTAATTAATGTAAAATTGATTAATGTAATAAATTTGTAAAGCCGTAACTTAAACCCGTTTAATTGTTAAGCAATAACCGTAAACAGAGAACTCGTTTTAAAAAATTAACTAAGCGATTATGTATAGCAATAAAATAACATTTACATAGGTTTTGAGCTCGTTAGGTCTAAAATTTAGTATTATAGTTAGATTTTTATTGTAATTGGCTTTAATTTTATAGTTTAAAAGTATTTTAAATAATAAAGATGTATACTTACTTACTTAATGATGATGAATGTATATACTAGTATTTAGAGGAGATAATTATATAAGGAGACATTTTTATAGACTTTAAAACATAAACTTTACAATACGGCCCATACCTACACTACTACACTACTACTACTAGGGAGTACTAGTAAATACAAATTAAATAAGCTTGTTTTTTATGAGTACGATAAAATGATTTTGATTTACAAATAATTACATTTCAATAATTATATCACCATCTACCATTTAGATTATGCTGTAAAAAAAGATTCGGAATATAAAACATTGACTGCAATAATTTAAAACTAACAAAGCTATAGGTACGTAATAATGAGAAGTCAAATTCATCTAATATTATGATAATTTCAGTTTTTTTTTTTGTACGAGTGTCTAAAACAACACGGTCTGTTTGATGGTAAAGAATTACTCCCACTATGAATATTTGTAACACTAAAGATTTTGTCAACTCAAGCCACAAGAATTATTTAACCATCACAGCCTTTACTAGTAATAGAGGGCAGGCCAAAACGCTCGCAAAACAGAGAACCAATTGGGAAAGTTCTCAAACGCTTACCGCGAACAGAAAGACGCAACTAGAACAGTCCCCATTAGGTGGACCCATGACATCAAAACCCTGGGGAGCCAATAGATGCCAGAGGCAAGCCGCTACTCCAAATGGCGCCATATGGAGGATCCTAATGATCAGCAGTGGATGTCTCAAGGCTGATGATGATGAAGCAAAAGCTATACAAGGAATTGCAGTAATTTAGTAATCTAGAAATGGTAGCATTCTATTTATTACTTATCATAAAATGCATCGTAATTTTACGAAACCTGATCAAAAACCAAACGGTAGCATCACTGACAATAGATTGACAGTCAAAGACAATTCGAATAAAAGAGCCATCGAACAAACAAAGCTTAACACACCTCAAAGACAGAATAACAATAACAGACATCCGAACCTTCTCGAACATAATGAAAATAGTACAAAAGGGAACCATCAACCACAAAGGTGCCGCTAGAGATGAAATTTGAACGTTCGCTGCCAGTTAGTTGGAACTGGTAGTCTGTTCTCGGTCTCTTTGTTTATTTTATCTTTGGTAACGTAGCTATCTATCATTTTTGGTATTACTACTTTGTGGTTGGGATTCTTGGTGTTAGAAATTTTAGAACAAAAACTATTTTAAATTATGTCATTGTCAATGAATAAACTGTCATTAAATTATAAAATAATGGAATAGTAGTAAGCACATATTTCAGCATCATTAACGACCACTGTTTACCAACCTTTGCATCTTCAGTTCTTAGCAATTTAATATTTCATGAAACAACGCAGTGCATGGTAGGTTCAAAATGTTTTTGTTTAGGTTGGAGTATATACCTACATTAAAGTAGAGCCTAGTGAAAGCCGCGGGGAGCCGATCGATGTATGCAGGACGCGAGCAGCCATTCAAAGTGGCGTTCCTTGGCTTATGCTCAGCAGTGGACGTCTTCAGGCTGTTATTGATGATGAAATTAAAGTAGACCATTTGAAATGTCTGTACGTCAGCAGTGGTCGTATTATAATAATTATGTAATCCCAATTCGCTTGTGACATATAGGTGTAAAAGTAAACCAAAAAACTGCCTAAGAAAATCTAGGTACCGAACATTCTTATAGCTTCTTTATTTCCAAAGTCTGTTAATACATAAACATACTAAAGATCGTAAACAAAATATAAATAACATCAACAATAAAAATAATAAATACCCCAGCAATAAACTTGATTTAAAACGCGTCATAAAAATGCATCAATCAAAAATGCTAATCACGACATTGAGTATTTTAAGCAATAAATAAAAACAAATTGCAAATTGCAATTCTATTTTATTGTTTTGACCTTCACCGTGTCTAAGGACATTAATCATGCTTAATTTCTTCAAAAAGACGTAGCAAATTGATTTTTGGTGCGTTTGTGAGACTTGTGAACTTTGTAGAAAAAATGTTGATGAATTTAAGAGTCTTTTAGAAGTATTATGACGAATCAGTGATGAAGCATTCTTTACATAGCAAGCTCATCTCACTGGTATACTGACACTTTGAATATAAATAATATTACATAGGTCCCGGGGGGAGGCCTATGTTCAGCAGTGGACGTCTTCAGGCTGTTAATGATAATGATGATGACATAGGTACTACCTACTGAATTACTACAGTCACGAAAAACATAAAAACATTAAGTGCTTTGTAATTGTATATGCTTGGAACTTTAGTTATTAAGTATTTTAAATGATTTTGACATCAAGTTAAAGTGCTATTTTAGCCTATATTTTATACAGTAAGATTATTTTGACTTTAATCTTGAAAAGTTTGTAGTTTAAATCGACTTTGATAGTAAAGTTTGTACCGAGCTTTTGCACAACACAAGAATTAGTTCGCGTAGAGTTCTAGATGCAATTTCCTAAAAATGTCAAGTACATTTCACTGACTATAGAAGAACGTTATTTTCAGTATCTGTATAATATGGATTTACATTAGTTTCTATATTACTCTGAGGCTAGGTTTTAAGTACTATGTGCTAGTTTTTTTTTATCAATCTTTATTTATCTACATTTACAATTTGATATCAACATAATTTAAGTATAAGGAACAATAGGTTAGCGTTGTACTCTAGATTCTGCAGTAGAAAAATCTGCTATTTGATACAGGTTTTAAGTGCTAGTATAATACTGAACCTACCTAATGTTTTTGTATGTTGATGAACAACGTGACGAGCTAGTCGTTTGTATCACAAAAAAAATGAATAATTATAATTATTTTCTGTAAGTGAGCCAAATCTGAAAAATAATTCTATCTATTCATCTCACAAATCATCTCTTAAACCTACCCAAATTTGGATTTAAATAGCAGCCCTCCTTCCCATACCCAGACGTATCTAATTCCAAACAACAGCCCTATTTATGATAATTAATACTTTTCAAAGAAAAAAGCTTGACAAAGGCCATTCTCGATGCCCTATACGGCAGACAAAGCCCGGGGATAAACATCGACGTCAATCCGACGTCGTCAGATGTCGTCGGCGAGTCGTCCGCCGATGTCGGCGTGTCGGCAATCGACGACGCCGATTGACTGACAGTGATGGACGACCGACGGGATGACAGGTTTCCATCAACAGCCAAACAGGTAAAATAGGCTTTAACGACATTGATATAGAGTCACTATTTCATGTTGATGATCAAACGCTTTTTATGGCTGAACTGACAGGCACAGTTGAAGATATCTCTCAATGTCGCAATCCAAAATGAATCGTAACGTTTCTAAATAAGGTTGATTTTATTAATAAGCCTGCTTTGCCGGTGCATCCAGACATGGTAATGACACTGTTTACCATATAATAAGTCGCGTATTAACAGAATCGATTTGAAATTCACATTTCGATTTTGGTATGCTGATTGTTTCGAGTAGAATGATATCTGGTTGGACATGTGAAGCGATGGAATACCTAATAAATTATGATTCAGTCATTCTGTTGCATTTTGTACAAAGACATAAGTATTTCTTTTCTTAAAATAAAATTTACTACATAAATAATCATCTGAAATAATATTTCAACAAGCTTTGTGTGATCCGATATGGTCTAGTGGCTAGGATACCTGGCTCTCACCCAGGAGGCTCGGGTTCGATTCCCGGTATCGGAAGTTTTTTTTTGTATAATTTTTCCCCAACCAAACCAAAATATAAGTTTGAAGTTGTCACAAAGTGTTTAAACTCTATGAAATGAACAAACGTTATTGGTTATAATATAACATTTAATTTCTAAACAATTAAAGAAATTTAATATTATTGAATTGTTTTATACTCAATTAAAAGGTTGCTAAATTCTCTGTTTAATATAGGTAAATATTATTTTTTTTATTTGATGTGACAACTTTATTAGTGTATCTATGGTAAGTAATTTTACTTATTTTTCATTTTAAGTACATAAGTACTTTCAAAACTACGGATTTTATTTTCAAGACCCGTAACCTGTCAACCTTTGAACTAATTCAGCCAAGTTTTAATTTAAACGACAGATGCTAAGTGGTTTTACTTTTCAATTCGTGGTGAAAGATGGACGTCTATCAATTTAGCTTTGAATTCGGATCTGGAATTATACGAGACAGGCATGAAATTTTGATGAAAAGTATCTGAATTAGACTGAGTTTAAAATTTCTTTGGCAATCGTTATAAGTGTCATAACTATTTTAATTGAATGTGACCGAAATACTGACCTTTAGTTCATCCAACAGTTGAGCGTTAAGTACCATTGAACGTGGTAATGCTGCCAGAATTTTGAACACGTTAACTAAGATAAATAAATAAATATGTGTGGACATTTCACACAGCGCCATCTAGCCCCAAACTAAGCATAGCTTGTACTATGGGAACCAGATAACGGATTATAACACTTAGATAATTTTTTGTTTTTTTTTTTGTAAATACATACATAGAATACAATGTAACACCTAGACACAGGACAAACATCTATGTTCATCACACAAATGTTTGTCCTGGGTAGGAATCGAACCCACAGCCCTCAGTTCAGAAGGCAGGGTTACTACCAACTGAGCTATCAGGCCCATCGAACTAGGTAGGGTAGTGTGGTTTGCTAGATTAGGTATATTTATACCGTATCATAGCTTTCAGAATCAGCAAGTTGAAGTGGCAGTGGGCGGGCCACATCGCTCGTAGAACTGACAACCGATGGGGAAGAAAGGTTCTCGAGTGGCGACCACGAACTGGAGGACGCAGCGTAGGCCGGGCCCCTACTAGGTGGACCGACGATCTGGTCCGAACCGTGGGGAGCCGATGGATGCAAGAGGCAAGCAGCCGCTCAAAGTGGTGCTTTTTGGGGGAGGCCTATGTTCAGCAGTGGACGTCTTCAGTCTGGTGATGATTATGATGATACCGTATCGGCCTTATTAATAAACGCGGAGTAGCTTTGGATTAGTTACTCCAACTTTTGTCTTTTTTGACATTCGAATATCGAACTTGATGGAAAAAGACAAAAGGTGGTTTAACTAGTCCAAAGCTACTCCACGTTTAATAAAATAACAGTTAATTATTTAATTATGTTTTTAAAAAGTTGACGAATAATATAATTAATCATCTTAGAATATTTTATAAAAAAAGTCAGTATGTTTCCTAAAATTCAATACAATAATGTCAATATGTCACAGTTGCGCTTGTCCGTGACAGCATGGACTTTATATTCAACAGCAGCAGTGCGCATGAATTTATATTCTTTGCATTTGTTTCTCCGAAGCGATGCGTGCTGCATGGGTGGCCATGGACGTTACTTATGGGTGTGAACCACTGTGCAATGGCTGGCAGGATTATTTGAAAATGTATGGCTAACACCTATGTTAGCATTAGTTAATTTTTGCAAGTGAAAGTCCTAACTTTAACTTGCAAAAAATGCTTAAACAAAGTTGCAGACGCAGCGTAGGTCGGCCCCTCGCTAGGTGGACTGACAATCTGGTAGAAACCTCGGGGAACCGATAGATGCAGGGGGAGAGCAGCCGCTCAAAGTGGTGCTCTCTGGAGGAGGCCTATGTTCAGCAGTGGACGTCTTCAGGCTGTTGATGATGATGATGAAATACTAAAGGAGAAACTGTGCCGTGCTAAAACTAAAATTACTTCTATAATTTTACCATCTCTAGATATTCGTTGACCATCTGTTACATAATTATGTTATCTTCTAGTACCTACAAGTTATTTAATATAATATCATTGTAAACGAAAGTTGCAGGAAAAAATACTTGCATTTGCGTCTTATTGTGTCAGTATTTATTTATCTTCTCGACTTATAAATTAAACAGAATCCGCATTATACCATGTAAAGCTTTAAATCTTTCTGAGAACGTTTTCAATTTATTCTCATTTATCATAGAACCAGTCGCCTACTGCATTATACCTTTAATCTGTATAAGAGGAAGACAGCACAATCGGAATTAAAGTTAACAGGAACAGCACAATATCCAACTTCTAGCATTCCATTTCTAATTTATATTATAAAGCCACGAATAGCGAAGCCCACTTCAGCTAATCTCCAACCGGCACAATGGCCCGATTTATACCAGGCCCCATTGTCACAACCAACAAAGATCTTGTCAATTATAATCTCTCATCGCGGGAACGTCAAACGGTAGCGCACAGTAAACCAACTGCCACAGACGCTGACAAAAAACATTTTAATAAATTATTTGCGAAACTTGTTTAGAAAATGGAACCCCTTTCAAAGGGCGGCGAGGAAGCGAAACCGATTGCTCGTGACGTGACGCCTTTTGTGACGGTCGAGTATTATGTTGTCAAAATACACGGGGATTTTGTTATTATTTTTGTGTTTGCGAGCACACTTAGCACCCTTTGTACGCGGACCTTCTCGGAAGAGGGGATGTGTGAGCCATAAACCGGCTCGTTACTCCAATCTTTCCATGAAAGGAGACATGTGAATAGAATAGTAATCGGTTAAGCGGACCACGAAAACAATGCGTAATCGGGTAAAAAAATCATCCCTTGGGAACAGAGACCGTAATATGAAACGGTAAAAAATTACATTATTTTGTGCCTCCTCAAAAGCGGCCTTAAAAAGTTAATAACATTTTTGCGTACGTGGAGACGTCAGACTGAATAACGCGATGTGTGCCAACTGTAACTGCCAAATTACACGATCACAACGTATAAACACGGGTGGCTGAGCGAGCTCTTTGTCACGTCACTCGTGTGGGACCTCGCCTTCATATTAATTCAAATTATTATTCCATGTCACCCTCTTGTTGTATTCCGAATGAATTTTTCATGCACACGTCGTGCTGAGACGCGGTAATTTCACTTTGAGTTTGCTCGAAGCCAGCGAAAATGAGTTTATTTATGTTGGTATTTTTTGTACTAACAAAACGTCGAGTTGGTACCATTGGTACCGCAACCCTCGGAATATTTTCTGAGTAAATATTTAAGCGTAATAATTTGCCAACAAAATACGTGTCACCTTGAAATGTGATTTTAAGGATTAAAATTATAAAGCTCAGGATGTTTGCTTTGGTAAGGCTCCTTGGTAGTCATGATAGTAATTTCAAGATAGAATAAGTATGTACAGTCATGAATCATACTATGATGCAAGGCTGCAAGAACAATAAATTATATTTTCGCTAAAAAATTGTCTTTGTTGATCCTTCTTACTATTCTCTCAATAAATATTACAAAACACAACTTCTGGCAAGCTACTTGCGTAATCAAATTATGTAAGAAGTGTTATTCAAATTCAGTGAGTAACTAATTGACAATGCAAATAAAAATACATGAAACATAATTCTTTTCACAAACTGACAAATAAAACGTAAACTCCAAAAATGCATTGCAGATTATTTTTACAACAATGTTTTTAAAATCATGTGACATTAAAACTTAAAAGGCTTATCAGCTTCGATGTATCAACGATAAAAGCAGTAAACGAAGGCCCTAAATCATTTTAATTCTTCATTGCATTATTTTCAAGGCTTTAGATAATACTCAGTGTCATTAATCATTCTTTAAAATTCTAATCTTATTTTTCACTTTTGTTTGTTTATATCTTTGTGTAGATAAAAATATTTATCATCAAACCACATCAAAGCGACGACACATTTTTAATCCATTGTATTTACATTGTTTCATTATCACCATCTTCATCATAATCTTAATTAGCCATGTGTTTATCCACTACCAGACATATTTTAGGCCTCCTTTAGATCCTACCACTTTACCCGATAGTGCGGGCCGAAGTCCGGACTTTGGTTCTTTTCATTGAGCTGGTAGCCTCTCTGGTTATGTGGTCACTCCAGAGCTGGCTAATAAGCCTTTTTAACTACTAACTCCATAGAGCGCATCTTTGAGCAGCTGTTTGCCTTCTGCATCCATCGGCTTCCGTGGTTTTAACCAGATCGTCGGTACCTAGTAGCTGCGTCATCTGGTTCATGGGTGCCATTCAAAAACCTTGCTTCCCCAGTTATCAGTTCTACGAGCAACGTAACTAGTTCACCTATTGCCCAACTGGCCATTGCCATTTCAACTATTGACAAGCTCATACATTTATTCATCATTATCTAATCAGCAAAATACTCAAAAGTCTCTTCGAAGGTTCTAGAGTTGTTCGAAGTATTTCGAATCCTACAACGATAAAATGCGATGTAATTGCTCATAATATTTGCGTTTATTATTTCAGTGCAAACATTTTTGTCACTGAGCAAATGTTTTAATATTTAGATAACGTTGTTTAATTACCTCCTCAGTATTATGGTATTTGTTTTAGTCAAACTTACGTTAATGTGTTTGGCGTAGAGACGTGGTGATAGAGGTTTGCAAATATTTGCGCTGATAACATTGCGCTTTTTATGTGGGACACAAACAAGGAAAGGTAAGTCTTCCGTGTCTTTCACAAGTTGTGAATATATATACGAACATGTCATTGAATATGATTGGGGAAAGCTTTGCAATGGATTGTTGGGTTTTATGGTTTCAAGAACATTTCATTGAAATATTATTTGCATTCAAAATTCAGTTTTTTTCGATTCCACTTCCTAAACATATTTTACAAAACAAAAGATATATTCTTGCTTAGTACTGGTAGTATAAATTGTTGTGTCAGAGAGCTAAATGTATTCAAATCTGTGCACATTCATTAAATAAATGTAAATAAACCAATTTATTTAACACACCCAATATATCACGATAAATTTGACGCACAAACACTGAAATATATTTTTTAAACGGCCGTTTATTTAGATTAGCGACAGTCGTAATGTCTGTCATTTTAGTACTAGCTTCGGATGTCGGGACCTCCCATAAACCATCCCCTAATGTAAATATCTCCCTTTTATCTGTCTTTAACAATTTCGTATACTCTAACTAAACCGTCACCGGAATATAAATTACGCAAACACCAATTTATATTTTACCATCATTGTAAATTTACGCTCATGGAATCTAAACCTTATTAATATTAAAATAAGGAGTTCTATTGTTGAGGATTAGGACTCAGAAGCATGTTTTGTTGCTGGTAAATGTGGCAGAATACATCGTCTCAAATTGCCCCCTGCCAATAAAAAAGGGAACGCACATAGGGCTGAATTTTGTTTATCGTTATCTTTACGGTGGGCCACATTTATTTATATTGTATTCATGCGTGTAACTCTGGTAATATAATACGTTTAGGAATAATAAACATTTTGAGTTAAGGCACAGTTCTTTTGAAATGGATCGTGAAGTTTCGGATCAGTGTGTTCATGAGTATGGGAATCTTGTTGAACTGATGGGGTTGTTGAAGTACTCTCCGCTCCGTCTTCAATAGATATAACGTTTTTATCGTTCGAATAATAGGCAACTTTATTCTTTTGTTAGTTAATCACAGATCACAATTTATAAATTAAAGTATAATAGTACCGAAATTTGTTTTCACTTTCACTTTTACATACAGACAATGTTGAAATTGCTAAGTTACTAAGTAAAGTAAAACAAAAAACTGCTGTGATACATTTTAGATGTCATTATTCTTCATTCATATTAATTTTATAATGTATACTCCCAGCAACTCGATATTGAACATGCATCAATTGTTATCCGATTGTCATCTCAACGCCGGTAGTTAATTTTATAGCTTTTGCAGTAAGAGTCTAAGTAAGTAGGTAACACACGAAATGTTTATTTTACGGGACATTTTTCAACACGCATCATAGAATAAGTACCTACCTATTTATTCTAAGACTCGTTTTTATATTTTCAAACTGCTTATACGTAGATTTGTATGGTTCCAGTTAACACCACAAAGCCACCCTTAAAAGGTTGCTAGAATTAAGATAGAATAGAATTACCCTTTCAAAACGACCCTTCTTACTCACACATGTTCAACGGAGGTCACAAACATCACATTTATTATGAAAACGAACACTTGTGATACATTCAAACCAATTTTTATTATATTATCTTATTTTTCTACGTAGCCTTTATGTAACTGACTTAAGAATGAAAGTATAATATCAAAAGTAAAATTAACTTTGTCAAAATGTTTCTGAGAAAGTGTGTTAAGTGTGGGTATTTATTATGCGCATACTGTGTATTTACACATTTAAATGCATTGTTGTTCGAAACAGCTACTGGTGTTTAGGTTATAATTGAGAAATATTTATTCAGTGAGCGATTTTGTTTTCTTATGCACGCTATGTGGGGTCCAAAACACTCTGTGGCAGTCTCTACATTCTAATAGCTATTTAAAGATATACATTAAAAGTATTTTTATACTTACATAACTAAAAGAAAGCATGTAGTTGGAAGCCACAAAATATACAAAACAGCTGGCAGGGCACAATACAATGCATGTAGTTTATTTTATAAAAATAGGTATTTGTTGAAACTTATTACAATAATCGATTCTTATAGTATGACACTAGTTTGTGGCACAGAAACATCTAAATGGATAGCGGATGTACAAATCTACAAATATCTGCGTTTTCAGTTTCAGAAAACTTTCAACAGTTTTCTATTTTACATTTGGAAATAAAATAAAAATTATTAACTTATTTGCATGAATTTTGGTCTTAATTGTGTAATGAATCATTGAAGAAATATTCTAGATTTAAATTGAAGAAATAATTATGATGATGTTCTACATATTTTTTGAATAAAATCCATCAATATCATAAGCGTCGAAATAATACCCATAGAAATACAATACGAGGTCCAAAATGGCCAAACGCAAATGCAACCGCTGTGGGTGGGGCTTAATTTTGCAACCGCGCGTGGCGCCATTCTCATCGCGACCGCCGCCGCGCTGTGAAGTAGTCTTACTTGGACTGTGTTATGAAATAACGACCCAAGCGACGTTTTGATGAAAATTAATTTCAAACTTTTAAAATTTGTTTTAGTTGCTTTGAGCTGTATTATGTTGGATTTTTAATGTAATTTTTACTTATAAATGGTTTTTAGTATTTGTTGTTATAGCGGCAACATAAATACATCATCTGTGAAATTTTCAATAACTATCACGGTGCATGAGATACAAGCCTGGTGAGTGGTGAGTGGTGACAGACGGACAGCGGAGCCTTAGTAATGAGGTTTGCTTTACCCTTCGGATCATCATTAACAGCCTGAAAACGTCCACTGCTGAACATAGGCCTCCCCCCGGGAGCGCCACTCAGAGCGGCTGCTCGCCTCCTGCATCCATCGGCTCCCCGCGGCTTTCACCAGGTTGTCGGTCCACCCTTCGGATACGGAACCCTAAATAAGCGATAAAAAACAACAAAGAGATAAATGATGAATTAACATGTATTGTAACCGAATTTCACGCAAATCCATTTTGCCGTGACGTATTTTGTTGGTTGTTGGGTTAACACACCTACTCATTGAAATAATTATACCTTAATATACAGACGTGTAAACATTCGTATTTATTAATATTGAAATTCTAGGTCTGTGGTGTGATATGATTTCAAAAATTCGTTCTAGTAATTTTTCTATTTTATATAATACATGTTTTCCATACTCGTAGTTTTAATGCATAACGCCATCCCAAATCACCAGTCACTGTGGGCATAGTTAGGGAGCTAGGTGCTGAAATTTTTCACACACTATTATCTCACTCAACCATAATTATTATTACCATTGTTATTATTTATTATTATGGTAGACTGTGATAATAGTATTCACTCCGAACGTGACTTCGAAATTCTTATAAATAAATAAATAAATAAATAAATAAATATGTGTGGACATTTCACACAGCACCATCTAGCCCCAAACTAAGCAAAGCTTGTACTATGGGAATTAGATAGCTGATATAATACTTAGATACTTTTTTGTTTGTAAATACATACATAGAATACAATAATTACACCCAGACGCAGAACAAACATCTATGTTCATCACACAAATGTTTGTCCTGGGTAGGAATCGAACCCACAGCCCTCAGTTCAGAAGGCAGGGATACTACCAACTGAGCTATCAGGCCCGTCAGGGGTATAGGTTCGTACTCTAGCTACAACTGATTTCTCATGTTTGTACGTAAGTTTAGCTGCTTGTAAAAAAAACTTTATGTAACAAACTAATCGAATAATGTATTGATTACTAACTGACCTGACTCACCTTGAAATTTGCTCGGATTTATTAGTTTTATGTCTTTACCTTGTTCATGGGAAGAGGTAAGTTGTCGAAGTTTTTTAGTTTCTCAGAATGAGACTGCCACAGTTGGCCATTGAATGTAAAAATAACGGTTGAAATGCAAGAGCGCTCTTAGTTGACCGAACCAAATCGATTTGTGCTGATCTGAACTATCCGCATCCGTATCGGTGTTTCTAAACATGAAGAAATCTTACATCAATACCAGTTAGCTCCCCAACTATAATGACGATATGTAGAGAGAGACGCAGCTATGCATCTACATAGCTGTGTCCCTCTTATCGAGCGTCAAAAGAAGTTACTGATCAGCCAATCAGGGAAATGACCACTATGGTGACCACTGGCGGTATTGGTTAGAGTAAAGTCTTATGTGATTGACTTTGTAGGTTGAAATGCACCTAATTTCAATGGAGTACAGTGGTCGTTTTTACATTGATGTGTAGACGTAAGTAGATATAAATAAAAATAAATATAGTACAACGTTCGTTTGGTTACAAAACTGGGCGATCTTCCTTAGAGTTCTATGGGTATTATTTCGATGATCATAAGCCCCAATTTTTTCTACTTGTTGCATAACCCCAAAACACCTTAATTTATTTCAAAATAGAGCTTATTCCCAAAGCCCTTACAAAAAATAACGGGAATTTTGCAACAAGTAGGCTGGCAATAAATCAAACAGCCTTGAAACGAAATTTAATTCGCAAAAAAAAACCGGCGCCTTTGTGGAAAAAACCGGTACCTTTGAAGAAAAAAATGCAGCGCCCTTTAGACTATTGTCATTTTTTGAGAGCTTATGTTTGAACAAGTGTCGGGGTTTAAACAAATGTTGTAATTTTACTGACAGCCAAAATTTACAATATGTAATCATTATGACCGTCATTAAGTATTGTCTTGTCACCTTTTGAAGCTTGCCGACAAAGGATAGGGTGCGAGTTTTAGCTAAAGCAAATGTAGTTAATAAATACTTACAATTTATTTAAAGAAGAAGCGTATTATAGATAATGACTGGTCTGATAGCTCAGTTGGTAGCAGTAGCTCTACCTTCTGAAATAATATAGGTTGTGAGTTTTTTTTTGTGTCTGTGTATTAATTCTATGTCTGTATTAGCAAGGAAAAAGTACCTATATACCATACCTATATCCCATAGTATAAGCTACGCTTAGTTTTGGGCTAGATAGCTTATAATATTATCTATTAGATGGATTTGTGTGAAATCACCAATATTTTTTTGCTTTAGCCTATATTAAAAAAACCATTATGAAAAAATCTCTTTTTATATTATTATGTCTTCCACAAACAGTTTTGTATTGTCATAATTTAAAATTCGCTATAACCATTCAACTAACACTAGCATTTTTAAACACGCTCCGTTCCCCGCTAATCGCTATATCTCCCACCCCACCTCCGCAAGTGTTACAAGGCGACTGACTAGCACTGAAAATTATTTACAGCCGTCGGCATTTCACAAAAGCTGCCTTGTTTATAGCCTCCATAAATACTAATACAACGCGGGAAATTTATTCTCCTTTACCTTTTATTTATTACTTTAGTGCCTTGCTCTGGTTTTCCCGTGCGCCAGTTTTTTTGAGACTGTTGTCTGTGAATGAATAATTGTGTAGGAACAGTGTTGTTAGCGTGGATTGTCAGTTTCTGTCTGTACACTGACAGAGTAACCGTTTGACGTTATTACAGTCTATGTGCTTGAGTAGAGTAGAGACTTCGGAAAACGTAATGTACGATGCCCACCGAATACAGTGATGCTTTGCGCTTTATGCTTTGAAGTAACTGGATGAAAACAGCCGAATAAAAGGCTTGGACTTGGAAAAGATCTATGTCATGCAATTGACTTGTATAGGCTGATGATGCAATTGACTTGTATAGGCTGATGATGCAATGGACAATAAAGTCATTATTTGCATTAAAATAACGTAAACATTATCTCAGTAAATTATACGGTGATTATAAGTGATAACCAACAAAAACCCATTTTAAGCCCTGTCATAAAACATAATCAATGGGTGCTAAATATGATGATATAGTATTTGAACTAAATCATTGTTTACCATAGTAATTAACAAAACACGCATAAAATATTATCTTTAGCGAAATGTAGGTAAAGAGGTGGCTTAACTTTAAGCATAGATGTTAGAATAAATCAGATGGAATGTTTAATTCTAATTGCACACCGTGCATTGAAGCTTCAGAGTTACTTTGAATAATATTTCCTTTTTTAACCTTGCTAGCCTTTCGTATAGGCAAGTTAGCCTGTCTACTCTGTATTGTAATTGTTTTGGTTCATAATTAAAGCACTTGATGGCTGGTTGCTAGTTGATTGCTACATTTCAACTCAAGTGCTATCCTCCTGCCTTTTTAACCAAACACTAATATATAGCCAAATCGTTAGTAAAAATTTGATTATTATTTTTGTATTGGGATGATACAAAATAGCATAACTACATACTACGTTATAATGGAGATTAAGCTGAAGCAAAATTTAATCTAAGCAACTAACTGCACCGCAACTTAAAAAATCTCTTATACGAGGAGTTTTCGTTGCCTCAGTTGGGTCTTTGGTTAGTATTTCTAAGTTGATATTTCTATGCTGTTCAGATAACAAAATAAAAATCTAAGATTTTACTTATTACCCTTATCTTGGGTACCATAAAGGTTTACAATGGTTTACTATTGCAAATAGGGTGTGGAAGAAAATTGTTTTATGGTTGGAGTAGTAGGCGCTATCTACTTTGGGGGTCCCGGATAGTAATTTTTGCTCATAAAAATGCTTTTAACAAAATAAATAGGGTATACGTTCAGTAAAAAATGAAATGGTTGTGCTTTATTAAGAAGTTGTAATAGTTATATAAAAAATATTACCTTTTGTAGCCGGTAAGTTTGATGTTAAAAATTTTGGGCTGCCCTAACAAGTTCTCGTCGTTTTAATCAAACAAAAGTAACAAAGAGATATGAAACAGATTGACTTTTGGATGTTTTTAATAGTATAATTATTGATGAATTATTGGGCCTACTATTGGTGGGCGTGCTATTGTAGCACGCCCACCAATATCTACAGCGGCAGCGTACGTCGCACCGGCGTTCTTCGCAACTATATAGGACTTTCATCTAGTAGTAGTAGATAGAGACCCAGGAACAATGCAGTAACCATGGAGCTATTAAAAAAAGAAGGTGGGAATCCCGTCTTATCCAAAACTGAAGCACCCTTAGGAAGCCGGAACGCTTCGTACGTACGAGCGGAACACGCACACACTCACATCATATGCAGCCGGTCGCCCTACTTTCATCTTTCACACATATTGTAATATGTCCGCCATTTTGGGCTTCAGTTCGAAGTCAATCAAAACTCAAAACTCACTTATTTCACCCATGGCAGTAACTAATTATTTCTGTACACAATACTTTCCTGTTGAGAGAAATAACCACTCTACCACACCATACAAAATTATTGAAAGATTTGAAAGTGTCTAGATACATAAAACCAATAATCTTTCTTGATTTATTTATTCTACATTTAATATGTGTAAATCGTTTTACTAAAGATACTTATGAATTCATTTTTATTGAAAGGTTCGTGTTCAAATATTTAGTAAATTATTCATGATCCCCTGTAAGTGTGCCAAAGCCCCGACTTCAGACTTATTCACTTTAGTTCTAACTCAGCTGTTACTTTGAATTTGTAAAAAGTTCAATTCTAGGAATGAAAAAAAAAAAAGTAAAGCTACAGTCATTTCTTTACTAGTTTTTATTACAAAGAAATGTAATTTAAATTAAATTAAATAAGTACAATCAAATGCTTCCATTTTTGTTTATTAATAAATATGAGATGTTATTCTCCTTTAGCTCACGGATTTTTTTCATATTCTTATCGGGCTTATAATTGCTTGTAATCTTTTTATCGTACCTACCAATAAAGCCTACCAAGGTAAAGGTACCTACTTAATTTTTATTTAAATCCAGATAACATTTTATTTGAAGTTTTTACAAGGGCTGTGCAGATCGTCGGGAAATAAAAAATAACAATTATTATAAATTACAAGATTAAAAAGATCAGCAGATATATATTACGTAGGTACATATTTACTAAAAACACTTAAAAATACCGAATGGATTTTGATGTTGTTATCGCTGTTATTTACTTTTTGACGTTTGAAGCAGGCTCCAGCACAGTCTTCATTAAAATCTGTTTTAAAAAGAGTTCTAAACATTTTAAGATAGTTTTCATCCCGTAAAATCAAAGGGTACAGGGCTAGTAACAGTCTATAAACGAAGCCCATTGAAAATAAAATAAAACTAATCATAAATCATAGAACAGCACAAAAATTCAGTCACGGACATTTCACCCTAATATTTTTATATTTTAAGAAATATCATTGCCCAACTCATCACGAACGTACCACGCTGGCATCCCAGCAGCCATCCACCTAGAAAACCAGCGAGAACCGTGAACCACGAGTGAACCAATTCGTCGAACTATACGCTCTGCTCCATTCACTATCGTTCAAACTTCTATTACCTCGTTAACAGCCATCGATGACTCATCAAAGTCGTCAAAGTACAAAGCCATCGGCTTGGGACCAGTCAGTTTTTACGCCCCACTGTAAACACTGATTTGGTGATGTCGGCGCCTTTGTGGTGCGGCTTTGATCTCGCCGCTTCCGCTGAGCACAATGACGGTCTATCTTGGAGGCTCGGGTGTCGGTTACAGGGAAAGGTGTACTGTGCAGTAAGCTACGTGCATGTAAATTGATGACTATGACTATTATAATTATGTATAAGGCAGTTACTTTAGGTGTTATATTGTATTCTATGTATGTATTTACAAACAAAGAAAAAAGTATCTAAGTATTATATCAGTTATCAGGTTCCCACAGTACAAGCTTTGCTTAGTTTGGGGCTAGATGGCGCTGTGTCAAATGTCCACACATATTTATTATTATTATTATTATTTTTTTACGGGCAATATGCCTTTATTACTCAAGTTAACTACTACAATAATAAAAACTAAACTAAACTAAAACTAACTACACTACACACTAACTAGCTACACTACACCTACTACAAAGAACATAATATCCTGTGTTAAAGACTTAGTGAAACTCGAGGGGGAGCGTTGTAGCCCATAACACAGGTTTTTCCTAGCTTGGTTCTCAACGTGACCATGAGATGTTGCATTGGGTTATTAATTAATTATTGATTAATAGACCGCGATGGCCTACAGACAGTCCAAATGCTCCAGCCCACTGCCGGTAGGTAACAATTAATTGACAATATTATCATAATATGCTCGAAATAGGCCCACGGCTGAACATAGGCCTACCCCGTAAAACACCACTTTAGACTCTTATCTTATGGAGTATTTGCTATAATCACCATGCTTGGCAGGTGGATTGGTGATCGTAGAAGGTTTTAATGTACCAAAGCCTATGATTATCTAATCATAGACCGAAGTTTACTTATTCTGCTACAAAAAAGAAATTAAATAAGGAAATTAACAGGGGGGTCACCACAAGGTCCTAAAGCATTATTACTTCAATCATACATTGACAAATGACATAAAAGCATAGATTTATATATCAGGATATGCCCGAAGGAACATTTTATTTTGTCAATATGGCGTGGGAAAAGTCAGTGCCATCTATTAGATTTCGCGTGAACTACGACAAGTTGAGAAAATTAGGTGCCTAGCTTTATGTCCGTCAATGTTTATGTTTACAATGATTATTCCAAATATAAATTCGATTATTTTGTTACAAAACAGAGTGTAATATTGAAAATATTGAATTACTTGAGGTAAGAAACTTGGTCTTTCTTTTTACTGCACTTTTGAGTATAGATTGTGCAACCCTTCACAATACAACTTGGCATATTTTGTTTGTGACATTCGACCGATGCCTTCTAACTTCCATCACAGACTGAGCGCTAGTGGATGCCAATCTGTGAAATTGGCTCCCACTTTGAAGCGACGTTTTAACCTGTCATTAGGCCTGTCCTTAATATATATGTCTATGCATAAAAGTAAGAATACTTTAATGTTAGAGCCAGAGCAGTTTTGATGACGTCATGTTAAATCGTTCACTCAAATACAACTGCATGTCATACCTTTACATCATGTTGACACTGACGTGCGACAGTGATAACGCCAAATAAAAATGTAGACGTCTGGTTCACACACAGGAATACTTTATAAGTTCAATTGTAACCTTGAAATAATAATGCCATGAAACAAGATGGTTTTGTATAAGCTTGTGGTAGCCCAGAAGGTGTTCGTTTGCTTGATATTCTTTGATTTAATTATAATTTAGTGGATTGACTTGTTGTAGTAATTGTCGTACGTCTTATGCCTTGAATTAAAATGCTCTGTATTATTTTCGCTCGTGATATTTTAAATCAGTGAGAAGTTGACAGTACTATTGACCTATATGTAACGTTTATAATGCATGGATTGACTTCGCTAGATGCCCGAGTCAATCAATTGTTAATCTTTTCGACATGAAACCCCTAACATTCAATTTTGAATTAATAAATCCCTCTTCTCTTACTTATTTTGACTGTGGTCACTCACTCTAGCTTCATTTTTTGCTTGTTTTATTCCTGACTGTTAAATTGTGGTTGTTTACACCCGAATGGATTGTTATTGACGTATAATTGGGGTCGGATTAAATATGCTCGGGCTTGGTTCGTAAATCTGTTACAGATTTTCTATTAACTAACCTCAGATTATTGGAATTTATAAAGTAAAATGGGTAAAAATTGAATAATATGCGATTGCGGTTTCCTTTTTGAAATCACTGATGTGATTTAAAACCAATTTTGGTTAGTTTATTTTAAAATGGCAATTTTAGTTCGTGTCGAACTAAATTGGTCTGTTTTTTTTTTCGCTAATTTTTAGTATGTATTCTACTTATGCTTCTTCTAATATATTAATGACTAGCTACTCTGGATTGCCCTTATATAGCTAACTATAAGGGCAATCCAGCACAAGATAGAATAGAACAATCAATCTGGAGTTTCGATTACAATCATACTATTCATGAAAATGCTAATTATAACTATTTCACCACCAACAATAATGAGCAAAATAGACGATCGGGACCAACCACCGACCAAGGTCACATTTGTCTCACCTTGATCGGGTTGGTGGAAAATCCGACCGTGTGGATGGTGGTTGGCGACCGAATGAAGACACCAACCACCATCCACACGGTCGGATGTTACACCAACTCGACCAAGTTGAGACAAATGTGACCTTGGTCGGTGGTTGGTACCAATCGTGTATTTTGCTTTTAATAACAGCGATAGCTTAAAGATTGAAATCAAATTGAACGTACCCTAAATATTTAAAATAACAAATTATTTAGTTAGCTCGTTCAAGTATAAAATCCTTCAAAACCTAGTCATAAATTTACATGGAAAAGTAAAACCGGTTTACGTACTTATAAATAAATCAAATTTTAGACCGGGTAGGGTACTTAACTTACATGTCGGATTATTCTATCCACCATTAACGTGGCTCACTAATATAAATAATAATATAATAAATATAAATAAATAAATAAATGTGTAACTAATAAGTGTGTATGTTAAAATAATATGATTTGTTAATAACTATATTGGTTGGTTGACCGAAAACAGCAAAATTATAATATTTATACTTAAGGAAAACATTATTTAGCGATATGAAAAAAAAAATTTTCCTTTAGCTAAGCTCAAACCCGCTCCTACAGCAGCTTTCCACTTAGCTTACTCAAACTGTAGGTGCGTATCTCTATCCTAAAAACTGCAAACCAAGTTAACACTAAAACACAGACTAAAACGAGCAACGCTAATTTATAGGCTGGGCCACGGGCGGGCGGCGAGCGGGGCCCGATCTCGCAATAAACATGTTTTTTGTTTCGCATGTCCGCGCACTGTCAAATATATTACAACCCGCCGGGTTATTTACGAGCTCTGTCGTCCGCCCATACGTTATACTTAGTATCTTTGTTTGGACACAATAAGCAATATTTCTAAAGGGCCGCCGCCGTCGCTCGCAGCTGTTGATATGGGTTCCCAAATTGACATATTTAATTTGATCGCGACGGAGGGTCCGATCCCGTGTTTGACAGGTTTTAGTGTCAGATTAACATTTACGTTATGGAGTTAACTCTGTCGATACACTGAAATATCCGCCTTTTGTGTACGGCATTTATTTATCTACAGTTCGACGTGTTGACACATCAAACGGCTTCGTAGAAAACCTGTCTCCGCGAACAGATCAATTTCCCCCTTTGAAGCCGGTGACTGCCGGTGCATAGAACAAAGGCGCTCGTAAAGAGTAAGTAGTTCCGAATGTGTCAGCGGCAAAGTGCGATGACGCCAGCAAAGAGCTTCGTCGGGGGCGTAATAAAAGTGGCGTGAAACAAAAAGCATCGTGCTCGCGGTCAGGTAGAGGAGCAGTCACGCTCGCAGCGCGCCGGGCGGCAGCTCAAAGCGCTGCCCGTCATGGGTGGCGAGCGACCAACACCATAGCACGTCTCAATCCGCACCCGGCTGCCGGCCATACCACCTTTCCTTTTTCCCCTACCGCAATGCAGCTATGTGTCGTTTCCGCTTTGTTTTTTATGACCGAGCGCTGCAGCGGTGAGACATAGCGCGCTCCCTCTAACGAATACTTGAGATATCGTCATCCCTGTCTGCGACGGCGCGGGGTGCGGGGCAAGCGGTGACGGGCGCTCGCTGGTGGGGTCCAGTCGCTCACAGTTCTCTCGCCCGCAGCCACGGACACACGCGTTACCATTTCGCATTCCGCGCGCCGGTGGCACAGAGTAGTTATTGCCAGAAGCGATTCGTGACGTTACCGCACAGTGAAGTTTACAAGTGATCGTAAAGTTAATACCAAATGGTGGTGCTTGAAGACGGAGGAATGATGACTACGAATCCTAACCAGTATTTGCAACCTGATTATTTGGCGCCTCTTCCATCTACTGTAAGTATCATTTATATATTTTTTTTATTATTTTTGTCGACTTTTTTACATATTTTTACACTATTAGGGGGTTCCGAGAATTTCTAAAAATATTATGTTTTATGAACAGGATATTTATTAATCATGTATTTTATGAAGTAAAATATTATTTTAGTATTTATGACAACTTTTTTTATGTTAATGACTTGAAAAAACTGAAATAAATATTTAAATTCTTATGGCTTATTATTCCAAACAGGATTCAATATTATCTCCCCAGTTTCTCGTTTACCTTTTTTGATTTTCACATAAATTAATATTTTGTTTCTTTTGTTACAGTTGGACTCCAAGAAAAGCCCTCTTGCGCTTTTAGCGCAAACTTGCAGCCAAATCGGCGCTGACACCTCGCCGGCCAAGCCGTTGCTTCCTCAAATGGATAAAAAGAAAGTGAATAGTGTTAACAGTGATGCGATTAGTCGTACTTCGCCCAATACAATTAAACATGACAAGCCGCGCTCGACCCCG
This sequence comes from Ennomos erosarius, assembly GCA_963580505.1. NCBI lineage: Eukaryota > Metazoa > Arthropoda > Insecta > Lepidoptera > Geometridae > Ennomos > Ennomos erosarius. The sequence goes on from OY756986.1 coordinate 14,769,891, forward strand.
GATAATAAACATTTAGCATTCAAGCCTTATGAAACCAATGTCGTCACCAAAAAGCCCGAGGAACCCCGACCTTCATCCAAAGCTAGTTCCGATAGCTCCGACGAGAAAAAATCGGGAAAGAGTACTCCCGGACGCAAATCTACACCCCCGACAGCAGAACATGGAAAGAGCAGTCCGTTAGCTGAGAGTAAGGCATCTCCCGTCGGTTCATCTGGGACAAGCCCAATCATTCGCTCAGGATTGGAAGTTTTGGGGCATAGCAAAGACCACCTCGGTGCATTTAAAAATTTGCCTGGCTTGCCGTTTAACCCTCTGGCTGGACTTTGCTGCCCACCAGGAATGGAGCAACATGCCAATCCTGCGTTCAGACCACCGTATGCGGGAGCTCCATTTAGTGCTCACCACGCTGCGATGCTTGCCGCCGCAGCCGCTTTCCCTGGGTCGTCGCCGAACCCTTACCTCGGATATGCGCGAGTGAAGACCCCCGCCGGTGGTGAAACGCTCATTCCCGTATGCAAGGACCCTTATTGTACTGGATGCCAATTTTCCGTTAACAACCATCATTTGCTAATGAGTAATGGATCCTGCCCGGCTGGTTGCACTCAGTGTGAACACCAAAAGTACAATCTAGCTATGGCGATGGCACTTTCGCAGCAGGGGGCCGCTGCAGGCGGTCTCTCATACCCCCAACTAAGCCGCCCGTACGTTTGCAACTGGATTGTTGGAGAGTCCTATTGTGGAAAGAGGTTTGGAAACTCCGAGGAGCTCCTGCAACACTTGAGAAGTCACACAACAGATGGGTCGACACCTGCCACGGTATCCTCGTCTCAACCGTCGCTTTTGAACCCTTTGAACCCGCTTTTCACTACAGCTGGACTTCGTGGCGCATACCCGACGGCACCTCTGAGCCCGCTGTCAGCGAGCAGGTATCATCCTTACTCAAAAGCTGGCCTGCCGGCTAGCCTCGGAGGCTCGCCTTACGGTGCGTTCAACCCCGCTCTCGGACCCTTCTATTCTCCCTATGCCATGTATGGCCAAAGACTAGGAGCGGCCGCGGTCCACCAATAAATCAGTGAAGTGTAAAGGACTGAACAGACTGTAATTAATGTTGTATTGTCCAATTTTCTTCTGTGATATCGATAGACTAAATAAATGTTGCAAGGCGTGACGCATAATGACAAATTTAGTAATTAGTGCAATTTAAAAATAAATATTTATGTAAGTGGACTTGCCGACGGAATTGCTTATGCGTGTGATGTTTGAGCGTCCGTGGACTGTACAGCCAAATGTTTTGTGTAAATAATAAGCTCTAAATATGTTTAATATTAAAATGGATTATTTCAAATACAATATCTACTTATCAATCAAACAAGTTTTTTCTTTACTCAAATTTTAATCAATATTTGCGGGAGATGGAAAGGCCCGCTAAAAGAATCAGTTTGATCTATGGAAAGTGAACTAAGCTCACATAATCAGATAACATAAATTTGATGACCACTCAACGTCATTACAAAGTGGTGCTTTCCAAGTCTCGTACCGCGCCATAAGCGGGTCGGGTGATTGATTAATACACCTTCTAACACACACATTAGAGCCGTCAATCACCCGCCAGAGAATCGTATAAAACAACGCTGCGATCACGCTAACGTAAACCCACCCACACAACACGAACAAAAACGACTAACAAAATAATTTATTACATTGAAAAGCATAAAAAGAAAATGTACACGAACCAAGGGGCCGACGTAGAGTCATTAATAACAAAACCGTGAGCTGTCAGCTTTGTTAACGTCAAGTTTTTTTAATAAATGCTATTTTGATTAGGCCTATGTCATGTCGAAAATTCAACTGTCAAAAGCATAATTGGTCAGCCGAAAAGAACGAAAGACATGTGGCAGGAGTTTTTGAAGAAAATCCGACAATGGCGGTTGTGAATTTTGAATATATTTTTTAAAACTAGTGTATCTTGAACTTTAATATCTAATAAGGGTGGATTATTATCCGTTGAGTGTTCGTGAACGTGCACGAGTGTTGACAAATGGTTTCAAGATCATAAAACCATGCATTGTCGTTTTTGCTTCAAAGGCCTTTTTAGAGCCTTCAGTAAAATATCCTCCATTTTACTGTTGGCGTTTTGACTGACAAAATATGACTTTGACTTGACATAACCGTACAAATTTTACTCACTTGACATTGGTAGAATTATTGCAAACAAGCGATAGAAAGCCATTAAAGAAGAAGAAGAAGAAGACATGTGGCAGAGTAATTTAAAACAGAGGCGACAGGCCACGACAGCTTTTGCACTTATAAACTTAAGTAATAAATATTGAAATTGGCAACTCTGTTATGCATTAACTGTGTCAAATAGGCCATTAGTATTTTATCGCTTTTTGACAGAGTCGTTAATAAAATTTATTGATGCTTTCTCGTGCATTTAGGTTGAACGTATATTTATTTTTATTGAATTTCATTACTATAATTTATCCTTGGATATAATCTCATTGTGTATGCAGTGAATGGTATAATTTTGGGTAATTTATTCAATTACGTGGGCGGACTTAATCCTTTGATAATGCTGTTGCGAGACTTTCGTTTTTATTTATATTTTAATTAAACAATTTCTTTATGTTTTATGGGTTAATACATTGAAAAAAATAAATTCTAGATCATATTTTATGTAAAATGGTTGATATTGTAATGGATTCAACTATTTTATTATTATATATGTGAGAGTTTAGGCACTAAAAAATTAAATGAATAACTTAGAATAGTATACATTAAAATTTTAACGATAGTATCAATCTAAATATAATCAGGTTATGATATGATGTACGTAATGTAATTACCTAACTAGTCAATGATTGATAATGAATTAATAACATTAATATTGATTTCGATCTTGGGTCATAAATCCTACTTACTGACACAATAAGCTTTATAGATCCATAAATACCTACAACACAGTGTGGTACCGCTTCTACGTTACTTCAAAGCTAGTGAATTCTTTGATAAAACGTTAGTGGCTAGCGATACAAGTAGCGCCATCTATTGTACGCGATTTGTATTACATCAAATAAGTTTGTGCAAATCGTACCAACATTATGCCAACATTGAGTTGACTATTCAACAAAATGTAAAACTAATGTGCATGTTTTAAAAGTATAGGTGTGGTAGCAAAGCGCAATAAATACTAGCAAAGAAATTAAAACAAACTTATTTTATTTAATGACAATCATAATGTAACCACATAGGTATTTAATTTTATCGGAGGCGTGTTTTTGTGAAATGTCAACATGTCCAAAAAGGAAAATGTATATTACCGAAATATTTCACACGCGGAGTTGATTAATCGTCACATTAAAAGTTTAAAGGGCAGAGGATAAATCTGTTGATTTTAATTGACATAATAAAGTGGTTTACATTAATGCCTCAATATTTTAAAATAAAAAGGCTCAGAAAGATTAAATTTGACAGTTGACAGATGACAGATGACAGATGCGTACACAAGATGGATGCCTTACAGAATTATAATCTGTGCGGAGAAATAACCAATTAAGATTAGCATAAACATAAGGTGAAGTATATTAACATATTATCCGGAGGATGAATAATTCATACCTATATGGGGTATAATAGACCCGGCGGCGGCAGAATTAGAGGGTTAACTAACTTAGCGTGGTTTTGTTACACTTAAAGGTATTATTGTCAATACCATTTTAGATCAAAATGTTGTTCGTGGGTTAACAATGCGTGTTGCCTGGTGGGTATGTAACTATGTAGGCTAGGTGATTTTTTAAAATTGTGTTCGTTATTTACACAGAGTTTTGAAGAATATGACGCTTTGCATAGCGTTTTTTTGCTGTGTAGTTATACATAGATGCCGTAATAAAGTAATAAAAAATGTAAAATAATAATATAAACATATAATTCAGGTACTAAGCATTGGGCGATTATTTTATTAGGTACTGTATTGTTTAATTAGCTCAACTGTAAATTAGATTACACCGATATACAGAATCTAGTTAGGTAATGTAAATTCAGGTATCAAATATAAATAAATACTTAAATAAAATAATTCTTATTTCCAAAAAGAGTAACTAAATCAAACTTACAAATTTATAATACCTACACGATTTACTGTAAGTATAGAGACCCGATATAAAAACTTAACAGTTATTCCCACCCAAACTAGGACAAGCGCCTGTATCTTGGGGCTCACAATAATGAAACACTATACAAGCAAACAAACAAACAAACAAACAAACACACAAACCAAATGTTAAAAAAGTAGCTTAACGTGATCAGTGGAAATATTTAAGCCATGTATAAGTTAGTAGGTGCTATTATACTCTTCGTAAGTATGTAAAACATTATTCTCAGTTCTCAGTATCATTTAGCAATTGTAAATAAAAATACCAGCATAAATGACACGTCATTCTTGTTACTTTATAAATAATTCATCGACTTTTATAAATTCTAAGGGCCACGGTACATGAATATTGGCACATAGTATTTTAAACTTTTATAGTAAGTAACCCACAAATATACCATGTGGTTATATTTGTCCCTTTCATTGTCAAATTAGTTTCATCGAGATTTTGGCGCTTGTGCTAATGCAAGCAATTTTTCCATTACGTCACATTGCATTATTTCAATGTAAAATAGCTCAAGGGATAAACTCGGCTCACAAATCAAGCGATGCGTGACCGAATGAACGAATTGAATGAATGATAAAGATCTTTGAAAGGGCGCGTTTGATATTTATGTTCTCTATGATGATAGGTTATTGTGATTCCGGTTGTGACGTTGTGCGTTTTGTATTGGATTTTATTTATTCAGGACATTGTGAGAATCAAATGTTGCGTGTGTCTTGTTATTGGTTACGTTTGATTTATTGGAGAGATAAATGGAGCCTTTGTGGGGAGCTTTTGGAGTTTGCTGCTATTGAATTGGGGAAGTATTTATGTATTGATATTATCAATGAGTTACAGAGTACCTACACATTAAGCGTCTGCAGGCTGATGATGATGACACAGAGTAGCACATTTATTTCTCTACTGGGTGTTATAATCAAAATAATCAAACTTATTGGGTACATAATAAAATTAATGACCATTTTGCCAGTTATTTATTTTTGTGTAAGTATAATGACGTTATTTTTCTGTAAATTATATAAACAATTACAAATGTAAATGTGGTATCACTTACATCCGTATTATAAGTTTTTCCTAGTTTTGAATAAATGCAAGTAACTGTGACAGGTGCGCAATTGCGCATATTATAGTCACAAAATGACTACCTACCAAAAACATTACAAAAACCTGTTTACAATTATGTTCAAATTTAGAACCCGGGCTAAATAAAAATAAAATAAATAAATATAATTATATGTGTTGACATTTCACATAGCGCCATCTAGCGCCAAACTAAGCACAGCTTGAAAAAATAACCTATAAAAAACATTTAAAAAAATTCCTAATTGTTCTTTTAAATACAGTTTTAGCTCGGCAACAAACGTGCCACCCAGCTACATTATACCTACATAACCACAATATACAGAAAACAAACAGATTCCCCCTACCATAATTGTGTTATATTAGCCAACAATTCGCGAATAACAGTAAACAGACCGACAGACAGCTGAACAAATTTCATATGTAAACAGTCGGCATCTATCACAGCATTTTGTGATCAGGGGCGCTTGTGATAATAAGGGGATATTATAGGGGAAACAATAGAGAAGGTTATGGAGAAGTGGTCAATTATTACTTTAGCTTCGTAGATGATAAAATACCTGCAGTGAGATAAAAGCAGTTTCAGTTCAACAGTAAACGTATTTTTGCTGCTGCTGCTGATGATGATGATGATGATGATGATGAAAATGATGGCGATGAGAGTGATAGGTACTTAATGATATTGTCAGTGTTTAAAAAAGTACCCTATAGTGGAGTACTTGAAAATGTTTCATTTACAATTATTTATTGCAAAATAAATTGCGTAGGCAGACCCCCCAATTAGGTGGACCGACGACCTGGTGAAAACCGCGGAGAGCCGATGGATGTAGGAGGCGAGCAGCCGCTCGAAGTGGTGCTCTCTGGGGGAGGCTTACGTTCACCAGTGGACATCTACGGGCTGATGATTATGATAATGATGATGATTGACAAAAAATAATTATTGTCTATCCTTTTTCATAAAAAAAACACAGACTATAGCAGATTTTGAGTAGGTAATAATTAAGTTTTTGGAAACATTTTCAGCTCTACCACCTCTACTCTATACATATAATATACAACATAATTACATTTCACTATAAATTGTAAAAAAACGTTTTACAATCCAAAACTTATAACAAAAAAATAATTAAAATGAGCCTGTATTAAAACAATTAAACACCTTTACATTTCCCAACTCTACGATAAACTTTTTCGTAGTGCCATGTCAAAATAACGTTTTAAGATATTCCTTTCAGGATGACAGAAATTGCTAAGCTCATTCATGGCGATAAAGTTCCAACTGGTTCTACCCGTATGGAAACGTTTAATTTGACAATCGGTAATTATTTCCTTATTGTCAAGTGACAACTGTTACAATTGGTATAAAGATTATTGTTTCTGATACGGTATAAGGTGAAACTTAATTATTGCGACATGTGACAACCGATGGGGGATCAAAATTACAAGGTTGGGAATGTGTGGTCAAAGTTATAAGCTTTTAGTACTTAATCTTTCCCTTTTTTATATTGAAGGATCTAATACATGTTGTGTCATCATGATCAACAGCCTAAAGATCCACTGCTGAACATAGTCTTCCTCCACAGAGCACCACTTTGAGTGGCTGCTTGCATCCGACCGCTCCCCGCGATTTCGACAAGATCGTCGATCCACCTAGTAAGGGGCTGGCGTAATATGCGTTTTGGTTTAAATCACAGTTTTCCAAAATTGGCCCAAGCGTTTAGTAAAAAAATCAAATACTTAACAGATAGATAGGGTTACTTTCGAATTGCAAAGAATTAATTAACATTTGTTCATTAATAGTTAACGCAAAGAGCAAAATTGACAAATCCTTGATCTTAACCAAATGAGAATCCTATTAAAATTGTAACCTCACGTGTCGTTTTGAGTTGCGTCATCAATTTTCGAAAATAGATAAGTTATAACTTTTTTATTTAGATATAGATAATTTAGATAATTTTTATTGATTAAGGAAATATATTTTGATTATGGCCGTCAGATATTTTTAATTTTTACAACACTATTAGTAGGTGTATCTTATTTAATGCAAAAATATTCTATACGCAAAGCAATTTATATTCAAGATTGCACATAAAATTGTCTGCTTCCAAAATCTAAACTAATATTATAATCTTAGAAAAGTCAGACAAGAAAATCAATAAATAATAGATGACGCTCTTAAATCTTCAAAGTGAAGCCAAGATTTTTGTTATTTGCAATTTATTATGCTTTAGCAACGACTAAGCAAGACATTGTTTAAACTTTAGATTATAAACAACTGGGTAAACTTGCATAATACCTACAACTTAGGTATAAATAAAACGTTACACAATAAATTATCACTGCTAAACCTGATCGAAGTTGCTAAAGAATAAAACTAGCAATACGGTAGGTACCAGGTGACCGTACGGCCTACCTATTATTTGGTTTTGATCATGCCACCATGTCTGCGTTTTTTTAGTCAGTGGAAAGTAAATTCGCAAGATTAATAAACTATGCAAATATTAGGAATGCATTTTTGGTCATCATATTTAATTAACTTTAAACATAAAACTGTGCAAATTAACATCATTATTTTTAATTAACTTCAAAGATAAATATTCATCCGTTTATTTTAATTAAGCTATTTCCATGTATGCCTTTTATTCTGTTAGAGCTTATGACTTAAGCCCATTTATGGCTGATAATAATTATTGTTTAATTAGTATCGAGAGTGACACGCGCCCGAAGGCATAATGACACGTGTAATTTTAGAGTAGACACATTGTAAGGTATCTAATTAAAGGTTTGACATTTACAGTTTTTTTATAAGTATGATAAAGTATTTGTATTTGCTGTAGCATTTAATTTAATGTAGATTACATATTTATCAATTTTTTTCAATATTTATACCGGCTGACCACTTGCCTACATGAGTCTTTCTTTCTTCCAATATTCATACGTCGTTTTTACGACAGTTTCGACGAAGGGTATCCGACGAAGGGTAGCAAAAAGTCACGTTTGTTGTATCGGAGCCCCCTTAAATCATGGATGAAATAAAAAAAGAAGGATTCAGTTTTGATTGACATCGAACTGAAGCACAAAATGGCAGATATATTACACATGTGTGTCAGATGAAAGTAGGGCGACCGGCTGCATATGATGTGAGTGTGTGCGTGTTCCGCTCGTACGTACGAAGCGTTTCGGCTTCCTAAGGGTGCTTCACTTTCGGATCAGACGGGATTCCCTCCTTCTTTTTTTAATTAGCTCCATGCCTTAAATGTTTATTTTATTATCTTTTTTAGTATTTGTTGTTAGAGCGGCAATATAAATACATCATCTGTAAAAATTTCAACTGTCGTTCTGTCACCAGAGATACAGCCTGGTGACAGACAGACAGACAGAGGGACCGCGGAGCCTTGGTAAAAGGGTTTGCTTTACCCTTTGTGTACGGAACCCTAAAAAAAACATACAATCAAATTGAGAACCTTCTTCATATCAATGGAAAATTGAGCATCAAAAAAGCTGCATAACCACTGCAATAAACAGTCCAAAAAAACAGTGGGTACATATAAATAAACCAACTTTTTGCTAGCTCTTCTTAAGTGGTCCGAAAATGAAATATTAAAGTTCCAATCTCGCTTCTACCACAGACAAAAAACATCGTATTACAAGTTATTACCCACCGCACAAAAAAGTTTTAAAACCAGCACTTGCGATATTAAATCTGACAGTATCAGACGATCGTGAGTACTGCTTCTATTGCTCAACGAATAATTGAAAATTTATCTCTTTAATTACACTTGCAACTGTAATTAGTGATTACTGTTAAAGTGTAATAAATGTGTTACATTAAATGACGTTGCGAAAGCGGATTATTTTGGAATGTTTAATATTAAGGGTATAATTATGTGTTTTGCGATTTCTATGAGACGGGCCGGTATTTGACGGGACCAATAGCTCAGTTGGTAGTATCCCTGCCTTCTGAACTGAGGGCTGTGGGTTCGATTCCTACCCAGGACAAACATTTGTGTGATGAACGGAGATGTTTGTTCTATGTCTGGGTATTATATTGTATTCTATGTATGTATTTACAAACAAAAAGTATCTAAGTATTGTATCAGTTATCTGGTTCCCATAGTACAAGCTATGCTTAGTTTGCGGCGCTGTGTGAAATGTCCACACATATTTATTTATTTATTTATCGTAGGACGTTCTTAAAGTGCCACTTTGGACGCTTATCCGTCCGTGCTAGTCATTTGCCTGATGTTAAACGTCGCGGCTGCCCATAATAGTTGCAATTCCACTCGGAGCTTTGTAAGTTATATTGGTATTACTGCGTAGATGCGCGTGCGCACATCATTCTGAGACATCGACACAAAGTCTAGTAATTCGATAGATTGTTAATACTTTCAGATCACGTCATAAAGTCTCATTTCCACATGACAGTTATTTTAAAAGTACAGATGGAATTAACGTTTAATTACTGTGAAATGTGGTCAAAATTCTCATTAATTAAAATAATAACACATGTAAACGATAAAGAAATGTCATTATAATACTACGTCGTATTATCATTGTGACAATATGCCATAAATTGTAGACTTCAACTTTTCCATCGTTATAATTAACTAAATTGGTCTTTAATTATTTAATGTCATTGTTTCATATTCATTTAGACGGAGAAGATGAGAAAAAACATGTCATTTTGTGCTGAACTCAACATTGTTTTGTAGTATTTATTGTGTTTTGACAGGTGACAGACAGATGGCATTTTGAATTGAATTATTTGAGTTGTAAATGTAATAAAATTGATGAATGTTTTAATGTTTTTATTTTTTATGGAGGTATTATTTTAACAATAATGGAATTCATTTAAAATAAAAACGCCTCGAGGTTTTGCCGCTATTTACGTGTTTTTGTGGGAATTCTTAATTTTACGGGATTAATTGTATTTTATGTTGATCTTTAAAGTATAAGCAGTATGTTTGCAAAATACTTCGTTAAATTGAACATTCTTCGAGTACATGTTTTCGTCAAATTCTACATTCGTCAAGTTCTGTTATCGTCAAGTTCTACATTCTTCAAGTCGTGATTTTAATCGTTTAAAACCAGGTTAGATAAGCTTCGCTTTGAGCGTTACCATGTGGGTCATCATCATCATCATCATCATCATCATCATCATCATCACTTAGCTTCCACAGACTCAGGATATCCTACCGTGGGAGCTAGTGACTTATAATCTGTTACCATTTGCTTTTACAAATAAATATCTTTTATCTTATCTTTATCTTATCATCATCATCATAATCATCATCGTCAGCTCCAAGACGTACTGAATATAATCCTCCTCCAATAAGCGCCGCTATGACTGGCTGCTTGCCTGCATCCATCGGCTCACCGCGTTTCGGATCAGTTATCATTAGAATTACTACTACTACTACAACTCTACTAATATAAGATTTTAAACTTCCATGGTCACTAACATTACTCACATATTGTTTATTACCATGTAATTTATTTGTTTCGAGTTGCCGATATGGTAAATATCCCGTTAATAAACAATATGTGAGTAATGTTACTCTGCTAATTCTACAGCTACATAGGTGTTTATCTAGTTAAACAAATTACCTTCCTTTCAAGTCCAACTTATGCAACAGTAAAACTATGTCGAATAAGAAACCTCGTTATCATGACCGGTTCACAACAGTTCAACTAATTATGAGTAGACACTAAAATTATCTTCATTAGTAGTGACTCTACAAAGTAACTAGCGTGATCGTTAAAAAGCCAAATACATGATCGGGACCAACCACCGACCAAGTTCATATTTAGGTGAGAAATATCTCACCTTGGTCGGGTTTGTGTAAAATCCGACCGTGTAGATAGTGGTTGGTGCCTTCATTTAGTCGCCAACCACCATCCACACGGTCGGATTTTACACCAACCCGACCAAGGTGAGTCAAATATGACCTTGGCCGGTGGTTGGTCCCGATCGTGTATTTGGCGCATAAGTTTTATCGCAACTGCAAGGTTGCAATTTATTTGTGTTAATGAATTAGTCATTGTTTCCTAAGAATTGTTTATATTTTTCTTTAGACAGTGACTAGATTAACGTAATAATAGTTACATAATAAGTAGATAATTCATCGACTGTCTAAATTAGAGACATAAAAATTATTATTAAAACAACAAACAAAAACAGTTTTGGCGGGAACGCGGAAAAGTTCACGTCGTTGCATTGTATTATTTTTCAAAACTTGTGCTTTTCCCAGTGTTAATGTTTAAAATTGGTGGCGATTTACGCATTAAGGCGCTGAATGCTCCCAAATCGACTATTTTGAACGTGATTATCTCAACACGTATACCATTGACAGGATTGAAACAAATTAAAGTTAATACTGTTCATATCTTCTTTCCATCTGCCGAAACCGAAAAGTTTTCTCGATAGAACAAAATCGTGAAGTGACCTCTAAAAAATCATTCAAACGTCCCAAAATGTTACATTATAATCAGACACCCCATTGAAATAAATCATAGTGATAAGTTATGTTTCAATGCATCCGTCTATAAGCTTGTTTCTTTTATAACTAATTATTTGTACCGAAAAATGGAAATGTGGAATTACAACGCAACATAATCGCCATATTTTTGCTATGCATAAAGCGACCCTATGACGTACAAAATAAGTTTCAAGTTCGTCTGCTGTAATAAACGTGCTCGCATTGGCTCCTGTCAGCACCATAAGTGCTGAATTACGAGCATGAGAGCAAGTGATAGAATGTGGTGAAACGTGATTTTTTGTGTTGCTTCCAAAACTCCATAGAAGCTTCTAGTAAAGTTTCCACCACTTTGCTGGAGTATGACTTAGACTGGACTATGACTACCTGATTTATACTGGACTATGACTATGACTAGGACATGACTGCGTTAAAATATTTAATAACACGATGAAAATTAGAATACTTGACACTGGCTAAATACACTAAGGCCATCAAGATAAAACCATATTTACAGGTACCTATAGGTATGTAATCTAAATTCGTATTACATTCCTCATTACATTAATTTAATTAGTTGATACCCTATTTTGTAAAGGTAAATCCTTACCTACTTTCTGTTTTTAGGTAGGGAATAAATACTCTTTGAAGGGCACCTACCGCACCGCAGCATATAGCTGGCACATAAAAATATAAAAAAAATTAAAAAAACAAACCCAAAATGGCGTCACTGACAGCAGTCAGGGTGACTATTGAACGAACGAAATGAACAGTTGATGTTGCTACAGATCACCCTCAATTTTTACCCACTGAGTAGCTGATCGAAACTCTGTTTTCGTTCGTGAAACTGGGAACAACTACTCGCCGCCTTTACGTCCCGATCAGTATTACTCACTGGCTAAGGTAATCGTAACTTTAATCGAATATAGAGAACGAAGCGCTAAGTGTGGAGCCAAAATATAACAAAAAAAAACAAAAAAATGAAAATGAAAAAATGAAAAAACATTTATTTGATAACAGGCAAAAATTACATAATGAGGGTTGTAACACCTGGCTCCCACACTAGGCTCGAAACCCGTGCTGTAGGAACCAGGCTCTTTCGTCGGAGATACACTTTTTAAACGCCTACACTAAGTTACACATATTATAATAAAATGTTAGTAATATAGACTGCAAATAAAAAATTATAAGTATTCTAATCTAATTAAGTGTGAGTAGATGTGATACGATGTTGTGAAAATGATGGTGAATGGAGGTGACATAAGGTGTGTTATTGTATGGGGTGTGTATATATGGCGTATGCTAGTGTGTGTGTGTGTGTGTGTGTGTGTGTGTGTGTGTGTGTGTGTGTGTGTGTGTGTGTGTGTGTGTGTGTGTGTGTGTGTGTGTGTGTGATTTAGTTATTTACTTAATAGCTACTAATAAATTTTCCGTATCGTCATAGTTTAAATCAGATAGTGTTTCAAACAGGACCTTTTTACACTGATAAGAGGTAAGGTTGAAAATTTTTGAGCTCTTATTAATTTTATTATAAATAAAGGGACCCCGAAAGTCATTCAAATTCTGTATTTGTTCTACGGCACTACACACACATAATGCGAGACACGTTTGACTGTTGTAGGGTTAAAATATGTAAGAGAGTGATGAAGGAGTAATAAATTTTGAATGTACAACTGTCTAACCGTAAGAACCTTACATTGTTTATACAGAGCCACTGTTGGATATCGATATGGTCGGTTTGTACTGCACTTAAGTACTCTTTGAGCTCTTTCAAGTGGTAGAAGGTGGGTTTTGTTTGTACCACCCCAAGACGTGATACAGTAGGTAAGTAGAGACTGACAAAGGGAGTAGTAAAGCATTTTGATTACGCCTGCGTCGGCGCAATCTCTTATATTTTTAAATACCGCTGTTAGTTTCCTGACACGTTGTGTAATTAAGTTAATATGCTTAACAAAACTAAGCCTATCGTCCAAAATGACGCCAAGATACTTAATTGAGTCCACTCGCTGTATGACCGCGCAATCACAAGAACCAGGTATAGCATTTTGGCAAGAGGATGCTTTATGACCAACTAAGGTAAGGGAGTCCAGTGGTTGTAGGCTATTAATGTTTTTGATTTTGAAGGTTATATATTTAGTTTTTTCTACATTCAAGGTTAGCATATTATTACGCAGCCAAGAAGAAATGTCATTGAATACCCTCTGAGCTGTTTGAAATACTTCAGCCCAGCTATCTCCCCGGACAACCACAGCTGTGTCATCAGCATAAGTTATAACACAACCACTATCAATTGACATGCTACAGAGGTCGTTTATGTAGATCAGGAAGAGTGTTGGGCCGAGTATAGAGCCTTGAGGGACGCCGCAGGTCACAGGCAGAGGGTTACTAACTGTGTCGCCTATTTTGACACTCTGCGTTCTTCCACTCAAATAATTCTTAAAAAGATTAAATTGCGTGCCCCTAATTCCTAACTTTTCTAGCTTTAAAAAAAAGCTGTTAAACGAACTTAGATAAATAATAAATTATATTAAAGTGAAGAACCTATTGCATGATCATGTCTGATCAAATCCTCTATAATAAATAAAGATTAAAAATGAAACAATTAAAAAGGAAGAGGATAAAAAGGTGACCTCATTTGAAGGATAAGTCTGAAAGAAAGAGAGAAAAATAGATGTTAATCTACTTCTTGACTATATGTATTAACATGTTTAACATGGGTTTTGCAATTATAATATTACTTAACGACCAAAAATATTGATTACCGACCGATTATCTTAATCAAGAGAAGGGGACGCTAGATAGATATATAGACAGATAAACAAGTAATAACTAAAATATTCATACAAAGAAACGTGACTTCAATTGAATCAGAACACCTATGATCAAAGTCACCCACACCACAAAACATGCTATCAATTCAACCAGCGCCAAATGTTTCAAACCCAGCGACAGAGACAGAACGCTGCAATTTCTTCATCTGCCATTTCACACGGTGCATTACAAAGATTAATGACGCAATAGACGCGGCACAATTTGAACCCGGCTCCCGGCCTCGCAGGATACAATATTTTATGTTGACAGACATAACAGCGCTTATACCAGCGCTTATTCTTTGTGCCCCGTATTTTATTCGCTTTATGACGGTTGCTACAAGCCAGCACACAACCAGTGACATAAACGAACGCGTTTCAAATCTAAACCCTATTGTTATAACGATAGAGCTTGATAAAGATTTCGATGATGGTAAAATTACTGTTGCCACAAATGTAATAGTCGTGGATGCCAGTTGAATGTTTGTTAGTATTTTATTTCGGGGCGTTCTCGCGTCATAAAATAATAGCGTAATGCAGTGTTGTAAATCAATTTTCCTTTTGAACGATGACGTTTATAATGAGTGTCGGTAGTTCTGAATTAGTGTAATATGTTTTCCTTTTCTATGATATTATCCGCGTGGTTTTATTAATGAGATTATTTGGATGTGTGGTTGTATAGTGGGATGGTTTGTTTGTTGGAGGACGTTGACTTTTGTCGTATGAATCGTGTGAAAGAGCATTTGATACCTTCTACGCAGGCATATCCTATTATCTGAAGGATCAAACAAAAAAAAACTCAGATAATTAAGTTTAATTTCGTTCAAGTTCTAAGAATGGATAGTTACGTGAAGTGGTATTATGTCACAATTATGTTATTTTTATAACTACTGAGATCTTCATCTAAATGTAGATAGAGCTCACAAAACAAAAAAAAAATGTTGTATACTAAGCAAACATATTAATATGTGGTACAATATTATCAGTAGTTAAGTGGTACTTCGCAGTTTTATCACATATTATTCAATTCCCCATGTAAATTGAAATAAAAATGCAGAAACGCTTATCCTACAGACAGTCTGTAAATAAAACAAGAGTAACCTATGGAGGGTAGACGGGCCCGTTGGCCCTCGGAGCTCTGAAGATCAAGCGACACAAAGCCATAGCAGTGGGCTTGTAAATACGTAAGTAAAATACGTACTATCCCGGTATTCCTAAGTAAAAGGTAAATTTAAAAATATAACGCAGAGATAGAAAAACAAATAAGTTAACAATGTAAAGGATTCAAAATCTAAAAGATACAAAACTTGTCCTAAAATTTTTTTTGTGTTCTTTACTAACTGTTAAAATATATAAACCAAAAATCAACTTCAATAAAAAATAGAATAACGAAGTTAAATACTGTTCAGTAACAAATGACTACCGACAGATTTTATAAGCGATCTAAATCGATGTTCTCAAACAAGTTAAGAACATGATCTTAAGAGATAAGCTTTGTTTGATAAATCCGACAAACGCAATACAATTATCATGATAGTAGAAAATGCGGTCGTATACGAGTCGTTTGACTCGACCGTGCCTCTAGTACCAGGCTGTTCATAAATCTTCATTGCGTCCCGATGACATGCCGCGACACGTCTCTTTGCTACCGCGCTACTAACGTATCTCACCTCCAAAACAACATAACTTTCACTTCCATCTGCATCTGATTCCAGACCTTCAGCATCAGTATCAACATACATTTCTCAATGTTCAGTATAATCTGGAGCTCAGTCACATTTCCCAACACATTCAACCTCACAGAGAGTAACAACACCAATGAATTATCAATCCAAGGGCGCAGTGTTAAAGTCCTGTTTAATTTGTTCAAGTTAAAGCACAACTTTGTTCTTTTCGTTAGATTTGTGCTTGTTTGGAACAAGAAGGTAGTTAGAGACAAATTTTGGGTTGCATGAATTTGAGTTCTTTGCTCTTTGGGTATAAGATTGGGTTTGGATGTTTAAGGTGGCAAGAGTGTGGCAACAACATTATCCCTCTGTGACAAGTAACGTCAGGCTGTCGATCATTATAATATATGTGCCGCGCTGTCAGCTGTCTTAACGCATGAATGATTCACTCCGTGATAAATTCGAGCTTATGATTACCTTTCAGACGTACGTCAATGTGTCTGTTTACGTAATTACGGCCTCTGTATACGAAGGCTTTTACTGTTTTATGGCGAAAGTCAAAGCGGAAGCTACGGTCGTATATTATGTTGACGTGTGCAAGGCTCGAACTAAGTATTGTTGAATGGAAATGATTAATGGCCGTAACGGTTCGCGGCAATGATAAATCGAACTCATATACGCTGAATGTAAATATAGACAGGCGATCATTTATTCTGTTTGCTGCGCCATCAATATTCTCGATATCTAATGTACGGCTATCAATTTTGAAAATTGTTGAACATAGAGATATATTATTCAAATCTATAGATTACCTTATTTGTTAAATTAAATGTTAATCATGTCAATCTGTTATTGCTTAAGTTTCGCGTGGGACTTGAATTAAGTTATTCAGTAAATATTAGGTATATTTGAGAATTTCGTGTTTGAGAATTTGGTGAGCTAGAACCTTTTGGTGTTGAATGTTGTATTGTATTTTCTCAATTATAAAATCTAATGATATACAATGTTTTGTCTTTACAGACTACTAACCAGAAAATATAATGCGCTTGCAATCTATAGGAACGCATTTTCAGCATTTAATGTACCCTGTTTTAAGACAAAATCCTATGGCTTACCTGCGCAGATGACATAAATATAAATGAATCTAATCTTGTCATTAGTGTTTACGCTCAGCAGTTCAACACTACATTACGGCTCAGAACGAATATTTTCATTTTTGTCTCTAACAGGGTAGAAGCTATCATTTGTTTTTCTGTTTTGTGTAGGTACTCCACGTGCATTTAATGAGATCTGTAATAACATATTATTCTAAAATTACGCCCAGTTTGACTCAAAGCGATTATTGTTATTCTATATATGTGTAACTCAAATCCAGTCACAACTTCAGTCGACAACGACATACAAGACGAGTCGGCGTGTGTCGGAGCGGCTTCAGACGTCGATCAGATGTTAACGGCGTGGTGGCGGCATGCGTCAAAGTCACTCGCATCTTATCGCGAGATGTCTGCCTTCTGGCTTCGTTTACACTGATGCGATTAAACTTTTCAACCTATTTCAGTTCTTAATCCCTTAAAGTTAAAGTATTTCTTGGAGCACATAAATCGGTAGTATCATCCTCATTTGCATTAAAACGTAAGTAAAAGAAATGTATTTTTAGGTAAACTGAATGAAACCCCGATTTTTAAAATACATAGATGGATATACGATTCACAACATCTCATTTGATGAGAAGTGATGATAATTCTTAGATGGAACACATTTTCCCCTTAATTACTGATTCTCTTCTGAAGAACACCCAGTTATGCTTAGGAGGAAATATCGATTTCGGAAAAGCATTCAACTTTCTGGTAACTTTGTTGTGCTACTATTTTTCACCTAGCGGCTAAAAATAGGCCGTACTTTAGTCCCAGCCCAAAAATACATAATATTCTTGAGGCCGTAATTTTTTAAAATTCCAACGTACCAGAACATACCGATGACGTACGACCAAGAAGCTATATATAAGTACCAAAAAAATCTCAGTGCCATTGTGTGCAAAAATTTTAGTACTCGTCCCAGAACAAAGACTAATTAGTCAATAACACATTATAACATAAGTTTATCTGAACATTCGTTCGCTTTCTAGCTCGCTACTATAACCATGGCTGCCACAGCATAACCAGAAGCAGAGATGAGGTATGCGATACAGCGACGCGAGCATTGTCCAAGCCCTTCCATTCGAGACGTTCCATCAACGTCACCGCAAAAAGACCGAAGTCTTTATGTCTGCTAGATCCTGAGATATGTGCATTTTAGAGATAAGGAACGGAATGGCTGGACTTGTCTTACTACTTATGGATTGTATGTTGAAGAAATTACGGTCATTGCTGGTGAAACTCATTTTGAAATTGCGGTTGCTTAGTTATTTTTAGAAAGCTTGTTAATAGGTAGGAGTAATTACTGCATATTTTTTTATGTTTAGTTATGTACTAAGTTTTAAGGTTAATTTATTTTCTATAAAAAAGAGAATATTTGGCTCATATTTCAGGTAAAGGTCAGTAACTATAGTTATGCCATGCCAAGCCTGGATTACTCTTGAAAGAGCAGGCTTGGTAAAAGATTTCTTACTTCCTCTAATAAGCTTCCTCACAGTTTTGCCCTTTCATAAAATCTCAAGCTTATCAATGTTCATATTGTTAATCTTCACAGATTATCAATCGGAGTGCATGTACGGGTAGTTTTTAAATCGATTAAGATTTTTGGGAAAGACAGCTAAGCCGATCAACGTGATCGTCACCATCATCGTTATAATCAGTAAAGCTTAAATATTGCTTGTAAGCTCATTATTTCTATTGGATGTGATTGTAAATTAAACTACCTGTTGTTTATCTACCTTATACTTTGCTGGATACTTAAATCCATGCTTCGTAGATTTAATACTTCTCGTAAATCTGCTCTAAACAGAATTAATACTGATAAAGCTAAGCGTATTCTTTTTAATCGTTCAACATAGATAAATACCCGAACACTGAAAGGTAAAGCACCGCACAAATCAACGGAAAGCAACAAATGTGCCGATCATGGAACAAATGACGACAATATAAAATACTGTCCCAATTATTTGGGACAATTCATTACCACTCTCGACGCGTCCGATTGCAGCAATCAGTCAGGCAGAGCGTCCATCCCGTATGGAGTGTCAGGAAGGAATGGTGGCGTAAATCAAACTACAGCCGACAATCCTGACCGGCCGGCGTCGATACATCAAGTGTAATGCCTCGGATACCGCGCCGAGATAATCGAATGTGAGCATCGACTCGTTACGCTGGAAATAAGATGAGGTTTCTGACTTGATACGAACTCAAATGACGTACAACATACTTGTGTCAGTTGCATTATCAACCGTATCAGTTTTCTCTAAAGGTACAAAAACAACGATGATAATTCAGAGAGTTGGAATTTTGTCTAATGGATTTTCGTATTGTAGAAAAGGTTGTTAAGGTTTATTTTTGTTTGTAGTATACAGTCAGTTGTCACTTCCAAGTGAGTTGCGATAGATCTGTAAAGTTTGCCGCGGACAGGAATATATCGAGTGGCTGCCTCCGTTCGGCTTTATTTATACATAACATCTGTTTGAAGTTGAATCTACCGGCGTGGACGGGGAGCGCATTACCGGAGATTTATTTGCCGTCTTAATTGTGAATCGATGGGTTAATGAAGATAAAACCCGCGGCTGTGTTGTAAATTAGCTCGCGTGTCGACTCATGGCTCCGATAAAGGCCTTCTTTATTGCTTTGTTTGTTTTCTCCGAACTTCAAAGAACGAGATAAACTCAAGTTTATGCGAATGTATAAATCGCAGTTTCGCCTTTATTCACCGTGTGAAGCCCTCAGGTGGGTAGGAAACGAGTGACGGCTCCGAGATAAATGAGAGGCAGGAGGATTAACGATGCGTCGACGCGCCGTAATTAACTAGGCTACTTATAAATCAACTGAAACCTCGGCCGTCTGTAACAATAGCCGCAAAGTAAGATAAATTGACGGGACAGCTCTGCTCATGCAACTCGATATTGACAAGCGTGGTGTTCCCTTTGTCCTTGTTCAAACTTGTCTACTTCTCCATACTGGGTGAGATCACACACAATCTTATATGTATTTTCAGTAACATTTCTCTATCTGGTTCTGCTAAAGTATTTGTTAGTCTGTGATTTTTTTCCAATATTAAAGTAATCTAGTACGAACATGGCTTAACCCCTCGCGGTCACACACTCTCGTCTAATGGTCGTGATTCGACAAGTACAAATGGCCTCCGTGACAAATGGCCTGCGGAAGACCTCGTTTCGACTTCACAGTCGTAAGTTCGAACAATCTTCAAGGCAATGTAGACCGTAATGACTTTCTTATAAATTTATAGCTTCATTATGTATTTATAGATTACACTAAAGAAGCTAATGATTGTGTTGATGATTTATCGTTGCACATAAGACTGATTGATGATGATTGTATTATTGATTTTGATAATGAAACAACATTTTATATAAAGATTTGAAGATTACATCAATCTTAGGTTACAAAGGTCTATATTCGTTTGATGCTTTCAACATGCTGGCGACAAATGTTAAGTGTCGGTGGAAAGTGTCGATCGCTTTCTCAGTTCGCCCTCTGATACCGATCAAAGGTCTCATCCAGTACGGATTTGCGAAAACAGCTCTTAGTGTACGTTTGAAAGGAATATCTTTAGCCATTTTGCAAGTTCATGTAGTGTCAGATCCGGTCACGGCGGGCCTTTTGAGTTATGAGCTGGCTGTGATTTATGAGGCCTCTGGTCGGGCATATTAGTGAAGACAGTAGCTTTGATTGAACGCAGGCAGGATAAGCAAATATGCCACGAGGCAATAAAATGTTATTATAACATGAGTCATGTTGCAAAATTAATCAAACGAAATCTATCAAACCCCATTTCAGAGTAATTCTATACTTAAAGATAAAACTTTGTCTGTACGTTTGTTTGCATGGCGTTTACAACAGAACGGCTGATCCAAATTAAGGCATAAGTTTTGATACCAATTGCTTAAATACTCTAAAAGAGATCAATATGGACCATACCATACCATTTGTCCCGGCACATTTAAAGTTCTTGCAGAGGAGATGAGTAAATTGTAGCCGGATACGTTGGGTAGTCTAGTAATAATGAATCATTATTGTTTTAGAACTTTGGTGACTTTAAATTTTTTGGTTATCTTTATAATGAGCAATGAGTATGCCAATAATGTTTGAGATCACGCAGGTACTATTTATATAAAATTTGTCAGGAATCAGTATCTGTATTTGACATACACGTATATCTAAAGCACTGTATTACACAATGCCTATAATAGTATTGGTGAGGGATTACGTAATACAATATTACTTCGTTTGATGGACGACGTGCGGATGACAGTCCACATTATTGGGCTGCGGAGTCGTTATTGACTTTGGGATGAGGGAGTGATGGCTAACTTCTGATCTTTATTTAATGGTAAAAGTATGAGAGGACAAAAGTTAATAATATTCTCTTTAAATTGGTTCCATCTACCATTAAACAAAATTAAACGCTCTTTATGAATGCAATGACGAGCCCGATAGCTCAGTTGGTAGTAGCCCTGCCTTCTGAACTGAGGGCTGTCGGTTCGATTCCTACCCAGGACAAACATTTGTGTGATGAACATAGATGTTTGTTCTGTGTCTGGGTGTTATATTGTATTCTATGTATGTATTTACAAACAAAAAAGTATCTAAGTATTATATCAGTTATCTGGTTCCCATAGTACAAGCTTTGCTTAGTTTGGGGCTAGATGGCGTTGTGTGAAATGTCCACACATATTTATATTTATATTTATATTTATATTTATATTTATATTTATATTTATATTTATATTTATATTTATATTTATATTTATATTTATATTTATATTTATATTTATATTTATATTTATATTTATATTTATATTTATATTTATATTTATATTTATATTTATATTTATATTTATATTTATATTTATATTTATATTTATATTTATATTTATATTTATATTTATATTTATATTTATATTTATATTTATATTTATATTTATATTTATATTTATATTTATATTTATATTTATATTTATATTTATATTTATATTTATATTTATATTTATATTTATATTTATATTTATATTTATATTTATATTTATATTTATATTTATATTTATATTTATATTTATATTTATATTTATATTTATATTTATATTTATATTTATATTTATATTTATATTTATATTTATATTTATATTTATATTTATATTTATATTTATATTTATATTAATCAAATCACATCATCATTTACTTTAAATCACTATCACCCTCTACCACCAACAATCCCATCACTAAAATTATGTATCAAATTTTTACTACCAGATATCCAATTTTTTATACCACCGACTATCATATCTCTTCCACCAACTACTTAATGCCTACCACTAACTATTTCATTACTACCACCAATTATCCAATCACTATCACCAAATTAATATCTACACGCTACTATGGCTACCAAATCTCTACCACCAACTATTCAACCTCTACCACCAACTATACAACTTCTACCACCAAATATCCAAACTACCAAACTCTATCACCAACTACCCAACTTCTATCACCAACTATCCAACCTCAATAACCAACGGTTTAACCTCTATCGGCAACGATTCACGGCAATTACCAGCGTCCCCGAGTCGACACCGACGAACAGCCCGAGATTTACTGTTATTACCCAACATTTCCTCCGGGTAACGTTTTAATTACACAGATCGGTGATAAACCATCCGAGGGGCGCACTTTTCTTCATTAGAAGACGGATGGCTGCGGTTGGATTTATAACCGCAAGGTTTAATGGGATAGCACTGCAAGACAAGGTTTTAGTGATAGTAGCGGTTTTATTGTCTTGGGATGAATAATAAAAGTGTAGTGCGATGAGTCCGTTTTTGCCCTAAAAATTTGAAAATGCGAAATAAAATTGATTTAAGCGTAAATCATGGGTGTAGAATCAGAATACCTCCATGGACTAAATTTTAGATATTTAAATTTTTAAAACTTAATAACGACATATAATTATGACAACCACATGTAAACCGTGAATGACACTGACAAACCAAGGCCTTTTTAAGTTTCCGTACCCAAAGGGTAAAACAAACCACGCATAAGACTCCACTGTCCGTCTCTGTCTTTTACCGGGCTGTATCTCATGAACTTTGATAGTTGGACAGTTGAAATTTTCACAAATGATAATTGTTGCCGTTAACAACAAAATACTAAATAAGAATAAAATAAACATTTAAGGGGCTTCCATATGTACAGGAACGTGATTTTTCATTTTTATGGTACGGAACCCTTTCAGCGCGAGTCCGACTCGCACTTGGCTGGTTTTTATTTATTATTTATTAATACTGAATATGCCCGCGATTTAGTTTAAAACCTAAGGTGAATCGGTATGCTTAATAGAATTTTTATAACACTTAGCTGACAATGATGTTTAAAAACATGTGTGTATCTGGTTGAAGTTACTTCAAAAGTGAATTAATAGATTAGCACATCCAAAAGCGTATTCCCGTTATCGACCACTGCCACAGACCCAAGGTAAGAAAACTGAAAAGCATGTTCTATGAGATTGGAATGGTGAGGTTAACGATACGACCCAAACCTTACCCTGACCCCTGTAGAATGTTTGCTTGTAGATAGAACCATAGAACCTTCGTTGTCAAATAATCGCAAAAATAAATGCAAATTGGGAACCTTTCCATTGATTTTCATAGCCAGTAAAGTCAGCCGAGGACATCGCCTGAGGATACCCCGTAGCGGATAGCGTCGTGTTTGTGAATATTTGATGACTGGCCGATCCGGTCGGGCGATTGGGTCCGGACGTCGTGTCCGGTGCGTGTGCCAATTCGAGGATGAGGAATTAGGTGAAGAGACCGGACAGCATCCTGTGTCTAATCATTTTAATGGGGAAGAGGTTTTGATGTTTCCTTTATGACCGCTTCCGATGTGTCTGATTTGAGTCGTAAGTCGAACGCTTGAATTATGATATTGATATATTTCAGTTGACTACTGTATATTTTGTGTAATAAAAATGATAATGGTGCTGCTTAAAAGTTACATTCATTATACATTTTTCTGAATGATGATGAGATTTTGATGAATGGATTTGAAAGTGTAATCCAGGCTTGGTATTTTCCGTAACTTCACAAAACTTTCAATGAATGGTAACACACAAGTAGTGGTGGTAGTGATCATCAGCCAGCTGAAGTCTACTGCTGAACATATCCTTCCCCTATAAAACGCCACAGTTTGGCCTCATCACAATGCTCATCAGGGGGGTTGGCGATTGTAGGTTTTAATGTACCGAGGAGAACGTTCATGCATTCCTAGGAGATTATTTTAGTCGGCTCTTAAAGCACCCTCGAAAGGAGGTAAGGAGTTATTACGCATATATGTATAATAATAAATAATTGGTGTATCGGTTTATACGAAACACAATTTTTACTTTAATTTGTTACTGCTCCGCAAAGCAAAATCAAAACCCACAGCCCCATATAAAACAGTTACAATCCTACAAGCACTAACAACTCTAGTACTAATACTGATATTAGCATAACTTAGCATTTACAATGTATCACAATGTACCGAGTGGCAAACACTGGTTACCTTTCAAAGCCCTTTGAATATTCAATAGATTACTTACTGTACCTTCTGATTTCGGTGTCTACATCTTGAGATCTACAGCAAGCTGCAGACTTATATAGATGGTTACTGTTTCATGATCATGAACAGCCTGAACACGTCTACAGCTGATCATAGGCACATCCCACTTTGAGCCGCTCCCCGCGTTTATCAGCAAATTGTCGGTCCACCGAGTGGGGGCCGGCCTACGCTGCGTCTTCCGGTTCGTGGTCGCCACTCGAGAACCTTTCTTTCCCGTTGGTTGTCAGTTCTATGAGTGATGTGGCCTGTTCGTTGTTATAAAGCTGTCATTACTATAAATCCATAGTTACATACATGGCCTTTTCCGTCTTTTGCAGATGATTTTAGCAGAGTCTGTGTTCTGCAAAAGACACTTCCATTCTTGACTATGCTATATAATTCATAGTAAAGTAAGTAGGTACTACCTATATCATCATCAACAGCCTGAATATGTCTAATGCTGCACATAAGCCTCCCCCAGAGAGCGGCACCTCGAGCGGCTGCTCGCCTCCTGCATCCATCATGGGATTTATATTATAAACTTTGTTAATACTTGTATATATCCATAAACAAAACCTGGCATCCCCAATTTCTTCGAAACAGCACCGGAGAATGGATCAAATATCTTCCACATAAATCAACATCCATTCAATGAATAATATTACATTGAACAAAACGTATTACAATTTATTAGTATTTGTTGTAATAACAATGCAATGTAAACGAACATAAAGTAAGATAAAGGCGGGGAACGATATTTATAGAGAAGAACCTCCATAAACATGAGTCGAAGGTCCACGCCTACTGTTCATACTGTAATCTTTATTGTAAGGAAAGAGGGATTGTCTGTCTGTTGGTCTTTTATATATACGATTTTAGACAAGACAAATTATTATGATCATGGGTAGATAAATAATATAATATTATGTTATTTCATTTATTCTCCATCGATTACATACAGTTGTAACGTCTATTAAATAAATGACCGCACCAGTCAGTTTGTATTATTTTTTTCATTTAGGCTGAATAAAAAATTAAGTTTAATTCTGACCCCAAATTTCATCATCATCATCAGAAGCCCGAAAACGTCCTCTATTGAACATAGGCTTCCCTCAGAGAGCGCCTCTTTGAACAGCTTCTCGCCTCCGCATCCATTGGCTTTCACCAAATCACCAAGACCCCAAGCGTACTATGCCTATTTAAATGGTGATGCTAATTATTGCTCTACAACTGCTAACTTTTAATCAATCAATCAATCAATCAATCAAATCGTTTATTTGCTAAAATACATGTATAGTATAGGTCTTACAAAAAGTTTTGCTCAAGTATTTAGTCTGCAAGCAGACGTGCAAATGTTATTTAATAACTAATCACAAATTTTATAATTTATAGGTAAATATTTGTACAGAATTCATTATAATCCTTAACACTATAAAAACAGTTGCATTGAAGCCAGTCAGTCAAACATTTCTTAAATTTGTTACCTTCTAATATTTTTATGTCGTTTGGAATGTTATTGTAAATGCCACTACCAAAGTAAAATAACTTTTATTCCAAGTATGATGCTAATTGTTACCCTCGGATACAGCTGATTGACAAATGAAATGACGATTAAAAGGACTCTATCCTGATTGTATCCAAGGAAAGAGCTGCAAAATTGTTGGTATATTAGTTATATTCGTGTAACTCGGTTATTCTCGGAACGTTATTCTTGGAATAACGTTATTCTACTTTGGTAAAATCGGGCCTTAGTCAATTGTTTTTCTCAAATCTATGATCCAAAAGATATTACTTTTTTTAAAATTGATTTATCATTGGATACCCGTCACAAATCACATAACGTGTTAGTAATTGAAATAAATCTCTACAGAAAACCTGAAGATTTCCTTCACACAAATCTGGAAGTTGCACCGGCAGGTGCAACCAAACTAAACAGCTTGTGCAGTGTGCACCATCCTGACATTATTATAAACCAACGTCTCGCATATCTTTATTATCCGGATAACCAGCTATAAATGTTCCCGGGTCAGCCGCCGACACGTGGTTATTAACTGATCTCAGATATTACAAGAGATTTATTGCTGGACAAGTATTTTTGTCGATGGAAAAGACTGGAGACTTGGAGATGTGCCTATCAATGAAGTTATGGTAACTTAGACCTTAAAGCCTGAATCACACATCATACCAAATCTAGTTGCAATCCGTTCCATTTCAGGCATGTATGAAGTTCTATGAAAGACTTTACACTTACATGTAATACGTGTGACTGCACATGATGTGGTGTGAAGTCGCTCATAGAATTCAAACATTGATTCATGTACCCTCAGTGGACATGGACGGCAACTAAGGATTGATTCACGATAAACAGAATTTCCTGGCATTGCATTATTTAATTGCATGTTTCAATTCAACGGGATAATGAGCACGGTAACTACTAGTAGATTAAATTATGAGCACAAAGACGTCCACAGCTCTCCACAAGCCTCCATCACAAAACGTCAGTTTGAACCAACTTTGAACGCTTACCATAAACATGTTTGGCATACGGCCTGGTGGTCACAGAATATATTATTATACCGAGGAAAACTGCTGCCCAATCTGTCAATATTCCCTTCGACTTTTGGAATACTCTTCATGAATATCTACTGCAATAGCTAAGCCGCCTGTTGAGCTTGGGGATTATGGCAAACCATATGATAACCATTCCAGATCACAGGCCTAAGTTCAGCGGTGGCGAGTGGGAGCGTATTCCGACTTTTAATCTGCTCAGCTGTGTATGACCTAATTCACAACACAATGACTTTTGAAAAGCTAATTATCCTTCCTCTTTAGGAACTTCATCATCAACAGCCTGAAGGAGTCCTCTGCTCCCCCATAGAGCACCACTTTGAGCAGCTGCGTGCCTCCTGCGTTCATCAGCTTCCCGTTTTCACCAGGTCGTTGACCTTCTAAGGGAAGCCGGCCTACATTTAGGCACTAACATTTATGTTTTATCATCTACATTTCAACTAAACAACACACATTTCTAAACTTCAATAAGAGCTAGTTCACAATCCTTTAGTGGCTAAGTTCCTCGTGACAGCTAATTAGTGTTGCGGCTCCGATATTATCCGGCGGGCGACCGGGAACAAATAGTGCTACTAATGGTCACCAAGTTGCGCCAAACGGACAAGCTGATGTTATCAAGATGGTGACTGCGACAGGGTTGGAATTAACTTGTGCTGGAGCTAACTTCTGAGGAAGGTTTTTGATGGTAGACATGATTCTATTAGGCTGTCGTTTAATGTCGTATCGAGCGTGAGTTTTACATGTTGTATGTCGTACAATACAATACAAAATGATTCGTACCTAGTACAAATAATAAGTGGTAAAGGCCTATTCAAACCGCCACGTTATTTGCTACCGCTGTGGGTAGCGGTATGGGCTCCTGCGTGGTATTTTGTATGAAATTTTGCTCTAGCCACGGAACTTGATATAAAATACCACGCGGGACCTACGTGGTATTTACCACTACATACAGCGGTAGTGAATAACGCAACGCGCTGGTTCGAAACAGAAAGAATTAATGTAGTGCTATATTATGGGCAAACCTATTACTAAAAGCGATATTTTGGATGCAGGTGCAGGAGGCAAGCAAGCAGTCGCTCAAAGTATCTGTCTGTAGGAGAGGCATATGTTCATTAGTGAACGTCTTCGGAGCGGCTTTTGATGGCGATGGTGATGCTTTTGTTATGAATTTGATAAAAGAAATTATAAATACTATTCGCTTAATAATCCCACTGCAGAAGCCTTCCCTGTTCTCAGTCCTCACAATAAATAACTTTTTGGGTTCACTCTTTATGAAGTTTTATAAGTATGGTTATAAAAACATTCCTTAATCCATTCACATGAAACTGAAAGAAAAATGGAACTTTAATGTAATTTTTCCCGTTAGGTTCGCAGTCCGGCCAGCGCCATCTATCGTCGCCGGTAACAAAGATGTCGTTCACTCCGACACGGCCATCTATTCAGGGAAGTACCCACTAAACTAGGTACATAAATTATTTCGTCTGCCTTGCGAAGTGTAAGGAACTTCTAGGGAATTTATCACGCATGTCACAGGTGCAAGAGATAAGAGTCTGATGATTGATACAAGTCGTCATTTTGCTTATGTATCGTTTTGCATAATGCATAGTGCCATTTTGCATTGTCAGAATTACTCTTTATTCGAGAAAAAAAATCCTTACCTCTACATGAATGAGTGGTCATAATAAATCCATAGCATTTAGCTTTATGGACAAACCACAAATGGACTACAGTAGCTAAGGACAGGAAGTCATGGCTTGAAATGGAGGAGGCCTTTACCCACAGAGGGGTCCTTAATTAAAAATTTTGCCACTATATAATATAATTTTGGTTAAGATACATTTTATAATAAATTAAGGAATAAACAGGCTTTTTTATTTATTTATTTTATTTTTTAGCTTTATCAAAATGCTATGGATTTATTATAGCCACATTTAAGTAAGTACTTGCCCACACTACCATGTTTTTTCGAAGGGTACTGTAACGATCCAGGGAGTCTCGTGACGTCACAAATATTAGAAAGTTTTCTCAATTATAAATATATTTAAATCAAATAATTTTACGAGTAAATAATAATCCAAAAATAAAGCAAATATTCGTTTGATACTGCATTAACTGGTATAGGACATAGAGATAGGTGTAAAAGTATAGTTATCTAAACGTAAAATGAGGTGATAGTAGAAAGAATAAAAACTCCTTAATAAAAAAGGTTCATACGCAGTTCATTGATTACATCGCGAGCTGGCACTCTAGGATGTGTCAAACACTTTGAAAATAATATTTTCGGATTGGTTTTTGGGAGTTTTACTTGGAAAAATGGAAAAAAAAAGATAGCAAAAAAAAATATAGTTTTACCTAGATTTTATTTTTCAGAAAATGTGTGAACGGTGCTGCGAATGGAACAGAGAGGGAAAACGGGGGATTTTCTCTTCATATTAGAAATTACCAAAATTTATAACGAAAAGGAAGATTGACAAAGATAGGTTTATTGTATTACTAAAAGATGAAAAGAAATCCATGGAGTGAAGAAAATCAATCAGCAAGAAGGAACGGAGCAGTTCTATTTAAAACAGGAATAATGAATTAATATTACTTAAGACCATCAGGTTCAAAGGGAAGTACTTCGCTATATTTAGTCTGTGGAAATTGAAAGGTGAAATCTTCTAATTCATTGTTTAGTAGGTGTAGTTCTTTAGTATTTGAAGATATACACGGACGGAAAATGTTTGCTGCTGAGCGAAGCGCTTTCCTGGTAGGTTGATGTTGAGTGAAAATGCTTATTGTAGGACAATATCGTTGTGGACATCACGCTGAGCGGATGATCTGATGATGGCAGATGGTTTTAATGTACAGAAGGGAAATCCAATGCTATTCTTTGCATATTTCCTAGTCGGCAGGAGCTTAGATGATGATGAGTGTAGATGCTTATTGTAGCACAAGATCATCGTGGACATCACTCTAGGCGGAAGGTCTGATGGTGGTAGGGGATTTTAATGTAGAAGGGAAGCTAGTGTTATTCACTGCACATTTCCTTAGCCGGTGGAAGTTTAGCGATATTCACGAAGGAGATGAAAGTTTTATTCCACGCGATGATTAAAAATATCGTGAATGTATTTGAATACTGACCTTTCATTTTAGATTTTATGTGATAATTTTTGATTTAATCCTAACTGGAAAATTATTGGGAATAATGTTGTAGTTCGTTTTAGTATTAGTCAATAATTATTTTCTTAGCAGGTTGTTGTTGTGATCACGGAGATGATCGAAAGATCTTATTCCCGCATGAAAATTGAAACATACCTTAATGTATATTTATCATACTAATTTTATCATACAATAGCATACAATGTTGTCATGGATTCAACAAAAGCAGGTAGAGTTTTCTTTCGTCGGATCATGAAGGAAATACAGAGGTGGAGAGGAAATCTTTTCCCTATTTATTTATTGTAAGTATCACGAGCGTATTTGAATATCATTCTAGTAAATTCAAAATAGGTAATGTTTTCATGCGCCTATAACGTAAAAACGGGGAAATTAGATTAAGGTCTTCCGTAATAGGTAAAAGGTATTTATCTCGAACAAGTCAGTGGCGACTATGAGCTGGAAGATGCGGCTTGGACCAGTTCCTCACTAGGTGGACGCCTTCAAGATAATGATGATGATGGTGGTGATGATGTTGATGATGTTGAGGTTTGACCTGGTCAGAGCGTGGGAAGCCAATGAAAGCGGAAGACTAACGGTTGCACAGAGTGGCATAGGTTCAGGATGATGGTGGTGATGATGATGATGATGAGGTTTGACCTGGCCAGAGCCGTGGGTAGTAGAAGGAAGCGGAAGACTAACGGCTGCACAGTGTGACATGGGTTTATGATGATGCTGGTGATGATGATGATGGTGTTGATGATAATGACATCTTCAGGATGATGATGTTGAGGGACGAGATAGGCAAAGATCTTATAAGATAAGATGCAATATATTTATTTATCTCAAATCTATGGGCATAGTTCAGTTTGGTGAAGTTTAGATTTGACATTGTTTTAATGAATTTTCAATAAAGTTTAACTTTTATTTTACAACAAAATTATAATATTTTTCAAAAAGTAATTATTGTCCTTCGTATTTATATGGGTCAAGCATAAGCAGTACCTTGTTAGTGACTCCTTACCACACGGATAGGATAGCTAATTGTATAAATTCGAATGAGAATAACGTCTTGTTGATAATTGATATCAATAATATATCTACAACTTACAATACATACACTTTGTTCTACGGATCAAACATAACTTTAGCATATTTCATTATACTGAAATACGTCTTAGATATATGGATGATTTCTATGAAAGTTCAGGAGAAGCAAAGTCAGCCTGAGAATTCATAAACGGTTCAATGTCTATAGTATACAAAATATATGCATAATATTATTATAATATCAATAAATACGGGTATGGAAACGATTAGGAATAAATGAAATGAAACGAAATGATCTTTATTTCCGACACACAATATCGCGAAAGGAACAATATAACACGGAACATAAAATAAGAAACTTATATAAATATACTAATTATACTCTGAAGCGATATTGCACGATGTCAGAAACAGATCCCGGCTCAGTTCAGCATACAACTTATTATCATTGTGTAATTACTCCGAAATAAATGTCCTGAATTTTTATTCAACATTATTAATCTCCATTTCATGTCGGCCGAATCTTCGAGAGAGGAGCAGAGGTTCCACACGGCGAGGTTGCGCATAATGCATAATCTACGGGCTCTTCTTTGTAGGACGATTCATTAAGACAAGTCTGATTGTCATTCTTCGAAACTTATTTAAAAGGTCATGTGTTTTCTTATAGATAATAGTATTTAATCTCGACGGTAGATGTATTAACTATAAATTTACGGTTTCCCAAAAATATTATATCGCTTCGATACTCGACTTTATAATTATTGTAAAATCAAATATTGTTAAACCAAAAAGAATTAAAAAAAAAAAGAATATAAAAAAATAAACCCTGAGGAGTTTCTTTGGGCTTCTTCTCAATCAGGAGTAATCGAAGTTTCCGGATATATTTTTAAAACTCAAAGTTAGTTATGAACGACAAAATAATTCTAACATTTAATTATTTCCTCTGAGTACTTTAATTCAGTAAAAGTATTTTATAATTTAAGCTATTCCGATAAAGTAAATTCTAAATTCATAATCGTTTGAAATAACTTTTTCAATAAATAATTTGAGTTTTACTTATGTTTTTATTTATTAATCTATAATATAGAGCATAACGTAGGAAAGTAAGGGTAACGAATTCTAGACTATCATCATAGAAGGCCACTTTAATAAACCAGATTTAGGTTTAGGATTAACTTATAGTTTGGAATTGGGGCTCAGAAGATGGTGTCATGATAAGCAGAAGAGGTTTATCATGACTTCGCTAATATGTTTAAAATAGGCGTAAGGGAATGGTAGAATGGATTGTAAGCATTTCCGGTAGAAATGATAACATTTTTGTACTAGTGGGGAATCTTGGATTGAAAAGTTGGTAGTGGGCTAAAGTTGTAAGCATTTCCGGTAGAAATGATAACATTTTTGTACTAGTGGGGAATCTTGGACTGAAAAGTTGGTAGTGGGCTAAATTTGAATTTTATATTTTTAGGTAGTATTCGTTTAGAGATTCTGATATATACACTTGAAGTAAGGTTCTAAAGTTCAATTAGAGGAAGTACTTCAGGATTTCCAAATTTGGTTAATGTGAGTTGTTTTGGAGCAATCTACGTTTTCGATCTTTCCAGCAGATATAGGATTAGCGCTCATCAAAGGTTTAGATTGCAGTGAATAGTAGGATAATGGGTATTCCAATATACTACATTAATTGCGTATTGATGTTAGTTAGGAATTGTCTCATTACTTTAAAAGGATTTGGATTACTACATTATCACAACGTACGGGTTCTACCACTATTAGGAGACGATCACTTGGCCATATCAAATCTAAAACATACAACAAACTTAGGTTAAACTTAGATTATTTCTAGGTTCTTTTTATCAACAAACTTAGGTTACTTCTAGGTTCTTTCTATCAACAAGCTTAGGTTCTATTCAACGGTATTAGAATTGCTAGCGGTTATTTAATTTCAATTTATTAGGATAATTTAAACTTAGGTAATTAAGTTCGGTAAATTAAAGATGCAATTATAATTATTAATTAAGGGGGGATAAATAGGGGGAATAGAGGGGGGGGGTTCTTACAGTACTTACTGCATTAAGTTAAGAATTGCAACAGTCATCAAACCCCGTCACAGGCATTCGGGTAGCACAAAAATTCTGACAGTAAGACTAACCACTTGCCAACATAATACAGAAGGGAGTAAAGTATAATATAGTTTTCAAAACGCTCTTACCTTATCCCTTGTACCAAGTTACTTTGTACGAAAAATAGTAGCGAGTGCCGACAGCCATTTTGTATAAAGCAAGGGGGATGGTTTAAAATATTACGCGTGTACTAAAGAAATGTACTTTTTTTGTTGGAGATGCGAGGATTTAGTATATTTAGAGAGAATACATAAATCCAATTTATAGCCTGGGAAGTAAAGCATGCTTATTAGGGATTACTTGTCTGATTTGATTATAGCTGAAAACATGTCCAAGTGATTTATTACATATTGATTTGCTCCGAAAAAAATTAAATGATAATAGAAAGACAGAGAAGATATTTATTCAACATACACAAAAATACACACAATGAAATAGTTAAAATAGTATGAAAAGAGATCAATAATTAATTTTTTTGTTCTAAATAAAGTACGAGTCAGAGTTTTTGCGGGAACGCGGGAAAGTTCACATCATTGGATTTTGTATTATTACTCAAAACTTATATTTTTTAGTCTTAATGTTTAATTGGCTTCGTTTTACGTATTAAGTACTAAATTACGAACATAAAGACAAAACGTGATTATAATGTGGTGACTTTTATGTGAAATATTTTATAAAACAATGAAAAATTCATTAATAAACA
Source organism: Ennomos erosarius (assembly GCA_963580505.1). Classification (NCBI taxonomy): domain Eukaryota; kingdom Metazoa; phylum Arthropoda; class Insecta; order Lepidoptera; family Geometridae; genus Ennomos; species Ennomos erosarius. The sequence continues at coordinate 14,804,395 of OY756986.1, forward strand.
CTGACTAAGTGCATTATGTGTGGAAGCAAAATTTCGAGTTATGCCAAATAATATGGAATCTGTTATATCCTCTGAATTATTAATTTTATTTAAAAGCGTAAATAATATAAAAATATAGTGATGGTGAATATAAATTTATCAAACAGCTCATATAAAACCCACACAAATTCGACCCCGTCTTCATCGTCATAATCATCAAAACTCTAAATTACAATCCAAAAACCATAACACATAAACAAACGCGTGTCGTATGTCCCGTGACAAGTCCCGCTCCACAAACGTGTCGGGCCATAGATCTGGCGAATGTGCTCGCATAAATCCAGCACATCGCATAAATATACCGACGCGAGAGCGGAATCACTTTGGCGTAGATAAGGTGAAGCCAGTCTGCGCGCGGCCTTAACTTCACGGTGGTGCGGTACATGGATTGGGGTCACTTTTTTATATTTTGGCTCCACACACAGTGTATTTAGCCAGTGTCAGTTATTGTAATTTTTTATCGTTATTGAATATTTCACGTAAAGTCAAGTCATAGTCAAAGTCCAGTCAAAGTCCAGTCTAACACTGGAATTCATAGTCAAGGTGGGGACTCCTCTAGGGGATGATTCAGGCGCTGTGTTGCGAAATCTAGTTTTATGCATTTCATAAACAAAATTAAGGAGCCCCCAATCTGACAATTCTGACATTGTCAAAGCCAAAATATAAAAAAGTGACCCCAATCCATGTAGGATTGGGGTCACTTTTTTATATTTTGGCTCCACACACAGTGTATTTAGCCAGTGTCAGTTATTGTAATTTTTTATCGTTATTGAATATTTCACGTAAAGTCAAGTCATAGTCAAAGTCCAGTCAAAGTCCAGTCTAACACTGGAATTCATAGTCAAGGTGGGGACTCCTCTAGGGGATGATTCAGGCGCTGTGTTGCGAAATCTAGTTTTATGCATTTCATAAACAAAATTAAGGAGCCCCCAATCTGACAATTCTGACATTGTCAAAGGCAGGATGCTATGAAAGTGAAAGAACAATAATTCAACATTCAACATCTAAGTATGTGAAAGTTGAATGATAGATTTTGTGGGTTTGTTCACTCTTTGTTTATGAATACCACTGTAGTTCATGCTCTAGTAAGGTGGTGGCAACTTTACTAGAAGCTTCGATGGAATATTGGAAGCAACACGAAAAACCACGATTCACCACATTATAGCACTTGCCCACACTCATGCTCGTAATTCAACACTTAATGCGTAAAACGCCACCAATTTTAAACATTAACACTGGAAAAACCAAAAATTTTGAGAAATAATACAATGCAACGAAGTGAACTTTTCCGCGTTCCCGCCAAATTTTGCGTCGCTTTTTGAAGTTAAAAAAGCTGTAACTTTTTAATTAACTTTTACCCCTTAACCACACATTACCAGCATCTTTATTTTGCGATAACTACAATCTGGATCTCTTCAAGTCGCGAGTGAATAGGTATCTTCTAGGCAAGCATGTACCATCGTAGACCGTGTCTTCACTTTCCAGGTGAGATTGCGGTCAAATGCGGGCCTATTAAATTATAAACCAAAAAAAACCCCATCCCCTTCTCTATCCTCTCTAGACTCTCTACTGTTGTTCTCTCCCCTTTCTCTACACTCTCCCATCTCTTCTTCTTCGTTTTCTTCTCTCCTCTCTTCGCCCTCATTTCTCTTTGCTATCTACTTTACAAACATTATTTTGATTCTACCTTTCAGCCGGTGGTAGTAGTGTGCAAACTCGAATCTAAAATTGCATTTATCTCTTTTTTTGGACCAAAATGAATTTTGATGAAATATTGAACTTTAGAACTTTATATTAATCAAATCAAACGGTGGTATAAAAATTCAATTTGTTTATAGTTGACGATTTTTAAACAACCAGGCATACAAAAACTATTTTTTAGAATCCTTGTTCAATATAATTAATTCAAAATATTTTTTTTTTATGAATTTTTTCCTATACCTTTTGTATCAACTCACCACAACTGACTCCTCATTTTCCGTACCGGGCAGCCCATATTTCAGAGTTATTTCCCTCGGATGAAATATGTGGCAATTTCTTTGAATAATACATGGGCCATATTTCAACTGCTACGGCTACGAGCTACGCGGCCTACGGCGTAGCGGTCGATTCTCGCGATATTGCGCTACGTTACAGCTTGTTTCGTTATTTTGATAGGTGTTGTTCGGAAAGGTAACTTTCGTTTTATATAATTTTATTTTTAATTTTTTTGACTGACCGTTAAGGGAAATCAAAACCAAACGGATTGTTGCCAATAGTATTTAGGGGTTTTCGGTACAGTCTGCTGCAATTTATAGAGTGATCTACTCCTATGGTTATCATAGAACTTTGTTGATCGGAAATATAGAGATTCAAGCCTCCAAGTCTATAGACCAATGTTCCGTGTCTGCACCGAAATTCTCACCAAATCGTTCTCTGACTAGCGGACAGTACTTCCTTGCTAGCTTCTCATACGGTGAGTCCATTTCCACCTTAACGGATCCCGTAATCCGATTCCATAGGTGATAACCATATGTTTTACTATCTACATCACAAGATGTGTTCCAAGAAGTAGACTTCGTTAAAAAATAAGTAGTATTATCGTAGTAAAAGGGGTAGAAAGTTTTCGAATTGTACACTTCAAAACCACGACAATTTATAGAAGACATAAGAAGCACATCTGAAACGTTGCATATGGTTTCCAACGATCGAGTTAAAGCTTCAGGTCCGTTGTAGGACCACTCATCTGACTTGTAACTAACGCTAATATCCTCCATGACACTGGTAGCCAAAGCATGCCCTACATTGTGCTGACTAAGCGCCATCGCTGCCGTGTTAACAGTGGTTGGGTCTTGCCTCGCTGCCCAATTCTTCCCCAAAGTATCCAACGGCTTGATCAGTAACAAATCTGTGTCTAAGTATACCCCTCCATATTTGTATAAGGTCACAAACCTTAGCATGTCAGCAGTGTGAGCTACTGGGTAAAGGCTCCATGCGTTGTCTCCGTTCGTTAACAAGCCATCAAGCGCTGTTCCTTTGGCATATTTACTACTATGTAGTCGCGCTAAATGTACATTTGCATATCTTAGCAGAGTCGTCAGGCAGCTTGCTACTAATTTTGATTCAGGAATGGGTGAGTTAAAAATCACGTAGATATTGCGGTTAGGATGGAGTCTTGCAGCTGATTCGATGGAGCAGGCTTGTCTGGAGTTCAAACCTTGTCTGCATGATGTTTCGTGGAAGAAAATTGAGTCCGGAGAAGCAATGATTTTTTCAGCGATAGGCAAACCGTTCATGTTGTCATCCAAGTCGTGGCACGTAGTGATTTGCGTATTCATAAAGCTTTCTGCTTTTTCCATTTCGATGGAAACCTTTATCAAAATTTGCTTAAATGTGAACATTGCAATACACGGTGCAAAGAGAACTACTATGATGCGGTTTAGAGCTCTTTTCTTCTTTATTGAATACATCATTAAAAGTTATATGTAAATCAGCTTATTTTGGTTTAAATTACACATAAGAACCACGTGCAGTCTTATTTAATTTCCTTAATTTTTATACATGAAGTATAATTTATTAGCAAAAAGTGAAGTTATAATCGATATTTATAATAATACTTCTAATATTTTTTCATATTTTTTGATTGAATGTTGAACCTTTAGTGAGTTTTACAGTGAAAAAAAACACGTTTTGGCCCAAAATGGCAAACAGTAAATGACACAAGTTAATCATGGTAGCTGATTGATTTTTCACCATAGGCTTAATTAAACAGGTACTCAACGGTTTAATTACTGATATCATTGCAGTTAAATTTTATAATAGCCAATTCCCAAACACTGCATTCGTTTTTTATTGTAAAACCTTACAGGAAATCCTTTTTTTCTTTTTTATTTATGCTTAAATGGGCTCTGAGAGTAATTGTTAGCAACAAACGTAAGAACTGGTCACCCATCCAAGCTACTCAACGTACTTTTCAGACAATAGCACTGACATAGCCATAAGTGGGAGTATTAAGCCAATAATGAGTGAGTCAAGACGTGCAGCCATTCAGGCAATATGCTATTCCGCCTGCCTTCTTCATAATTTACATGCTTAGCACTGCGGATCTATAATGACCCGTGGATGCGGTATTATTTAGATTACCGTTTTCACCTTTATTTTGAAGCGTAGAAACTCATTTTTATTTTGAAAGTACCACCGCTACGAAAAATGTCATCCAAATCAGGGTTACCGTTTTGACATTTAATCTATACAAACAAGCAAACGCAAAATGTTGTACTTTTTATATAAGTAGGAAAAGAACATCATTACCCAATGCGTTCCCACTTCTGTTTTTTGATAGGAAGTGAGTGTAGGGCATAATTCACAATGCTATTCACGTGTGGGTTGTGGATAATAGACATGTCGCCAAATGTGATTCTTGGATAAGACGGGTTCCTTTCAATGTTTTCCTGTAAACATATAGCTTAGGATTCAAACTGTGTACACAATTTGTACTTATCCTGTCTCTACACTGTACAGAAGTGTCAACCTAACTATATATTTTTTTATGTTGGGCACAACATGGTTGTCATTTGCGGTCCAGATTTGGACTGCAGTCCGCCTGTTGCTTGTCACTGATCTATGGAAATTGGAAATCATAAAGTACCACATCCACCGCAACCGTCTTCAAGATGGCTTCCAAGGCGTCAGCTGGCGTTTATTAACCACAAGTAATTGGAACGACACTCGGATATGAAATTAACTTCTGCTGTCTTCTGTTATTGTGTTTTGCCTTTGTTCGTGTGTTTGTTGAAATTAGACATTATGTACTAGATAATTAGGATAATTATTATTACAAAGGTACTGGTGATTGGCGGTCCTAACTCGGCTGGGAATCGGAAGCTTCGTCATATGCAAATACCGCAGAGCCGTGAAAAAGGTTTTCTATCCGTGTGTGTTGCCAGTATACCTTATGGAACGCAGACGTGATCTCTTACTGTTGGCTTCATTGGTAAACTAAAAGTAGTGGAGCAAACTATGAGAAGATCCGCAGGAGAACTAAAGTTACCGATATAGCTCTTAGAATGAGCAGGTTAATATGGCAATGAGCAGGTCACATCACTTGCAGAAACGACAACTGGTGGGGAAGAAATGTTCTTGAATGATGACCACGACCCAGGAAGACGCAGCGTATGCCCTCTATTTGGTGGACCGACAACTGGTTAGAACCGCAAGGAGCTGAAAGATGCAGGAAGGAAGCAGCTGCTAAAAGTGGCGCTCTGTTCGGGAGGACTAAGTTCAGCAATGGACGTTTTCAAGCAGATATGCCTGTTAATTGTTATCTGCAAGTAATACCGCAGGGTACAGATAGTGTTTTACAAAATAACGTGAAAGCTTACAGAATCATGAATAGGTTTTGTCCACAAAACAATCCGACGACTCTTACAAAGAAATATATTATTGTCCACTAAAACCCTCACGGCTATCAATCCACCATTATAAGTTAACACGTGTGCATTGAAAGTCTGTCACCTGCCTGTTTTGTCGCACATGTCATGCCCAATGTGCCCGCGACAAGCCGCGACACTGCGACAAAAGATGCCAATGGCTGCCAATTTATCACTTGACACTTCGCCTTTTAAGACGTATAATATATTGGCACATTAGGAGGATAATAGACGATTCCCTCGGTCGTTTGTCATGTTTTTGTATACAACTTTACTTTTACTGTCTCTATAACTCTTATGTTTAACGCCATAAGTTCCAAATTCTGTAGACCTTGAGTTGTCGTAACTTAGTTGGTTTCGACGCGGTATCCATTCAGCATCGTGTCCATAAATTGTGTCCTCAATATAGTTAGTTATTGTTAACTGAAAGGGAGTTTGAAATGGTAGTGATTAGTTTATTATTATGTTTCATGGTATTGCCGATGGCGATGATTTATCGAGTTTATTGGAAATGTTGTAGACTTTTCTAGTATCAAGTCTGGTGCACTCCAAACTTTAAGGTGGAACGTCACGCTCAGCGCGCCAAATTCAAATTTTCTTGCGTTTTTTGCTAATTACAGCTTAATTACTCAACGCAATTACATGAAAACTAGTTTGCCGCAAATAAATAAAATGTATCAACAAATTATGATCAAAAGTATCACCTAAATATAATTGGTTTAGCAACAATTGGCAATAGACTAAAAAGCCAAGACAAAATTAGTTTAATATTTATTTGCGGAAAACTAGTTTTCATGTAATTGCGTTGAGTAATTAAGCTGTAATTAACAAAAAACGCAAGGAAATTTGAATTTGGCGCGCTGAGCGTGACGTTCCACCTTAAGTACAGGTCTACAAGTACTTATCATCATCTTCATCAACAGCTTTAATACGTCCACTACTGAACATAGGACTTCCTCTGCGAAACGCTCCTTTGAGTGGCTGCTCGCCACCTGCATTCATCGGCTCCCGCAGATTTCGCCACATCGTCGGTCCACCCATAAGACTATGAGGAGGTCCGGCCCGCGCTGCGCCTTCCAGTTCATGGTTGCCACTCGAGAACCATGTATAATATAATATTTGCAAATATGTGAAGTAAAGTTAGGAATTATTACTAGAGTCGTATCATGAATTCATACGTTCATCCGTTCTAGCATGCTCCACAAGTATAATTCAAATTAACGTCATATTTAACTCTACACCGCGCTCATTTTGCTCTCCACCCGTCACAGAGTACAAAGTACGTGACATAGTACAAAACTCAGTAGAGTAACTCCTAAAAAGCATCAATATTGTGATATGTTAGGTGAGATTGTGGTCAGGCCTTTTCATTGATAAACAAAAACATTAAAATTTTTCAAAATTCACATTGAGGTAAAATACATTATGATGATGAAGAAGTATAAAACAAAATATTCTTTACCTTTTTTTTTTTTATGAGAATGAATGACGTGACGAACTGGTCGTTCACCTGATGTTAAGCAATACGGCCGCCCATAGCAGTTGCATTGTCACTCGGAACTTAAAATAATAAAGTTTTGCGTGACACTGCACTGCGCACGTCATCCTGAGACATCACACTGTCTAGTAATCAGATTACTACACTGTGTAATCAGGTCATAAAGTCTCATTTGCCCAGTAATTTCACTAGCTACAATGCCCTTCAAACCGGAACACAGTAGTGCTTGCACACTACTGCTTGGCGGCAGAATAACTGGCAAAGCGGTGGTACCTACCTAGACGAACTTTGCAGAAAAGTCCTACCACCTAGTAAACCTACTTGTGATGTTCCATATTATGATACGAAAAATGAATAATGTTTCATAAAGTATCCAGCTTACAATAGTTCACTGTTCAAAATAATCCTCTACCAAACCACCACCAGCAGAATAGTTCTGTTCCCCTTTCTGTCTTCTGTCATGAGATACCTACTTTAAGCCCCCTACTACCCTCCTTTTGTGTATGTATTAAAAAATAATTGGTATATCTATTTATCTTAAATCAATACCATGCACATCAACGAAATAAATTGGTTTTACATTCAGTTTTTAAATCATCGCTAAAGCTATTTTAATTTTATACTAATGAGCAAAATAGACGGGATTGGGACCAACCAACGACCAAGGTCACATTTGTCTCGCCTTGGTCGGGTTGGCGTAAAACCGACCGTGTGGATGCGCATACGACCAAGGTCGAGTGGTTGACCGACCGAATGAAGGCACCAACCACCATCTACACGGTCGGATTATACACCAACCCGACTAAGGTGACATAAATGTGACCTTGGTCGGTGGTTGGTCCCGATCGTGCATTTTACACTTAACGCACCACGTGGGTAACGTGAATTTTTTATTTAGTGGTGTCGCTGATGTTGCCCTACTGCCATCACTGTGACCCCAACCCTGAGTGCCGCTCTTAAAACTCGTAAAGGCGGCCATAAGTTTGAGTTATAGCCGCACGAGACTGCGGTAATGAATATAGCCCACTGTATATTTCAATTTAGCTGGAGTACCCGATGCGTTGTTTTTACGGCCAGATGTTTTTGCGTTTTTAGGATTAGCTGGGTTGTCAGATAAAATAATGTGCCCGGTCATGTCGGTGTTACCATTGCATGCGATATTAAAATATTAAAACGATTTTTCGTCACGTGATTAGCTCACTCGTTTCGACAGCAGTGCTGCTGCTGACACACGAACCTTCTTTCATAATCATAATCATTTTATTGGTAAAAAAATAATTTACATGTCAGGCTTGCGAAATAACATAGAGAAAAAGACAGAGAGAAAGTGAGAGTGAGAGACAGAGATAGAGAGAGAGAGACAGAGAGAGAGATGAATCAAGAAAGAAAGAGAATGTGAGCTATAGTGAGAGGGAGAGAGAGACAGTAAAACATCAGCCACCACGGTGACCAAATGTGGTCGTGGATAAGCATGTCCTCGCATTTCGTTATTCTTGAATATGCTACTTTCATGCTATGGTGGTTAGTGATTACGTACAGACACCAAAAACATTGAGATACATACATACATCGAAAGCAATGATGGCAAGTGACAAAAAATATCAAATACATATATTCATCTATTCATAACATGTTGATGCTTCAGATTTTCAGATACGTCGAGCAATGCTTCAAATACTTAGCAACTAGTCGAGTAAAATCGAGTTACAATATGAATTTGAAAGAAGCCTAGAGCATGCATAATACGATATCCAATTATTCCGTCTCCTCTATCTACATGTAAATCAGCCCTTCCTCCACGCAACATTTCACACCGCCCTAAAAACTCAATTATTCAACCGTATCACGTCTCATTATTCTAAGCCGTATACAGACCGTATACAGGGCGAGCTAATTTACCGTCGCCATTTAGCCGAGAGCACGTTGAAATTGTGATATACAGCGTGTTTCATTACGCACGCGTCGTAACCGGGACATAACTCAAAATTATGGGCCGCGTTACGAGTGCGCGCCTGCGGGTGGAGATAGCAGTTTTTGCTTCGTTCCTAACTTTGATATCAGAGGGATCTACAATTACGCGGTGTATGAGATTAATGAGGCTGTTAAGTCTATCAAATTACCTGCTTCGTCCCTTAGAATATTTTGAAATAAAACGCTATTAGCTTTTGAATCACCAAATAATTAGATGATCACAAGTTATAAAAAATAAATAAAACTTTGTCAAAAATATAAAATTACAAAATGTTGAATTCGCTTTTAGAATTTAATAACTAGACAGATGCGTCATCACTTTAAACGTGACATTTATCCTTATCATAACGTTGAATGGCGTAATAAATGTGAAAGGTGAACGAGTACACTTTTTATTAACCAACATAAAATATTGTCAAATAAAAAATAAATTTAACAAATAGCCTGCAATAAAAATGCGCGCAGTAAATCATACGTAATCGCGTTAATCGGCGAACTTTCAAATCGTTTATTATACTCTCATCCTGCCAACGCTATTGTTGTATGTATCGCGTAATAAATTCTTACACCGGATCCCAAACATAACAAAAGAAACGCGTACATCATCGCCACAAAAAAACATAACACACCACGACACCGCTTATTTATTTATGAGTTCAATTCAAAGTCGAGACCCCTCTAAACGCGTGATATTGAACGATCGATATCAGCTCATTTTCTCGGGCACCACACTAGCTCCGCACAATAGGACGTGTCAAAAAAACCGGTCCAAGTGTCATCTAGCGACAGACGACAGCTGGGCCGCGACAATGCGTTCTATATCGATTCATCAAATCGACGACAATGATGCTCATTGGGGCGTCTACCCTACTACACAGACTAAACACAATCCTAACTTACTTTTTATCTTCTGCAGTTTAGGAATTAAAGTTGTATGAATGTTTCTTGCGTATGGTTCGTGGTTGGCAGTGGCAATGTAAGCGAGAGACAGCCGAGCCAAATTGACAATAGAAGCGATTTAAAAAGAAGATAAATAGGGTAAAAGCCGTGAAGACTCTAATAACAAACATCCATTTCACGGTGCAGGATTTGCTGAGATCAGTTGTGGCAGATTTGACAGGGGTGTAAAATCAATAGGTTGTTTTAATGTGCGGAGAATTTGGTACACTTTCGTTCTCAGACTGTGACATTGTCATGACAAAGTAGGTATATCGGGCGTAGCGTTTTTGTACAATATAACTTCGATACAGAGTATTTTTATCCTAGGCTATTTATTAATTTTGTAAAATATCTAGTTAATTCTATGCTTAGAATATTAATTTAAAAGATTTTTAGTCGAAATTAGTCAATTTAGAATACCTAAGTTATTTCACTTTTACTTTTTATTTAGTGTTCGGAACAATTTTATTAGCAGTGGCCTCAGTACTACGTTATAAATACCACTAAATTATATTATTATATTTAAATTTTTATTTATGTAAAAGTAGGTAGTAGGTACAAAACTTTCAAACAATTCTAGAGTGTGCTTTTGTAGGCCCATCGTCGCAAAAGAGGTGTTCATCCTGCTTGCCTGGACCTGCTGTGTCCGAAGCAACGGCCGCAGCGAGGTATCGTAAAAAATGCTTCTATACTATAGGCTACTATTCTATAGACTTTAATAGAACGCATAGAAACTATTACACATACCTCACACGTGGATATCAATTTTTATTCCACCTTACCAGTCAGTCATCTATAACTTCTTTCTAACTTTCAATAACCATTGAACATGCTGTCAAAAGAACTTAATGAGCCCAACTATTGTATACCTACGATCATAAATTACATACTGGTCTTCAAAGCGACTATCCACCGCACACAACGATATTATTTATATTTTTTTATACTGACAATAGGACATGTCCACATCACTGTCCTATTGTCGTGACAGACAAACAGAATGTCCGAGCTTCCTGCGCTTTCAAAACTGAATTGTAAACACTAGTGCTTTACCCTACTGTAGAACGTTTTAACCGCCACTCAGAATCAAGGAAATTCTACCTTATTATTGACAGGTAAGAGCCGAGTTTCGATCCTGAATACTATGAACTTGAGTAAAAATGACTTTGCTGGGACACCTTCATAGAACGCGACCTAACTCATACGAAACTGTATTGGAAAATCAACTTTATGGATGCGGATGAAGTTTGATTTCAGATTGGGTATGTTAGGTGGTTACTAAAGCTTGGATAGTGATGTGCAAGTATGCCCGGTAATGGATTGCTCGATTGTCGATGAGTGCCCGTGGGTGGCCTTTTCGTGTCGGCGGCTTTATATCGTTTGAAAAGTGCATGGAATACTGATATTGCTTCGCTTTGATGGTTATTTTGGAAATCGGTAAAGGTTTTCTGTAAGTACTTAATTTTTATGTAGAAATTTTTCTTCGTGGTTTTTGCTGATTGTTCTTTGACAGATACAAACGAGACTAGTATCAGAGGAGTGTCATAGGTACTGTACGAACATCGCACCATATATCCCTGATAGTATAAAGACAGTTCTCACTTTTCATTCTCACGGGCGCAGTTATAACGGGGTTCTCCCAGATTGACCCAATCCCTGAAGCCCCCGTCCCGGAGGGCCACTATTTATTTATATCGAACTTTTTTTAACTGTATAGGCCCGCATTTGACCGCAATCTCACCTGATGGAAAGTGACTGGGCGGTCTTGTCGAGAACATGCAGATAATGCATAAACATTGTATGTCAGCTAATACTCAATGCTGTATGTTCATAGTTCATACTCACACTACTACAAGTAGAAAGTATGGCTTTTTTTATATGTTAAAAGTATATATGATACCAGTTTAAATAAATAAATTATTTAATTTTTATTTATTTATTTATTTATTTATTTATTTATTTGAACACCAATATAGCAGTTGAAGATAATGAAGCAATAGAAGAAAGATATATACATATATATATATATAAATTGATAGAGATCCACCAAGCCTATAAAATATGCACAGGTTATGGGCCCGGAAACTTACACTCCAATTTCCAACGTCAAAATACGACTAAAATTAGATTCCAACAGCAAATCTCAGCTCATATTTGTAGTGACAACCAACGAAACTTTTCCTAACGTCCACACTTAACATTAAGACTAATAAAGAGACATCTCCGACTCTCCGGACGATAATAATATAAGCTTAAAGCACCTCACACATTTTACTTTAACGTCGACCGTGTCACGTAAAGCACACATAAAACACATTAGAATAAACATAAAAGTGTCAACATTACTATATTATTTAGTGGGATTTGTCCGTAGCTTTTCTTGAAGATAAAATAGGCTTAAGTTGTAAAGTCTAGTCTTTAGAGTTGGATTGTTAATTTTAAAACTCTTTTTGTTTTGGTTCATTGTTAGGAACGACTGATTTACACTGAGAATTATCTGTCAACTTGCAAAGAAACTTTATTTTTTCAATTTAATAACTGTAAATTAGCTAAAGGTATCTCAAAGTCTGAGGTCTTGCGAGTTTATTCATTCTTTTTCCGAAAATATAAACGCTAATTTAAAGGGTTACTACCGCAGGACCACGATCCCCGAGGTCCACGTTCCGGAGCGAGTACAAGCCTATCAAACAATAAAAAAATAAATATAATTTGGGAATTTCCACGGGCGGCGTCACTTAGCTATGAAGGTAAAAATACTTAAACTTTTATGTGGAAATCCTTAAGGCGTGATGAATAATAAAACTATTGCAATAAAACTCTTAAAATATAGGTAATTTGACGATAGATTTTAGTTCGTTTTAAGTTACCTGCTTATTAGGGCACTGACTGATCTAGGTTAAATACCTTTTTTATATCATTTCCTAGTGCAAAAGTAAAAGATACTTTTAAATTTTCTGTGTAGGTACTCTTGACAAGTTGACAGATATGAGAGAAAGAAACTGTTTTAAGGAACTAAACAACACACAAACGTCTCGGTTACATTAAAATCTAACAAAAACATTATACTGACCTCAACATTTATCGGTTCACTTAAGGGGGGCCTCACAAAACTCATTACCAAGTTGCCACCGAGTGTAACGTCAATAAAAATAAAATATGCTTATCTTATTGCCCATAACGGTGCCTTAAGTCACTCCTTGAACATAAGCCGGTTACAAATAAAAGCAGAGTTTATGATAGAAGCTGTTACATTAACTTTTGTTATGTGAGTGATGTAATTTTTAATAAAATATGTGCTCAGTGGAGATGTTCCATTTTTATCGATATTAGATATAGTTATCGATATTCGTTGCATTGTAACGTTATTTTGACATCGATAATATCTTGCATCGATACCTAGATCAATATAAAGAATACTTAAAAATAAAGGTTTGCGTGACACTGCACTGCGAACTTAATTATGATTTATGAGACATCGGTGCAGCCTACTAAAGACATGTGAAATAAAGATAATGTCTCTTTTTATTAGACACTCTGCTAGCTAGTGAAATTATTGGGAATTATAGTGTCTAATCTATTATGTTTTAGTACCTTTTAAGGTAATATTAGATTTGGTTTTAAGAGCACTTACTGCCATGCCCAACACTCACATACTGTTAGAATGGTCCAAAATAGTTTTAAGTATCAAAACTGTCCAATAAAAATTACTCAAGTGCAAGAACTTAACACACACACAGAAAACTCTCAGATTACACAGGCGTTACAGAAACGTGGGTGAAGCCGCGGGCTGCCTTTTGTTTAAATCTCAGTCAAAAAATATAGTACAGACACATATGTTTGTTCTGTGTCTAGAGTGTAAAAAATCTCTTTGATAGACAAGCGTAATAAAACAATAAAACAAAAATAAACACATTTCTATTTTCAAAGGTAACATCCAATTAGTGAAGAAACACACTGCCGGCAAATTGTACATGTAGAGATTAAAAAATATGGCTGCCGTTGTGCTCGGCTGTCGCTCCATTATCTTCTGTCGTATATCAACGACTTCTTTTTATTTAATTTTGTCGTTGAATCTCTTATTTTAACAAGACGGCTGCCTTTATCGTTTATGACTAGTAAATTGAGGTGTTACTGTAACGATCCAGGGTGTCTCGTGACGTCACATTTATTAGGAATGTTTGTTCATCAATAAAAAATATTTAAATCATTAAATCTTATCAATTTTGCTTATAAGAATAATTCAAATTAAAGCAATAGTCGTAGGCATTACGCTCATTACTGAAAAATATGAAGATAGGTATTGGAGTAGTTATCTGAATATGAAATGAAGTGAAATTAGTAGAAATCAAACCTTCGTTATAATATTGCATACAGAGTTCATATCAAAGATTTGGGAGCTCTTAGTCGTAGAGCGGTCGATCATTGAATGTGTCAAAAATTTTCCTTGGATTCCAAACTTAAGCGTGACGGATTTTTTATGTTTCTTAATTAATTTCTGAAGTTTGCGCGGTGTAAGGAGGGATTAGGCGTGAAATTTTGTTAAGGGCCAGGGTATTTTTCATGAGCATCGACTGAAAGATGATTACTGAAGGATAAAGTACTTTATTACCCTTTTCACATAAAATTTTAATACTTAGGCATATAGGGAAGGAGTTATTTTATGTGTTATTATCTATTTAGATGTGATTGTGCTTATGGATTCGGCTTAAAGCGATTTACTCTGTCACAGAGATAGTTCAGGAACTAAAAGGTCTTAGATTATTATTTTAATATATGACTTCAGTTATATTGATAGAGCTTTATGTTATTAATAACATTATCAAGTGGTATTGGAAAGTTGCATTGATTTATTTGTAAATATCTACATAAAAGTATAAAACACGTGAGCGAAACATCTAGGATTCGGTTAATTATGACTTTTATTGTCGATTTCGTATAGATTTGTGGAAGTTTGAAGGAATTTTTAGGAATACAAATTATGTTTTAAAGTTCATATTAATTTTCGAAATTACGTTACGTAATATTTAGATGATTATTACTTTAGAACGAATAGGATGGGTACTTTTGAATTAGGTTTTCATGATATTTTCGAATTTTCCATCTAGATTGAACGATTTGCGATACCCACCCCTCTTAAATTTTCTCAAGCAGAAGCAATCGTGTGGCTAATATTGAGCTGTCAAAAGAAAATAGATTTTCATTTGTTTAAGTGAAGTATCACAACCATACCAATGTAGATGAGACTAAGATCGGCACCGGGCTTTGCTTGTAAGATGACAGGAAAAACAGTACAAAAAACTTAGCAAATGAGGAACTAAAATTTGATGATAATCTGAAGAGAATATCACTTAAAACATGGGATTGGCATTATTGATTTATTTAGTATACTTAGGAGCTAGTTCATAAGTAGATTATATTATTTTTGAAATTATTTAGGGAAAAGGATGTACTTAATAGGATGTATAGTCTCGGGAAAAGTGTAAACAGTATTAAGAGTAATCAAATAACGATTTAAATAATAGATTAGACATAGATTACGTAGTTATCTGCGATTTTTCCATACAAAACTAAAATACAATATTATAGACTTTTATTTTTCTATCAAAACAAAAACTTATTTTTTTAGTCTGTTACGATATAAAAATGCAATTTTCATGCTTCAAAATAGGTTTTATTATGAATAATGGGGTCAAAATTTTGTATGTAAATTAGTCAGACAAATTTTGTTTTCAATATAGATTTTGACCATTTCGGCGCGCGCACTACAAAATGAAACCAGGGGAAACTATAAAACAGAGCTGCGGAGCTGTCAAAGGGTCATTCATTAAGCATTCGCGGGGATCACTACATGATACCTGTCAGTGCACATGAGATTTTCGGTTAACTTCAAGTTAGAGTCGTCCTCTCAAGTAATTCTGGTTCTGAGGAAGAATCCTTGGTTCCAGAAACCCCAGTCAGAAACAAGTTGAAACATGTGATATACGAAGCTTGTTTTCCTCCTACTTTTGCGTTAGGGCAGATCGCGTGTTCTGTGGAGACCTGCACCAGATTTTGCCTCCGTTATAGGATCTGGATCCACCTTTTTGGTTTGGTTTGCATTCTGGCTGAAAGGAGGGCTGAAAAGATTAGCTGACCCGTCTTCGTGTATACGATACCCGGATCCTAAATGTAAATCAAACTGAACTGTCCCACACAATAGGGTTTTGTCTTCTATGCACTTATGAGACTTTGGTCCGCATACAAGATAAAAAATAGGTGGCAATAGGATTTATTAGCTTTGGAGAGCTTTTGTCACAGCTCGTTTTCTTATAGGCTAGATTAGGTATGTTCTCATTGCACACTCGAGAACAGACATGCACGCTTAAAAGTAAATATGAGATTTGTAGCAATCTCTAGTTTTGGGGGTACACACCAGATGTTAGAAAAAGCTATAAGTTGAGGAACACACATGGGAGGGAATGTTAGGGTTAAAATACTAAAATTTGCAGTAAAATAAATGTTTTAGGGAAATAGGTAAAAATCGATTGTACAAAGGTACATAAAAATAGATTCAAAATTATTATAAAATTGGTAGTAATATAAAACTGTGAGGGAAATAGGCAAAACTCGGTTTTATAAAAATGATTAAGATTAGGGTTAAAATTATAAATCATGCGGTAAAATAAAATGGTTAGGAAATTAGGGAAAATCAAAATTCTAATAAATGCTTGATTCTAAAAAATAAAATAATGACAATATTCTACCAAAATAATAATTTACCTTTAAAATTTAGGTCAAATCGGAAAAATGAATTGTGAGGGAAATAAATAAAACTCAAAATACAAAATCTAACTATAATAGATAAATAAGTAAAAATTAAATTAAAGCAAATAATATAAGTATTATCAAAGTAAACAATGGGTAACGTTAGTAGGTATAATTCTTTAGGAAAATCGTTTGATAGTTAAAACTGGTACATTGACTAAAACGTGATAATTGAAGCTAAAGTAATATCGGCAATTTTTATGGCGGAAATTTAGGAAGGCTTTAGACTTTGGGCTGTATGAGATAAGACAGGGGGGGAAGTTCAGCTGGGAGGCTAACTTTAGGGTCTGTCATATACTGAATTTAGTACGTATTTGATAGACTCACAATGGTCTCACATTAGGTGATGAAGGATAAGTATGAGGTTTTGCTTTGCTAACAAATTAACGTAGAGTTCCCTTGAATGTATTGAGGACGTATGTTGTTAGGGCTTGCTAAAAGATCATGTCCTCTCTGTCCTTAGTGTTTTGAAGACAAAACTAGACATACTGACCTGGAATGAATAGTAACAAATAGTAAAATCAATTTCCCCAACAGTGTCTTGAAAACCTCAAGTGGAGGCAATTTCATACACAACATAGTGGAGGGCTGTCCCGTCAGGTGTCGAAGCTCACAGTTATGGAGCGGGGAGGTGCTCCGTAGCCGAATGTTATGATAAGCAGATAGATTATCATGACTTCGCTAATTTAAACAAACTTAACTTCAGAATGTATGACTTATTACAACATTTACGTGAAACTTTTGTACTACTTATTAGGTTAATGTGAGTTGTTTTGGGGCAATCTACGTTTTCGATATTTCCAGCAAATATAGGGTTAGCGCTCATTATAGGTTCAGATTGCAAAGCTTAGTAAAATAAAGAAATTACATTCTACTAAATTAATCTCGTATTGAGTCGGCGTCAGTTAGGAATTGTCTCATTACTTTAAAAGGAATTGGATTACTACATTATCACAACGTACGGGTTCTACCACTATTAGGAGACGATCACTTGGCCATAACAAATCTAGAACTTACAACAAACTTAAGTTAATTTTAGGTTCTTTCCAACGGTATTAGATTTCCTAGCGTTATTTAATTCATTTTATAGTTTATTTAAACTTAGATTTTTAGGTTCGGTAAATTAAAGATACAACTATAATAATTATAGGAAAATAGGGGAATAGGGGGGTTAGAAAGGGGGGGTTCTTACAATCAGTGTTGCCGTGACCAGGATTATTAATTGGGCTTATGCGACTATCTTTTTCTTATCTACGTGGCCAGAGTCGTTTAATTGGGATTTTGCGTCTTACACTTTTCTTAGACATTTAGGTTAGTAATAATATCGGAAAGTTTGTTGTTTGTTTTGGATTTGACTTAGAGGCGATAATTTATTATCGCACAATTTGCTGTCCGTGGAAATAGGAAAGGTTTTGAGACAATTTATGTAGGGGCGATATATGTAGGGGCGGTTTTAGATTTCACTAATGTTAATGATATTAGATAAATATTTCAAATAAGCCTTAATAATCAATTCGTAAATTGTATCTTTTAGCTTTAGGAACATTACAGTCTTTTATGCGTCTTCGAAAAAAATTAAATTAAGCAGTTGAAGAATAACTTTGACAAAATAGATGGAAGCAGCATAATGTAATTAGGATTTACAACGGGAATCATTAGCTGGTTGTAATTTATTGGGGCGATGATTTTTGAGATATCATAGTTAGATTATTTCAATAGGTTATAATGTAGAAGACTACGAGTAGAGAACAAACGGGATTCAAATCATCATAGTAAACATTTATTTATGTTAATTATAAATATTGTTACGGTTATTTAGGAAAGTGCATTATTAGCATGAGTTCATGACTAGAATGGTTCGTAACCTAATTAAAGAAAAACGTAGGTATCAATTTTCATAATTATACCAACTATGTTATTGTAAAAAATTTACATAATTATCTTTTGCGGTTGATACTAGGAAAGGTAATATTAGAATTTGGTAAAGATTATAAAACTTTAAGGGGCGTTTAAATTAAACTTTAAGACATTTAAAAATAGGAAATAAAATCAGTATACTAAAATTTAATAATTTAAGCCACGTTAAATAAACCGGTGAAAAAGTTTCTTTTTGATGGTGATTGTTAGATGCTTAATAATTTAAACTACATTGCGTTATTTTAAATCAATCTTTACAGTTTTGATATGAAAGTAATAAAAATAATTTTGTTAGATCGTTCAATGATTTTGTTAAAAATACAACAAAATATTGATACATTCATTTCTCTAAAAATATTAACTAAGTAAATTTCTTTAATTTAGTTTTGTGAAATGGAGGTTTCTAAAAATGCTATTATAGATATTATCTAAATTAAAATGATAAACGGAAATAAACATAATTTTGGTCGTAATGTTTAGAAAATAATTTGGGGTTAAAAGACAAGCAAACATTTTATTAGTCTGCAATCAAGGAGGTCCTTGTTAATTCAATAAAAAGCGTGTTAGTGTGTTAAAAGGGTTTTGTTTGTATTTATGAAATGATTATAAACTAGAGTATGTTATTTGAATGGAAGAGGGGTCGGGGTTCATGAGAGATCTAATAAAAAAAATTAAGCAATAGTTATAATAGTGTGATAGATAGAGGGAGGAGGTTTTATGGAATAACAAAGGCTTAGGTTGCAGACAGGTTTGTTGACGATGGCTTTGAATTTTACACGACTCTACAAATGGGTTGATTATAATTTAAGGCAGGTGCTAGGTTAAAAATAAAGCCTAAGTTTATAGAAAACTGTTATAACAACCCCATACTCCACAAGAAGGAAAGATCAGATCTACTACACTATACATCCGAAATGATAGCGAATTACAGAGTGGGAAATATATGTGAAATATTGCTGAAGTCATAGGCAATGAAGATACTTTGAACTATTAAAGTTAATCTGGTTATCGAAGGGTTTTGTGGGAGGCAGCTCGGAATGAAAAAATGATTCTTAGGGGTACCTTCTACTTTGAGTTATTAGGACTGACCAGCCTCACAACCTGGTTTCTTTTGGTGGCCAGGTTATCCTTGGGATAAGTTACTTTTGGTTATGATTGATGTGATGAGATTTTGGATATTGACTCATAATGTAATTCACTGTTGTTACGGCTTAAGAGGGCGTTTAAATCAGAGTAATTTTGAATTTTAAATATAAATTTATAAAAGACAAATTGATTGTCAATTCAGTATAATATTTATTATGGTTAACTACGTTATTCTTTCGAGAATATTTTTAAGGTGAAACAACATAAATAATTATAAAAAACATATGTAACAATTAATACTTTTCGAACTAATACGCAGTACGCTGCATATTATTTGAATATTTGTCATCGGTTAAAATATTTTAGATGCTCTCTTAAATTAAACATAACGGTTAGTTACACTGCAGAACTATAATTACATTTTAAGTTCGGAGCCAAACGTCTACAAATTATAATTGCTTAATGGGGTTTAATTATAAACATAAATAATTTTATTGAAGTTTTGTTAATATTTGTGAGAATGGTTTATCTAATGAATAAAATTTTACTTCGGCTTTAAATTTAAAACGCCTGCGCAAATATTTTAGGGGCGATTGTAACGATCCAGGGTGTCTCGTGACGTCACATTTATTAGGAATGTTTGTTCATCAATAAAAAATATTTAAATCATTAAATCTTATCAATTTTGCTTATAAGAATAATTCAAATTAAAGCAATAGTCGTAGGCATTACGCTCATTACTGAAAAATATGAAGATAGGTATTGGAGTAGTTATCTGAATATGAAATGAAGTGAAATTAGTAGAAATCAAACCTTCGTTATAATATTGCATACAGAGTTCATATCAAAGATTTGGGAGCTCTTAGTCGTAGAGCGGTCGATCATTGAATGTGTCAAAAATTTTCCTTGGATTCCAAACTTAAGCGTGACGGATTTTTTATGTTTCTTAATTAATTTCTGAAGTTTGCGCGGTGTAAGGAGGGATTAGGCGTGAAATTTTGTTAAGGGCCAGGGTATTTTTCATGAGCATCGACTGAAAGATGATTACTGAAGGATAAAGTACTTTATTACCCTTTTCACATAAAATTTTAATACTTAGGCATATAGGGAAGGAGTTATTTTATGTGTTATTATCTATTTAGATGTGATTGTGCTTATGGATTCGGCTTAAAGCGATTTACTCTGTCACAGAGATAGTTCAGGAACTAAAAGGTCTTAGATTATTATTTTAATATATGACTTCAGTTATATTGATAGAGCTTTATGTTATTAATAACATTATCAAGTGGTATTGGAAAGTTGCATTGATTTATTTGTAAATATCTACATAAAAGTATAAAACACGTGAGCGAAACATCTAGGATTCGGTTAATTATGACTTTTATTGTCGATTTCGTATAGATTTGTGGAAGTTTGAAGGAATTTTTAGGAATACAAATTATGTTTTAAAGTTCATATTAATTTTCGAAATTACGTTACGTAATATTTAGATGATTATTACTTTAGAACGAATAGGATGGGTACTTTTGAATTAGGTTTTCATGATATTTTCGAATTTTCCATCTAGATTGAACGATTTGCGATACCCACCCCTCTTAAATTTTCTCAAGCAGAAGCAATCGTGTGGCTAATATTGAGCTGTCAAAAGAAAATAGATTTTCATTTGTTTAAGTGAAGTATCACAACCATACCAATGTAGATGAGACTAAGATCGGCACCGGGCTTTGCTTGTAAGATGACAGGAAAAACAGTACAAAAAACTTAGCAAATGAGGAACTAAAATTTGATGATAATCTGAAGAGAATATCACTTAAAACATGGGATTGGCATTATTGATTTATTTAGTATACTTAGGAGCTAGTTCATAAGTAGATTATATTATTTTTGAAATTATTTAGGGAAAAGGATGTACTTAATAGGATGTATAGTCTCGGGAAAAGTGTAAACAGTATTAAGAGTAATCAAATAACGATTTAAATAATAGATTAGACATAGATTACGTAGTTATCTGCGATTTTTCCATACAAAACTAAAATACAATATTATAGACTTTTATTTTTCTATCAAAACAAAAACTTATTTTTTTAGTCTGTTACGATATAAAAATGCAATTTTCATGCTTCAAAATAGGTTTTATTATGAATAATGGGGTCAAAATTTTGTATGTAAATTAGTCAGACAAATTTTGTTTTCAATATAGATTTTGACCATTTCGGCGCGCGCACTACAAAATGAAACCAGGGGAAACTATAAAACAGAGCTGCGGAGCTGTCAAAGGGTCATTCATTAAGCATTCGCGGGGATCACTACATGATACCTGTCAGTGCACATGAGATTTTCGGTTAACTTCAAGTTAGAGTCGTCCTCTCAAGTAATTCTGGTTCTGAGGAAGAATCCTTGGTTCCAGAAACCCCAGTCAGAAACAAGTTGAAACATGTGATATACGAAGCTTGTTTTCCTCCTACTTTTGCGTTAGGGCAGATCGCGTGTTCTGTGGAGACCTGCACCAGATTTTGCCTCCGTTATAGGATCTGGATCCACCTTTTTGGTTTGGTTTGCATTCTGGCTGAAAGGAGGGCTGAAAAGATTAGCTGACCCGTCTTCGTGTATACGATACCCGGATCCTAAATGTAAATCAAACTGAACTGTCCCACACAATAGGGTTTTGTCTTCTATGCACTTATGAGACTTCGGTCCGCATACAAGATAAAAAATAGGTGGCAATAGGATTTATTAGCTTTGGAGAGCTTTTGTCACAGCTCGTTTTCTTATAGGCTAGATTAGGTATGTTCTCATTGCACACTCGAGAACAGACATGCACGCTTAAAAGTAAATATGAGATTTGTAGCAATCTCTAGTTTTGGGGGTACACACCAGATGTTAGAAAAAG
This sequence comes from Ennomos erosarius, assembly GCA_963580505.1. Lineage (NCBI taxonomy): Eukaryota > Metazoa > Arthropoda > Insecta > Lepidoptera > Geometridae > Ennomos > Ennomos erosarius. Next base: position 14,826,947 of record OY756986.1, read on the forward strand.
CTATAAGTTGAGGAACACACATGGGAGGGAATGTTAGGGTTAAAATACTAAAATTTGCAGTAAAATAAATGTTTTAGGGAAATAGGTAAAAATCGATTGTACAAAGGTACATAAAAATAGATTCAAAATTATTATAAAATTGGTAGTAATATAAAACTGTGAGGGAAATAGGCAAAACTCGGTTTTATAAAAATGATTAAGATTAGGGTTAAAATTATAAATCATGCGGTAAAATAAAATGGTTAGGAAATTAGGGAAAATCAAAATTCTAATAAATGCTTGATTCTAAAAAATAAAATAATGACAATATTCTACCAAAATAATAATTTACCTTTAAAATTTAGGTCAAATCGGAAAAATGAATTGTGAGGGAAATAAATAAAACTCAAAATACAAAATCTAACTATAATAGATAAATAAGTAAAAATTAAATTAAAGCAAATAATATAAGTATTATCAAAGTAAACAATGGGTAACGTTAGTAGGTATAATTCTTTAGGAAAATCGTTTGATAGTTAAAACTGGTACATTGACTAAAACGTGATAATTGAAGCTAAAGTAATATCGGCAATTTTTATGGCGGAAATTTAGGAAGGCTTTAGACTTTGGGCTGTATGAGATAAGACAGGGGGGGAAGTTCAGCTGGGAGGCTAACTTTAGGGTCTGTCATATACTGAATTTAGTACGTATTTGATAGACTCACAATGGTCTCACATTAGGTGATGAAGGATAAGTATGAGGTTTTGCTTTGCTAACAAATTAACGTAGAGTTCCCTTGAATGTATTGAGGACGTATGTTGTTAGGGCTTGCTAAAAGATCATGTCCTCTCTGTCCTTAGTGTTTTGAAGACAAAACTAGACATACTGACCTGGAATGAATAGTAACAAATAGTAAAATCAATTTCCCCAACAGTGTCTTGAAAACCTCAAGTGGAGGCAATTTCATACACAACATAGTGGAGGGCTGTCCCGTCAGGTGTCGAAGCTCACAGTTATGGAGCGGGGAGGTGCTCCGTAGCCGAATGTTATGATAAGCAGATAGATTATCATGACTTCGCTAATTTAAACAAACTTAACTTCAGAATGTATGACTTATTACAACATTTACGTGAAACTTTTGTACTACTTATTAGGTTAATGTGAGTTGTTTTGGGGCAATCTACGTTTTCGATATTTCCAGCAAATATAGGGTTAGCGCTCATTATAGGTTCAGATTGCAAAGCTTAGTAAAATAAAGAAATTACATTCTACTAAATTAATCTCGTATTGAGTCGGCGTCAGTTAGGAATTGTCTCATTACTTTAAAAGGAATTGGATTACTACATTATCACAACGTACGGGTTCTACCACTATTAGGAGACGATCACTTGGCCATAACAAATCTAGAACTTACAACAAACTTAAGTTAATTTTAGGTTCTTTCCAACGGTATTAGATTTCCTAGCGTTATTTAATTCATTTTATAGTTTATTTAAACTTAGATTTTTAGGTTCGGTAAATTAAAGATACAACTATAATAATTATAGGAAAATAGGGGAATAGGGGGGTTAGAAAGGGGGGGTTCTTACATTACCCTGTCGTACAAAACAATTATAACATTCTACTATCAAAACTGTTCAACTTTTCGAAGTGGTACTTTCAACCATGGAGCTAATAAAAAAAAGAAGGAGGGAATCCCGTCTGATCCAAAACTGAAGCACTCTTAGGAAGCCGGAACGCTTCGTACGCACGAGCGGAACACGCACACACTCACATCATAGGCAGCCGGTCGCCATACTTTCATCTGACACACATATGTAATATGTCCGCCATTTTGGGCTTCAGTTCCATGTCAATCAAAACTCAATCCTTCTTTTTTTTATTTCATCCATGCTTTCAACTTATTAAATGTGGTGTTCAATTTTTGATACAGTTTTTACTTCTTTGCAATATAGATTCTTCGTTTAATTTTAATTTGGTATAAAATTTCGGTGAGATTTAATGATTCTTGTGTGCAATGGTTTTTGATTTGTGAGATGAGATTTTGCTTATAATTAATGCTACTTAACGTTACTTGTGTTTCATAGTTATAAAAGCATAGCCGTCTTACAGTTCGAGATATTTCCTAGGCTAGGCAGGTACGGAAATGATTAGACTTCAAATTTGTTTATTTGATTACATCAAAAACATTTTATCGTGAAATTCGAATTTTGCTTTTCATTTGGCCAGTGCCAGACCATCTTTGCTTTCGTATAAAATATAAAACATTCATTATTATCTTATTAATTAATCTGATTATAAAAAGGTAATTTTTTCAAACAGCACTGTGTTTAAGAAAAAAAAACAGTAAGGACTCTTAGACAGTCATTAAAAAAGCGGTATTGACACAAGCTGAAAAAATAGTATAGGCTATCTCATCTCTACTCTAAGCTGAAAGTGAGACTGCAATTAGAAAATGTTAATTCATAGCGAAGTTATATAAAGTAGATGCCGTTAATTTACTTACTTATTTTCTTATTCTTTTTATCTATTATTTTCGTTATATTTGGTGAAAACCCGTCTAAATTTAAACATGTCTTATGCACACCATGCGATGTGTAGCTTTCAGTTGTAAATCCATTATAACGCAAACGTCAACGTTCCACTGAGTAATCAAACCAAACCTTTATTTTTCAAAATTACCCTTACTGCCTATTTACACTGCTATTAAGGCCAACGGGCTTACATTACCTACCTTACTTCACATCAAATCCAGACAAGAAGCAACTTTACGAACTCTAGTTAGAGTGTAAATTCACTTGTAGTCTATATAGTTATGTTGTTTTATAACTGCGGTGTTAGAAGCACAATCTATCATCGGTAAGTGATCGATGAAGCTAGTCCAAATATTTGGATTATTTTGATATCGGAAGCGCTGAAGCGACTCACTTGCCACTGTACGATAAAGTGTATTTTATTGCAACATTAGCTACTGCCCATGACTTTGTCCATGTAGGATTAGAGTTCTTTATATCAACGTAGAAAAAACCTTAAAATTGTACGGTAAAGATTTTTGAACAGTAGGCCTAGCACGAATATTTACGCGTGCGTAAGTGTAACGTTAACGTCAAACCCCCAATTACGATTGTGTCTGCCGCTCAACTGCTGTCAAAGTTCGTACAATTTTGACAGCAGTTGAGCGGCAGACGCGCGTCAGCATCGCTGCTAGCTCAATCGTAATAGGGGGGCAGATCAAATGCCATACAACTGACTTACGTTAACGTTACACTTACGCGCGCGTAAATATTCGTGCTAGGCCCACTGTACCCTTTTTTATTGCAATTCAAAGTGGCTGTGTGGGACAGAATTGAGACAGGAGCGGGACAAAAATTAGAATTAGAAGTTAGATACTCGTTGGATGCAATTACTTTTTTCACAATACTTGGCTGAGTCCTGTCCTGATGGCCTAGCATGCGCACCGCGAGAAAATTTGTCGTTGTCATGGTCTCTCACGATATAAAGTGTCGAGAAAATTTTGTCGCGGTGCCCATGCTAGCCCGGCTAGTTTAACGTTCAGTCCATCATATCTGACATATTTGGCCAATAAATATTTTGATATACTTATCATTAAAATAATATTTCAATGTCATGTGAAACAAACATGCGTAGCTAATCATCGCACCTGTCAGAACTTTGGGCAAATATGGGAGCGTGCTTTGTAAATACGCGACCGTCACCGCGCCTTTATTTGGTTAACCATTGATAATATATTATCTGTAGATTGTAAAATTTACTTTAAATGTTTAAGGGACAAAAATATTTTTGAATGTTGACTTTTTAAACGTTCATAATTATTGTATTTAAAAGTCGTCAAAATGGCAATGGCGACAACAGTAAACAATGGGGGATGATAAAACATAGCTAAAAACCATGTAAGACTATATTTTCCATGAATGCTGCCTTTAATTAGTAGTACCGTATATCAGTAACATAGTGTAACCTTTACATTAGTAGAGGTTACTTTGTACTAAGGTTACTTTTTATGTCTTCTTTTATAATATTTATGACATCAATGGTGCTAGCAATTGCCGTGTTACGATGAAGTTTATAAAATATTGTGTTAAGTGATAACAACACACATAGTGTATTCATACGCAGTATTTGTGTTAGATACGGGTTTTTATGCCGATGCAAATAATGATAATTTTTGATGGTATTATCATGCGTCAAAATTAGTGGAACAAAGTTTTGTTTGGCTTGTTTTTTTTACATGTATCATAAAAGTCACTTTATATATAACATAGTAAAAAGCTTGAAGTAGTGTGGTATATAGAATAAAATATTTTAGAGACGTAGGTCTGCATATAATTTACTCCGTAAAAATGGTAAATACGTTGGATATATTCCCGTCATATTGATTGTTGAGTCCGGCCTGCACAAACCATGTCTGCTTTGTAAGAAAATAATAATGTTCTTATTATCAAATACTCTCTAGGTTGAGTTGCCCCGGTCGTGGCTCTGACAAGGAATTGGACACAAAAGTATGTAGAAGACTACCAATTTTCTTCTTATAAGTATACCTACTTATGAGCTCTTTTGAAACTTGTAGAAGAATATAAAAGTTGAGTTTTTTTAAATTTAAACGTATGACATTATGGGCTAGTTTTTCACCTGATGTTAAGCGTCGGGGCCGCCCATAAAAGATGGCTGTGTCATTTCTAAACTCAAAATTAAAGTTTCGCATGACACTGCACATCGCACGTCATCCCTCAGGAAAAAATCTAAAACAGATTTCTAGACTGTGAGATCAGTTTATAAGTCTCATTTGCCTTGTTGTTTTACTACTTAAAATGTACTTAAAACCAATACCTGCACACTACTGCTTGGCAAATTAATAACTGGCAATATGGTCCCTACCTTGAAAAACTTTGCAAAAAAGTCCTACCACCTAGTTGTTGTGCATTTCCCACAAATTAAATTCTGGGGTGAATGGAATCACAAAATTTAGTTATAACCACAGAACAGATTATAATACAGCCAACTCGTTGAACTCACAGCTTTTTTGATACTTTTCGTAAAAGCTACACTAGTGCCTACTTCATCTATTTCCTCACACAAGACCGATGTTTCGAGGTCTATGATTAACGACCCAGCGGCACATTCATCATGTCCTGACATATGACAGACGGAACTGCTGGTTTGTGCCTGAATTAGGTTAGATGGGACTCATTGAGTTTGCTTCTTCGTGCCGTTCTTGACGTGAGAAAGAGGGTGTGGAAATGTTTTTGTTTCACAAGGTATGTGATTTCTTGATATTGTTTTAAGATCGACTAGGCTATATAAGAAAACTGGCGACTCTTGACTAAACTAAAAATTAAACGCTCTTTATGAATGCAATGACGGGCCCGATAACTCAGTTGGTAGTATCCCTGCCTTCTGAACTAAGGGCCGTGGGTTCGATTCCTACTCGGGACAAACATTTGTGTGATGAACATAGATGTTTGTTCTGCGTCTGGGTGTTATATTGTATTCTATGTATGTATTTACAAACAAAAAAGTATATAAGTATTATATCAGTTATATGGTTTCCATAGTACAAGCTATGCTTAGTTTGGGACTAGATGGCGCTGTGTGAAATGTCCACACATTTTTTTTAATTTAATTATAAATAGGTACCTATCTTTTAATACCTTTATCATTTTTTTACCCTTTTTTTAGATATCAATAGGCATGATATCACAGAGCCGACCACCGATGAGAAAGGCATGTTGTCATGTGGTCATAACCGTATGAGAAGCCATTTGATGGCAGCACAAGCAAGTAGCACAACCGATTAAAGAAGAAGAAAACCTACGTTCATCTATGTAGCATTATTATATATTCTGTGGTTCAGCATTAGAAGGATGATGCTTTTGCTACTGATCATTTGGGTAGCTTTTAATTAAACATAACGATATCAAATTCTTTTCAAACTCGTCCATATCATTTACTGAATGCAAATGCACTAGGTATCACAAAAGAAGTTGGCGATTTGCTTCGTAAAGATTTCTCCACACTAGGTGGTAGGACTTTTCTGCAAAGTTCGTCTAGGTAGGTAGACGAACCGGTACCACTTTGCCAGTTATTCTGCCGCCAAGCATTAGTGTGCAAGCACTACTGTGTTCCGATTTGAAGGGCATTGTAGCTAGTGAAATTACTGGGCAAATGAGACTTTATGACCTGTTCTTTAATCAGATTAGTACACTGTGTGATATCTCAGGATGACGTGCGCAGTGTAGTGTCACGCGCAACTTTATTATTTTAAAGGTCCGAGTGACACTGCAACTGTTATGGGCGGCCGTGTCGCTTAACATCAGGTGAACGCCTAGCTGGTCACGTCATTCATTCTCATAAAAAAAAAACATAGAAGCTGTACTTCCTAGCTTACATACTTCCACAGCTATTACATTAACTTTTGTTTCATATAAAACGAGCCCTTCACACAAATGGAAGTAAGCTTACTCATCACTAAACTGTCAAAGCTAGTGACGCGCAAACATATCGATACTCCCACTTGATGCGTACGCCGATGAATTTAATTGCCGAAATCGTCGGCTGACGGCGTGACGTCAGCTGTCAGCTGTCAGCGGTGGCAGTATGATGAATGGCGGGTCGTTAATCACTACACAGATTATGTAGCAGGCGAGCGGGGTCATCATTCATCGTAGGGCTCTAAGTGAATTGGAAGGTGAAGTGGCAAGTCTTGTGAAAAATGTTAGCTATTTGGGTAGTCGCTTTTGTATGCTTCCCTTCTTGCGATTTTGGGGGTGTTTGATACAGGGTCTTAGGCCTTTATTATGGAAAACTTTTTTTTTACTTTGTTTAAGTATTACTGCACTTTTATACTTCAGTTTTCATTCAGTAAAATTATGGAAAATTTTGTCACATTTGAAAAAAAAACAATAATACCGTAATACTGATGCCATTATCGTTAACAGCCTGAAGACAATTACGTATTCTTGGGGGATTTCAATGCACACCATCAAGATTGGTTATACCCACACCGAGATACTGATCATGCAGGAAGGGAAGCGTTTAAGTTCGCATTCTCATTAGGGTTGTCCCAGCTTGTTAACGAACCAACTAGGATACCTGATATTCTAGGACACACGCCTTACTGCCTTGACCTCTTCCTCACAACCGAACCGGATAGGTACACAGTATCAGTCACGTCACCACTCGGCACATCCGATCACTGTACTGTCAGGATTGTTTCAAACTTTTCCCCACCTGACTGTAGCCCTAGAGGAAACAGGCGGGTATGGCACTACAGTTCTGCGGATTGGGACGAAATGCGTCATTTTTTCGCTTCATACCCATGGCAGCAGGTCACAAATCCGGGGACCCATCTACATGCGCGCACGCCTTAACTGAAGTGGTGGGTCAGGGAATGGAATACTTCATTCCATTCTCAGATGTACCACTTGGTAAACAGGCCTGCCCATGGTACAATAAGGCTTGTGCTTTAGCGGAGTCGGATAATCAAGCCGCATACCAAACTTGGGCTGAAGCACGTGTGTCAAAAGATCCCAATTTAAGGGAAAAGAAAAAGGCATTTAATCAAGCGGCGAAAGCGTGTAAAAAGGTATTTCGAAGAGCTCACTTCGACAGAATTGGTTTGTTTGGGAAGAAACTTGCTTCATACCCTTCAGAGAGCAAAGCGTTTTGGTCTCTCGCCAAATCTGTCGAAAGCAACTTTTGCCGTCCTTCACTGCCACCGATGATTAAACCAGACGGCTCGCTTGCTCATACCGCCGCTGAAAAGGCAAACCTTTTTGCTTCCCTTTTTGCAGGCAATTCGTTTCTGGACCCTGGTTTCAAGCAGCCCCCTGATTTGCAACACTGCGGCTCCTTTATGCCTGAAACCTCAATAAGGCAAATTGAAGTGTTAAAAGCCTTACGAGGCCTCGACGTTAATAAGGCCAGTGGTCCAGACGGAATTCCTGCAGTGGTGCTCAAAAACTGTGCTCCGGAGTTATCTCCTGTCCTTACTCATCTGTTTCGTCTCTGTTTCGTGACTGGCATCGTGCCGAAATGTTGGAAGCTTGCCAATGTACAACCTGTTCCCAAGAAAGGAAGCAGAGCTGACCCCAGTAATTACAGACCAATTGCCATAACTTCCATCTTCTGTAAGGTCATGGAGCGTATACTTAACTTAAGGCTTCTTAACTATCTAGAAAGCAACAATATCCTCAGCGATCGCCAATATGGTTTTCGCCGGAACCGGTCGACTGGGGACCTTCTAGCATATGTTACTCATTACTGGGGTGAAGCGATAGAGCGGCATGGTGAAGCTCTTGACCAAGTTTGGCATGCTAGCCTCTTGAATAAGCTTCCCTCATTCGGCATCTCATCCAGCCTGTGCACCTGGATCTCCAACTTCCTGTCTGACAGGTCTATTCGGGTAGTAGTTGATGGGTGCTCTTCAGACCTAACGGCAATCAATGCCGGAGTCCCTCAAGGAACGGTTCTCTCTGCAACACTGCTTCTGCATATTAACGATTTGCTCGTGCCAGGAATTCTTGGTTATGCAGACGATAGCACTGTTGTGGAGAGATACCTTTCGAATGCTCGGGCTGGTGCTCATGATGTCTTGTCTCACAGAGAGGAGATGATTGAACGCACAAACTCGACTCTTGAAGTAGTGTCTCACTGGGGCACTGATAATCTAGTTCAGTTTAACGCGTCTAAAACTCAGGCGTGTGTTTTTTCTGCCAAACGGCTACCATTGTCCGTCCCACCTTTCTTTCAGGGAACGCCGGTGCAGTTAAGCGTTCAACTCGACTTACTCGGCGTGCAGATATCCTCAAGCCTAAATTACGGACGTTTTATAGAGTCTAGGGCTAAGACGGCTGCGAGAAAACTTGGAGTACTGTCTAAAGTTAGGCAGTACTTCACACCATCCCTGCTTCTACGGCTGTACCAAGCTCAGATAAGAGCCTGTATGGAGTATTGTAGCCACATATGGGATGGTTCCGCTAAATACCAGCTTGCTGCTCTGGACTCCATAGAACGTCGCGCCAAAAGACTCATCAATGACGAGGTGCTGGTCATGGGTAAACTGCACAGCCTAGAGCACCGACAGAGGGTGGGATGTCTTTCGATTTTCTACCGGTTGTACCACGGGGAGTGCGCACAAGAGCTGCACGAGCTAATACCACCATCTCCATTCCGCCACAGAACTACGAGACGCGGAGAGTCGTTTCATCCCTATGTAGTAGATTTGCCAACATGCCGCACCAAGCGTTTTGCTGAGTCCTTCATTATGCGGACTGCTAGGGAATAGAATTTGCTCCCGTTGGTCTTGTTTCCTAACAAATATAATTTGGGTCTTTTTAAGACAAGAGTGAATAGGTACCTCATGAGTCATGAGCGTGCTACACCTTCGGCTACATCGTCGCTTTCCATCAGGTGAGATGTGGTCAAACGCAGGCTTATTCTACATAAAAAAAAAGACATCCACTGCTGAACATAAGCCTGGAGCGCCACCTTCAGCGGCTGCTCGCCTCCTGCATCCATTGGCTCCCCGCGGTTTTCACCAGATCGGTGGTCCGCCTACTTAAGTGGGGGGCCGGCCTACGCTGCGTCTTCCGGTTCGTGGTCGCCACTCGAGAACATTTCTTTCCCATCGGTTGTCAGTCGGCCTGCCCATTGCCATTTCAACTTGCTAATCCTAAGAGCTATGTCCGTCACTTTAGTACTCCTGCGATCTCCTCGTTTCGGATTAAATCTCGCAGGGACACATCTAGCATTGCTCTCTCCAATACCGGTACTAATTCCGTATCGTATTTTAAAAATTAATAACGTAGGTATGTAATTACATAAACACACATAAATTACTTAAGTGAGGCCTAAAAAAAACAAAACATGCTCCAGTGAAAAAAAGATTAATCTCAAAGATAAAAGTTATTGCACACCGGCCTACAAACATAACATTATTTATCAATTTTGCCCTCATTACTTTTTATAATAACACCAAATCGCTGATTGAATCGATAGATAAATGTGTAAAATACGCTTGTCCGATGTTATCGATTCTAATTTAGATTTTAATCGATGTGGACATTGTACTAATTTGCGTCTTAGTGACTAGATTTTGCTGTCGATTTGATCGATTATTTTAAAAATCGTTTGATGATAACTCGTAAGGAATTAAGTTCAGATTAATATCATGATTAATAATAATTGAAAGTTAGGTATTGTGAATCAGTAGCTGTACCGAATAGTTGAAATTCTCATCGACGACATTGTCACTTAATATCAGAAGAAATATGGTAAAGTGTAAGCTGGCTGCATCTCCGAAATTATTTTGAAGGTGCTGCCAATCGAATAAATAATTTATTTTCTCTAGGTGAAACCATCAGTTAGAAAAATGTAATGGTAGCTGGGTTAGATTCCTTTTTTTTATGCCTTATGGCTTCAGATTTCTGAGATAAAGAGTCGTGGCAGAGACATAGACAGACAGAGTGATCTTAACAGACAACAAAGTGATCCTTGAGTTTCATTATCTAAAGTACCCTAGGTATTACATCATAAACTAGTTGTAAAACCGTTCCATTTTAATCCATCATTTCAAGTCTTAAACAATAGCTGTTTGACATCTGCTCTGATCAACGTGTGAACTTGACACTAATGCCAACGTCACGTCTGACACATTGTTAGCTGTCATTGAAGTGTCAACTTGCCAAGACATCATTTGTTGACAAAACAAGTCTGAATAATTAGTTTTAGAATTTAGGCTTGTAAGGAAGTATGGCCACTGCCACCGGCTTCACTTGGCCCAGACAACAATTTTTCTCTATAATAATACAATAATTAAAAGAAGTATAAGGTCTACAAGGGTTTGTTGGTTTTGTAGAACTACTTATGCTTAGTCTTGGATTGATGCTCAAATAGAGATTTCATTCCTATTCGATAATTTTGCAAATAAAATGTAGTCTTGAGCAGAAATTCGCTTCGCGTCACGGCTGAACTTATGCTCTGTAATACCTACGAGCCTTAAAAAAGTAAAAAAGGCAAACTGTATTAGGTATGTCCATTCCCAAGATAGACAACTAATACAAGTACTACGTACTAGAGTCTAGTACGTACGGTCTAATACCCAGACCATTAAGTATTTGGTGGTTATTAAACAAATATAATATTGACAATGAAAACACTTGAGCAAAAAAATTCAACAGAGGCATATCGTTAAATATTATTTGTTCATAGACCATAACAAAAAAGGTCTTGAGAATCTTCATAAAACAAAAATAAAACTGCCACATTTTTGTTTCCACATCATGAAGCTTTATGACAAGAAAATAACGGTGATTTCTTGCTAAATAATCCGCCATGCATTGTTAAACAAAAGAGGGTTATTTTTTGCATAAAATGGACCTATAGGTTAGATTTTGGACTCAAGTCACGATTTTGAACAAAATACACAGTCAGGAATGTCAATACTAGCAAGTTAGTATTCAAATACGTGGAATGTCTGATTCAGGGTACTTCTTTACATCTGAATTAGAATGACAGTCAGAGCTATAAATGTAGTGCCAGGGTCTGAGAGAAACCATTATCTATGCGTATTATAAGACCCTAAAGCCTAAAAGGATTCTAAAACAAGTACACAAAACACTGGTACTGGTTTGTGGTAGTATACAAAATGAAATAATCATCATCATCAGCAGACGGAAGACGTTCACTGATGAACATAGGCTTCTTTTATAAAGCGCCACTTTAAGCAGCTGTTTTCCTTTTGCATCCATCACGGTCCAGTCAACTGCACTACCGCAAGAAGCCTCTTGGACCGTTACTGCCCGTTATTTCAACGAATTAAGGACGGAATATGTTGGCATTGTTTACTTTTTGGTAACATTGATAATAAATAACCGAAGACTTGACATAACAGCGATTGTCATTTGCATGGGTAACTGCAGTAATACTTACTCAAACTCTGAGACCCAAAAATGCTTGTGTTGTGAGCTACTTTCTCTAAAACGGTTGTCTCTTACATAGCTGTTTCTCTGAAGAATCGTAACTCCTGTCTTGTACTTCTGTCATACAAAATTACAAAGCTATCCTTAAACGTCCCTCTAGGAACACGATTCAAATCTCAACACCTAGGAAAGTTGTAGCAGATCTTGTCGCGAGAACTCGACAATGCATGCAAGTTGCAAGTGTGGAGATGGCATCTCCATTATTATAACGACATAATACATGTTCGGGTGCGCCGTGTGACACATCTCACTGCACGCCGCCGCCTAATGACACGTCTGTGCTGCAAGTGTTTAGGGATGGGACGCTGCCGTTATGATTTATCGATAAGATTTCAATATTTAACATTCATGAGTCGTCGTTATCATCATCAATAGTTTGAAGATGCCACTATGGATGCTTATCATAGAGGTGTTTGCCATAGGTCTTATTCCTCCATCTCCCTTCTTTCATCGGACATCAAGGCGCATCAAAACACGGCACCCTTATATGGTTAAAATTACATCAACCTGCACTAAGCGTTTTGCTATACACTTCATAGTGCGAACAGCCAATGGAACACCTTGCCGGCCTCCTTGTTATCAGCTAACTATGATTTGAAAGTCTTTAAGTCTAGAGTAAACAGGTATCATCTAGGTAAGCAAGCGCCATAGTATACTGCGTCGTCACTTTCCATCAGGTGAGACAGTGGCCAAATGCTTTGCCTATAAAGAATTAAAAAAGCCATGTGGTGGTTTGCAGGTAGTTCGCAGAAGATTTTAATGTACGTACCTAAGAGAATCCTACTGCCCATTCTCTGCATATTCTCTGAGTGAGACGGATCTTACGGCACCCACGGGAAGAGATAAAGTGGTCTTATTCTAACATCGTACCAGGGGGTCTAGCAAAGATACCAACCACTAACGCCAAACGCTAGGTCTAAAACTGCATTGAAATGACATTCGCTGCGGAAAAGTAAGCGATTTCAGAAATGGCATTTCAGTACATTTTGGAGTTAGCGTTTGGCGATAGCGTTAGCGTGAGGGAGCTTTGCTAGACCCCCAGAACCATGTGGTTACGTAAATTTTGTTCATACACATAGAAATAATAGCCGTAATTTTTAAAATACAGGCCTCATTAAATCGGAACCTTTGAAAGATATCGATGTCAATCTATCCCAGCACTAGCATTTATCAGGCCGCTGACAGGTGGAAGGCGAAGACGGAAGTAATGGCGCGCGCTGTCAGACTTGTGACTTCGGACGACTATCGCGTCGAAATGCTTGTTAGTTGCGACTTACCACTTCGAAATGTGTACTACAGCATACTTTGTGTTGCGTTGTGTGTGACCATCAAATGAGATCTAACACTCAGACTTTAGTTTATTGACATTTTTATCAACAGTTATAGTCGAGTAGTGAATTAAAATCGGAGATGAAATTATGTTAAAGCCCTTTTAACGCTCTTCATCATTATCACCAGCTCCACTGCTAGACGTAGGCCTCTCCAATAGCAACCCGTTAGCAATATACTATATTTATTTCAGTTCCTTTTTTATAATTATCATTAGGCTACCGATAATTATATTCAAAGCCATTAAAAGAATTTAAAGTGTATTAAGTTAAAGTTTAAAGTATGTGGTGTGGAAACGAGCCCGATGTTAATGCACAGACATTATAAAATACAAAAAAACCCCTGCTGCTCCAGAGCTAGAATTCTTTCAAAGATTATAAAGCCCGTTGATAGCTCCTGAACATAATTTCTCGTACAAACACGACTCACCTACGGGGGTAGGGGGCGAGGTAACAAAACGAGACAAATTCATACGAAATTACAAAGGACAAAGCGGGATGAAACGAAAGACACATTGGGTGTCCCCCTTCCTCTCGTAGGATTAGCAGTTGAAATACACTAGTGATTTTCGTACGAGGGGAAGTTGTATCGTTGGACAACTGGATTTATAGTCAATGAATTCGTTATATTCTATCTTCTCTATGGTTGCCTGCTGCTAAAAATATGCTTAAAAACTACGTGTAAATGAATTCCATCAGAAAGAATTGAATTAATTAAAAATAAATTTCACAACGTTAGCACACAAATTTTCAGGTTTCAGCGCGTAAAACTATAAAACAGAATAATAAATCACGAGGTCCCGCCGCGTGTTGCTGTCACGCCGACGGGTCCGAGGTTGATTCCCGCGTTCCCGCGTGACGGGCACGGCTGACACGCTCGCCGCCTCGGCTGATGTGATAACGTCACAACTTTACCGGGAAATTAATTGCTGCTTTTATAATAATAACAATTAAATTAAAGTTATAAATTATTCATTTTTGATATTTTGTTCTATCATATTAGACATACTAAGTGGTAGGACTTTTCTGCAAAGTTCGTAGGTACCACCGCTTTGTCAGTTATTATGCCGCCAAGCAGTAGTGTGCAAGCACTACTGTGTTCTGGTTTGAAGGGTATTGTAGCTAGTGAAACTACTGGGCAATTACACAGTGTAGTAATCTGATTACTAGACTGTGTGATGTCTCAGGATGACGTGCGCAGTGCAGTTTCACGCGAAAATTTATTATTTTAAAGTTCCGAGTGACACTGCAACTGTTATGGGCGGCCGTATTGCTTAACATCAGGTGAACAACAAGCTCGTCAAGACATTAATTCTCATAAAAAAACCTACTAACCTGTCACGTACAAACTAATATTTTGACTTACTTTAATAAAACATCGCGTTACAAAGACAGGCTATGCAATGCAAAAATCTTTAGTGACAGTTTTATTTGTGGTATGGTGTGTTGTGGTGAGGTGTGTTGTTGCTGGAGGTAGTTATTTATTTTGATGGTAAATGGTTAACATGAATATTAGCGTCTAGAAAATTTGCATTATCCATAACAGTAGAATTATTATATGCTGGCTCGATATCGAGCCACTGGCAGTCCAAGCAAGGCCAGAATACAATTTGGGTCACTTCAAAAAATTCTTACATTTATATTTAACCTTAATTATTAATGTTGACAGACTTCATTATTTTTGTCCATATTTAATTTAGGTCTAAAACAAGATTATGATTCTCTTCGTGTGTAGAACGGATTTAGTGGTAAGAATAAACCTAAGTATTTAATCTCTTTGTCGTCTCATTAATAATCGATCGATCAGTTATTGCTGCAACAAATCCCTTTCAAATAGCGTTTCCTTTCCAATAAACAAACATTGACTAACTAGTAATCATCAGTGTCTATAAATTACTAGCTGTCAGGCGTTATGTAGAAGATATGCGAGTAGATAATTATAATACCATCTATGAGTCAACTAAATCACCCAAGCACAAACTTACGCATTTCATTTACAAACCAAAACTGCTAAATGATTTTGGAGCTTGCTGTTAAAAAAATAAGGGTTGCGTTAAAGATTTGGTAAAAGAATAGCAGTGTTGGCATTTATAATGATGAGCAATTAATTGACATTCATTGACGGCCATTGCGCTGTCATCGGTCAATCAAGTTGATCAATTATGTGCATTCTTAGTCTGTGCAGTGACAGTTTAATGAAATGTTAGCTTTAAATAATGAAAGTCGTAATTACTTCAGCGGAAAATAATTATTATGCTCACTGGTAGGGGAGCGGTTAATGGACTCATACATGGACTGAATAGGTCGGTATTTAAAATTGAAAGTTTGTCAGGTAATGCTTTGCAGCAAGAAACGTGAAGGCAAATCATCCGATGAATACCATAAAACAGGCATGCAGGCATGAAGGCATGTCTTCTAGGCAGGCATGCCGCATGCACCATGGTAGTCACTTTCCATCAGGTAAAACAGTGACCAAATGCTTTGCCTATAAAGAATAAAAATAAAATAAGAGTCGGACGCGCGCACGAAGGGTTTCGTACTATTATAATATAACGAACAAAATATCCAATTTGTTGTTATAGCGGCAACAGAAATACATCACGTTGACATTGACGGGCCCAATAGCTCAGTTGGTAGTATCCCTGCCTTCTGAACTGAAGGCCGTGGGTTCGATTCCTATTACTCGGGACAAACATTTGTGTGATGAACATAGATAGATAGATAGATAGATAGAAAATGCTTTATTGCACAAGAGTAAATCAAGTACATAGGCGAACTTAATGCTAAGTAGCATTTTCTTCCAGAAAATGCGCGCTGTGTGAAATGTCCACACCATACACATATCATCTGCGAAAATTTCAACTTTCTAACTATCACGGTTCATGAGATACAACCTGGTGCCAGATGGACAGAAAGACAGATGGACAGCGGAGCCTTAGTAATAGGGTTCACTTTCCCCTTTGGGTACGGATTCCTAAAAACGTACTACAGTCGTCATTCAAGAGACCAAAACCGACTGCAGTGATGGTTCCTCTGGCACAGCTTTCTAGACATCAGCTAGCCATCCTACATACTGTCATTACAAAAAAGTTAATCATTACACTTATCTGCACTGCAGACGTATTCATAACAAAGCACTTCACCATAAAACCAGCTCAAAACATCGACAAAGCCGACATAACCGACCGTTTAATCCGCTCATGTCACGTCGGACGTCAGTCAATGCGACTGTCAGATTAACTCATTATGGGATTTATGATCGTTTGCATAATGACGTCCAGTGCCATTGTTAGTCGCTGTCATACAGTGGATGAGTTCACAACAAAAATTGTGTTTTATTTATGTAAATTATTTTGTGCGTATTATTGTAGAGCTTGAGATAAAGCTGAGATGACACGATCATTTAACCGTGGCTTAACTGAAAAAAGTAAAATAAATAAATAAATATGTGTGGACAATTCACACATCGCCATCTAGCCCCAAACTAAGCATAGCTTGTACTATGGGAACCAGATAACGGATATAATACTTATATACTTTTTTTTTTGTTTGTAAATACATACATAGAATACAATATAACACCCAGACGCAGAACAAACATCTATGTTCATCACAGAAATGTTTGTCCTGGGTAGGAATCGAACCCACAGCCCTCAGTTCAGAAGGCAGGGATGCTACCAACTGAGCTATCGGGCCCGTCAAAGTGAAAGGTTATAAGTAAAAAATAATTGCAGTATGTACCAAACAGAATTGTTTGTCAGACAAATTAAATAGGCACGTTGTAAAAAATTTAATTTACATAACGTTATCATAAGACTTTTATTATTATTATCACTGACATAAATTTACTAAGGTGCGCCAACATCAAGATGACACATATTTTCTTTTGTTAACAGCACCTACTGTGGCCTTGTTGCTTTTTAACATAGATGCCGTTTTAAATACATAAAATTATGATAATGAAGTTTTGGCGGGAACGCGGAAAAGTTCACGTCGTTGCATTGTATTATTTTTCAAAATTTTTGCTCTTTCCAGTGTTAATGTTTAAAATTGGTGGCGTTTTATGCATTAAGTGCTGAAATACGAGCATGAGTGAGGACAAAGACAAGTGATATAATGTGGTGCTTCCAAAACTCCATAGAAGCTTCTAGTAAAGTTGCCACCACTTTGCTGGAGCATGACTTCGACTGGACTATGACTATGAGGACATGAGTTTGCGTGAAATATTTCATAACATGATGAAAATATAATACTTGACAGTAGCTATGTGTAGTGCCAAAATATAAGAAAAAAAAATATGGTAACTATAAATGTTTTCTCAAATGTAAACTTTGGCTATGTTTCACAAAACCTTACGTCATATCAAATTCAAGACAGCTCAGTTTCAGCACCATCTTCAGCGTCTATAAAGCCTCTAGAAAGTGTTGTATCAGTTATAAGGTTTGTTTAAGCATTATAGCTTTCTTAGCTAGAGGCTATAGAATGGCAACATCATAGAATGACTACCTAACATTGCTTATCATAGATTTTGATTTGTTTATATATCTATTTATATGAAAAAGCTTTACGACTACTGACAGACCACGTAGAGCTAAAACAAATGGATGCAGAGATATAATTATTATTTGAAAGGTATCTATCCTTTTATGGTTTAGGATAATTATGTAGGATTAATCAAATGTTTCTTCTAGAATTTCTTACTACTTTCTCCCCTTTAATTATGTTGAACAAATCGATTTTGTTTCGTATTTCATTAATCTATTTTATCAAAATAATACAACAAGTCATTTCCGTTCATTCATTATTATCAAGAAAAACAAAGATATGTAAAGTTATGTTGTTTTTACTACTCAGCGGGATTGTTAATAGGTTCCGTATAAATAAGCCCTGACATTAACCCATTGTGTAACCATTACACCAATCTATCAACGGAATTGTGAACTTTGACCCCTCGTTATACAGATCATTATTTATTTTCTGTCAATACACTGTTTGAGGGAACGATCTGGGAATCAAAATAAGTGCTTTGCGTGCTTTGATGCCAACTTTATTGCAATAGATACAGAGTTGAAAATAGGTAAAGGAGAATGTTTGGGAACAATTAGCGTAATTACAGCGGTGGTCGCGGAGTCAGCCACTTGACAGCGACAGCGTGACACGTGTCGCGTGGTTTGACAGTGACAGTGACAGGGAGGGACATGAGACGAAGTTTCTGACTGTCGGTTGGAAGGATGCGATTTTGTTGGAATTTTGTAGTATTTGTTTTTTCAGACATTGATTGGAAAGCTTTGGTGTATCTTTTTCTACCTACATAAGTATAGCTATAAGTAGTTTTTTTTTGCATTTCATGTCAAAAATGAAATTCAGCTATATGATGAAAAAAACCGACTCCCTTAATTGCGACATGTGTAGAACTGTTGAAGATGTTCATCACCTACTGTTAGAATGTGTCAAAGGTACTAGACTAAGAAATATTCTATTAGATAAATTTAATATAAGTTAACTAGATACTGGTGCGCTCATAAGCATTTTAGCATCACTTGCGTGTGATGCCGCTATGTATATATCAGATTTTTATAACAAGTAGTTAATATAGAGTAATTGTGGCTGGCATACCAATGTGGTAAAAGCCTCTAAATAAATAATGAATACAGAAAAAGGCCAAAAAAGTTTTTTTTTGTTTCAATGAAAATGACGCTCAGACGCCTAATATTTTTTTTTACAAATCCTTCTATTTTTATAGCAGTATTGCCTGTTTTGACAAGATTTTATTGAAAAATTCGCCTTATGGGCCAGAAAAACCAAGGTTATTATAATGAAATTATAATTATACTGGTTCTGGTTCAATCAAATTAAGGTTGAAGCAGACATGTATCTCTCACTTCGCTCGACAACAAAATTGGTAGCACACAGACATACCAAAAGTCTTACGAAGGACACAAGGTATGTTAAAGCTGCAGTGAGAAAAACAACGGGGCGCAGATAGTTTCAAATAAACTGATACAACTAGAACCAAATAATACTTAAGAAATACTTTTATCATTAAGTGCATCTGACGTACCTACATTCAAACAAAATTAACACGATTATTGAAATGTCAACCTTTCAACGCATCATCTTGCCTAAGCAACGTTAAACGTGCGCCATTACACTGACATAATACGCCAAGCATGCGTCGTTCTGCGACATGTCGCACTAACCGCATTTCATGTTGCGTGCGTTTGTCGCAACTTGTCTTCTATTTATAAATCTTGTGTGTCAGGCAGTCTTACTAGCTTAATTTATTAGCTGATTAGATTGGGTTGGTACAGTACATTTAGTATCAGTCAGTGCCCATTTAAATGTAGTTTAAGATTGGTTGTTTCTTATTTATTCTTATATATATTCTACTACTTAGTGTAATTTAATTAAGACGGTGTTTAAAATAATTTATCGGCTAGAGGACTAACTTTTCTCATGTTTAAAGAACAAAACTGATTAATAACAATTCATTGAAAGTAGAAAGATTAACTAAACAAATAGAGTGTAAAAAAAATTCTATAATGTGGTATTAATTAATTTATCATTTGTTATTTGCTTGACATTTATGGTAATTAATAAGTATGATTTTGATTCTACTAATATAGCTGTAAATCTTAGTGTATACAAATTGGATTGAATTATCTGCAATAAAATAAATTGAATAGAATTAACAAAATATGCAATATTATGTTTTGCAGAAACAAGGAACAGTTTTTTTCAAGGTCTTATCATTGCTATGTTTTTTTTCTTGTATGTGTAACTATGAGAGTCTATATGGTATTACAATAATTATATTCATAATAATTATATGCGAACGTACAATAAATACTGCACTACACTAGGTGGACCTGACGAAAACCGCTGGGAGCCGATAGATGCAGGAGGCAAGCAGCCACTAAAAGTGGCGCTACCTGGGGAAGGCTTATATTCAGCAGTGCACTTCTATGGGCTGTTGATGATGATCATGGACAATAAATAGGTAAAACATGCAAACATTATTGTAGGTAGTCAAGTGATCAAATATCAATGGTCAAGCAGCTACTAATGACCGCGATGAACTATAATGTATCTCAATCAAACATGAAGCTACTACTCAAAGTCTGGGCAATCATATGAGTTCAATCCACTCAACTTCTTTCCCCAAAATCTAGCCAACATTACACAAGAACATTCCTTAGTTGGAAACGCATCAACTCGAGTTGGCAGCTACACTGTCATTTTCACTCCTCAGATCTCAGCCACCATACCTATCATACCTTTCAACACCGAAGACATCAGTCAATATGTACTCTATACATCAGTATCTGTTCTCCATCCAAAATCAACGCAATAACTACTCAAACTAAAATGAATTAATATGTGAATAAAGGGAGGGAAGATCAAAACGCACTATACACCACTATTTTTTAACTAACAAAAATAAAAAATGGGCAATGCAGACGAGGCAAGGCATTGTATGTATATTGTCAAAATTTTAGAATACCTAATAATGTAAAAGTTATTAAAAGTTGAAGTTTCCGGAAATCATTCCATAAATTATGGTTACCAACAAAATTACTACGTACGTATAATAATAATTGTAATGAGTGAATGGACATAATGGGTATGAGCAGTGGCACCTACGCTTTCTCGCTTTTCCGAAACCTACACCTCTCCTTTTCGCATGTTTGGTTCAGATAAAAACAATGTGAGTAGATAGGAAAGCAATTCTAAAAAAAAGATGAAATGTAGTTTTAAAATAAGTTAGGATAAACTTACAGTAAGTACAACTATTGATAGACACAACACTGCTTTAATTTACAAATTAACTTAGGTACAAATCAAAAATGTGTACGTTTCCAGATTCCAGATCAGTTACTGCGTAATTACGTTAAAATGTCACTTCACTCTTTCAACACTACACTTTTCCACTGGCATAATCACGTACACCACTTAAAAAGAACTGTACGTAGGTAAGGTACACTTCTGCCTACGTTACATTACATTAAAATTAAACAATTAACACTAAAGTCGGCGCGAGTGCGTTTGATTTGTTTACTTTTGGTTCGACATCGACACAGATAGGGGTGCGGTGCGCGGGAAGTGCGGCGCGTCCTACCTGATGTTCGGGTTCGCCAACGATCCGGTCGGGGCACGTCGATCGGGGCCACCCGAAGTTAGCCTGTCAAGTTGTTTATGAATGGAGGATGTCTTATTTTTGAATGAAATGGCGAGAATTCATTTTTGTGTGCGATTTGACGCAGTGATTGACTACTTATTGATGTTTTTATAGGATATTGTTTTGCATCGTGTTTTCTTTTTTTTGCATGGATGTATTGGAAAATTCAGCAACAGATACTGCTGAATTTTTTTTTCTGGTAACTAAAAATAGTAGTGTATATTTTTGCGCTTGTTCCCTCTTCACGCTGCGATGGCAAAGGTAATATGTGTTTTTGTTTTCGTTCCCTCTTCACGCTGCGACGGCAAATGCACATGTGTTTTGTTTTCGTTCCCTCTTCACACCGCAACGGCAAATGAACTATGTGTTTTTGATTTCGTTCCCTCTTTACACGGCAACGGCAAATGCACTATGTGTTTTTGTTTTCGTTCCCTCTTCACACCGATACGGCAAATGCACTATGTGTTTTTGATTAAGTTCTTTATTCACACCGCAACGGCAATTAATTCACTATATGTTTTTGTTTTCATGCCCTCTTTACACTGCAACGGCAAATGCATTATGTGTTTTTGTGTTTGTTCCCTCTTAACGCTGCAACGGCTGGATGATTTTGAATGTTTAGAATGATTATAACTTATTCGCTGGATTAACAGTATAAGACACTTTTTATGATATGCTTGTACCCGTAGGGTGCAGTTAGCATATTTATAGATAGTATACATAGCTTCCGATTCTGCATACTACAACCGAAACGCATGTTGCTATAATATAATTTAAAATAGCTTCCGTTCTGAGTGGCGTTCGTCTATTTAGTCCAAGTCAATAACACTGTCGCAATTGTCGCATGCATGTTGCATCGCAAGCTTTACTGTGTGACATAATGTGAGTGGCATCTTATTGATGTCTTCGAAGAAACATTTCAAATATTTGTGATTGATGTCAATGCATTATCGATTTTAATTACTGCATGCAGCACTTCGTTTCGCCTTGTAATAACATGAGAGCGGTGGTGGTGTCGCTACCTATGTCTGGTGAGCTAGGCTGGAGGAGCCAGCTCCAAAGATGGTGGGGGGGGAAGGGGCAACCACAACGTCTTATAGCATCATTACTTCAATCATACATTGACAAATGAAATAAAAGTAAGAATACCTTAATGTTGCAGAGCCAGAGCAGTTTTGATGACGTCAAATACAACTGTCATGTCATACCTTTACATCATGTTGACACTGACGTGCAACAGAGGTAACGCCATACAAAAATGTAGACGTCTCGTTAACACGCAGGAATACTTTATAAGTTCATGGTACGAATTCGAACAATATTATTGTAACCTTGAAATAATAATGCCATGAAATATGATGGTTTTGTATTAGCTTGTGGTAGCCCAGCTGGTGCTGATGTCGTGATCAATGAAAGATGGTGGTCGGTGGTACTGGAGTATATTTGAAACGTCTACATGGTGAAAGGCGTGAGCTTATACCATTGGGTCGTCCATGCAAGTAGTTTTGACGGATGTTACATGTATTGTGTGATGTATCTGTGCAAATGCGATTTGTACTCTACAGCCTCATAAAAATGTACATTGATTTGATTGATGAATTATTCAAGAAATACAGCATAGCCCAAATTAGAAATACCCAGTTTTTTTACTGCTTAGTGAATGATTGTCTTTAACTTCAACCTTGGTTTTAATCGCCACTACTTGGAACTTGAATTAAAAAATCGAATAATCATCCAATTAGTTGTAATTAACATAAAATTATGCAACTTTTGCATTTAAAAATAGTAAACCATCCGCGCCTTTTGCATCTTCTAGCTAAACTATTTCATCTAACATTCATTGCCGATGATCACGCAACGCCTTAAATCAAACTGTAAACTGCCGATACATTAAAAAATGACATTGATATACCTGATAAAGACTAATTAGCTGGTTTTAGGGTTCCGTACCCAAAGGGTAAAGCGAATCCTATTACTAAGGATCCACTGACCGTCTGTCTGTCTGTCTATATGTCGGTCTGTCCATCTGTCACCAGGCTATAACTCAAGAACCGTGTTAGACAAATGAAATTTTCACAGATGATTTATTTAAAAAAACAGAATAGAATAAATATTTAAGGGGGCTCCCATACAAAAAAAGTGATATTTTGCTCGTATAGATAATACGAGCCTTTGTGCGCAAGTCTGACTCGCACTCGGCCGGTTATTACAGTTCGCGATGGCGTGTCTTTAATATTCAATTAATTTGTAAAAAGTTAATTTTAATCTCGTTGAAATGTTTGACGTAGGTCGTTTTTCAATTTGTTTTTAATGTACGGATTATGCAAGTAGTACGAGGTCACTGCTAGAGTTTAATTATTTTTTTTATAATTATGTAGATACTATGGAAACAATGGTTATATGTAAATAGCCGTCTTGGTGATTGCCGCGCCTCGCCCTTCATAACACAAATACTCTAGGTACTATAGTATTCTATAATGGCGACAAGAATGCTGTTACCCTTTCCCTTGATATTCCCTTTTTTATGAAAATGAATGTCATACACGAAGAAGATGAAAAGAGTTTATCCCCACGCGATGATGGAAAACATCGTAGATATTATATAGAATACTTAATATTTGTTTTGAAATCTTTTTATGAGTTAGTTCTAACTGGAAATTTTGACTGCTGAAATTTCCGTGTTTAATGTTGCTATCCATTCTAGTGGATAATATTGTTTTACAGTCTCTGCATAAGTAGATAGGTAATCCTTTAGTTGCCACAGGTGAAGCGGACGGAAGAGAAATAGAGATCGTATTCTCACGCATTGACTGAAGAAAATCTCGCGAAAGTGGATTAAAAAAATTTAGAAATGCATGAGGTCTGTCTGTCATTTGCAAGTTACGGACTCCTGCAAGCCACATTTTATAAAATTAAAAATCCTGACGGTTCCATGCTTGTATATTTATGAAGTGGCGTTATTCACAAGAAATAACTTGCAGATGCATGATTTTCTGAGAAGTTTAAGACATAAAAATAAAATTTGCATGCCATCTCACAGAACAGCACTATTTGACAAAAGTGTATTTAGTATGGCGCCTAGAATCTACAACCATTTGCCGAAGCCAATAATTGAGGCAGAGAGTGTGACAATTTTTAAAAATAAATTATTTAATTTTCTAGTTACAAAAGCCTATTATACATGTAATGAATATTTAAATGACAAACAAATGTAATTACAATTTATATGATTCTGGGGATATTTTATTATTATTACTTAATTAATTGACTAATATGTATTTTTTTTTATTTGACATAATAATGTACGTGATAATTTAATAAGTGCTTAAAGCTATGTAATGTGCTGAGTTTTAGTTTTTGGTTTGTTGTTTAAATTTAAGTTACCTACTTAACACGTGTTGTATATATTATACTTATGTAATCATTTTTGCATGCCATTCCGGTAGAATGTGGAGAGCTTTTATTATTATTATTATGTTATTCATCTTTGTATATAACCCATGTTCACGCAAATAAAAAAATTGAATTGAATTGAATTGAAAAAATCATACTAATTTAGACACAATGCTTTTTCACGAAGCAGGAACTTGGAGGAGACCTTATTGATTAGAGAAATCTTATTTTCTCAAGTGGTTTTAGAAAGAATCGCGACTGTGTTTGAATATTGTTATAGATTCATAACAGGTAATGTTTTTATGCGTCTATTACGTAATAACTTGGAATGTTTAGGAAAATCGTTTGATAGTTAAAACTGGTACATTGACTAAAACGTGATAATTGAAGCTAAAGTAATATCGGCAATTTTTATGGCGGAAATTTAGGAAAGCTATAGACTTTGGGCTGTATGAGATGAGGCAGGGGGGGAAGTTCAGCTGGAAAGCTAACTTTTGGGTCTGTCATATACTGAATTTAGTACGTATTTGATAGACTCACAATAGTATCACATTAGGTGATGATGGATAAGTATGAGGTTTTGCTTTGCTAACAAATTAACGTAGAGTTCCCTTGAATGTATTGAGGACGTATGTTGTTAGGGCTTGCTAAAAGATAATGTCCTCTCTGTCCCTAGTGTTTGAAGACAAAACTAGACATACTGACCTGGAATGAATAGAAACAAATAGTAAAATCAATTTCCCCAGCAGTGTCTTGAAAACCTCAAGTGGAGGCAATTTCTTACACAACATAGTGGAGGGCTGTCCCGTCAGGTATCGAAGCTCACAGTTATGGAGCGGGGAGGTGCTCCGTAGCCGAATGTTATGATAAACAGATAGATTATCATGACTTCGCTAATTTTAACAAACTTAGTTTCAGAATTAATGATTTGTTACGACATCTAACTTAAATCTTAGCTCTACACTTATTTACGTTTTATCTACGCTATATTTTCATCAATATGCGGTTTTATCGTGATTTACCTTAATTACATCTCAGGATTATGACTAGCATTCATCGATGTGGTAAAAGTTTAAACATTTCTTCGACTTAAAGCGTTTGAAAGTTATAATAGGAACAGTATTGAATTGATGCATAATATGGTTAAGATAAGATTAAGAGAATGGTAGAATGGGTTGTAACCATTTCCGTTAGGAATGATAACATTTTTGTAACTAGTGGGAATTTTGGGGTTGAATAGTGGGTAGAGTAACAAACGGGAATTTCATATTTTTTTAGGTAGTATTCGTTTAGAGATTCTGATATATACACTTGAAGTAAGGTCCTGAAGTTCAATTAGAGGAAGTACTTCAGGTTTTCTAAATTAGATTAATGTGAGTTGTTTTGGAGCAATCTACGTTTTCGATATTTCCAGCAGATATAGGATTAGCGCTCATCATAGGTTCAGATCGCAAAGCTTAGTAAAATAAAGAAATTCCATTCTACTAAATTATCCGTGTATTGATTAAGTGTTAGTTAGGAATTGTCTCATTACTTTAAAAGGATTTGGATTACTACATTATCACAACGTACGGGTTCTACCACTATTAGGAGACGATCACTTGGCCATAAAAAATCTAGAACATACAACAAGCTTAGGTTAATTTTAGGTTCTTTTCAACGGTATTAGATTTGTTAGCGTTTATTTAATTTCATTTTATAGGGATATTTAAATTTAGCCATTAAAGTTAGTTTTAAAAAATACAATTATGTGAATAGAGGGGTAGAAAGTAAGGGGGAGAAATAGGGGGGGGGTTGTTACAATACCTAAATAGAAATATGCCATTGCGGCATTTTTATAAATATGCCCCAATGGCATATTTTATTTTAAGCAATGAGCAATGAGTTGAAAACTGTTTTGAACCACCTAGATAAAAGCACGCAGCCATCCGTAGACATATACAGGGTTACAGGAAAAATCGTGCTAGATCCATTAAGGGCGTGGAGTACCCATCACTTCAGACTTATTTCACTATGAGACACCCTAGCCTAAACTTAACCGTTTTCCAGATATTCGACTTTTAATATTTTTATTGAAAATTGCCGATTTTTATGCAACAAAATTTAATTTTGTTTATTTTGTGTGTCTTTTTACTATTATTATTGCATTTTTATATGTGTAATAATATGCTTTAGGACGTCAATCATTAAGATAGTACATAAGTTAATTGAATAGACCGTAGTAGACAAGTGAAAGTTAAGAAATAAACAAAAAAATTATAAACTGTATTGTTCTCTAAAGGATATCTAAAAAAAATATTATGGCAGTTGTTCGGCAGATGTGTTATAAAATATCTACGTTTCATCAGCTTTCTAACAAGGTATAATAATCTAGGGTTTGTATTACATTTCGTGTAAAAAAATAGTTGGAACGCTCCAGATAGCAGTTCTAACGGTCTCGGTATCTTGGTTGTCAGACTGCTTTTGTGCTTCGTACATAGTAGATGTGATATCGGTTTGCTCTATTTCTCGACTTGGCTGTGATTCTGGACTATTTCTTCTGATTTGTGATTACTATGCTTGTTAACCGGACTCTGATTTGTACCTGTGATACGGAAGTGTTGAAGATGACGTCCTACACACCTGAGGAATATGCTGATATGCTTATTTGTTACGGATACTGCGATTGTGTGTCTGCGCAAGCTCGCAACGAATACATAACTCGCTACCCCGGTCGTCGAGTGCCGGATGTGGCCGTTCTTGACAGAGCTTATCGAAGACTTCGAGAAACTGGCTCTGTTTTGAGACCCTGCGAGAAGATTGGACTTTTGCAGATTTATGCTAAATGCTGACGTAGAAGACCCAGATTTTCTAAGAAATATCTTGTGAACGAATGAGTCCAAATTTGATAAAGATGACATAACTAACTATCACAAGGCCCACCCATTACTGGGCCCCAAAATAACTAAGGAATCCCAATATCCAATCATTTGATTGGACCTTACTTTCTCCCGGATAATGTAAATGGGGAAAGCTACGAAAATTTCCTGAGAGCAGACTTGAGTGATATGCTGGATGATCTGCCACTCAACCTGATCAGGGACATGTGGTTCCAACACGATGGCTGCCCTGCCCATTTCAGGAGAAGTGTCAGAGCCTGGCTGGACACAAATTACCAAACCAAATGGATTAGACGAGGTGGGCCGTTGCCATGGCCAGCAAGGAGTCTGGACCTAACCCCCATGGATTTTCGTGTATGGGGGCTCATGAAAAGTCTTGTGTACAGCGAGCTAAATCCACTTTCGTCTGTGGCAGACTTAAGAGAAAGGATTGTGGATGCAGCAAATAAAATGAGGACCACGTTGACCACTGGAGTAGTGAAGACTGGTCTCCGTAGAAGGATGCGACAATGTATCAGAAATAGAGACGGCCATGTTGAACATGAACTGTAGAATAAGAAAAATTTATGTGAAAACCTTTAATAACTAACATTGCATGCTTACCTATTGTTTTATTTTACTTTTTAGGGCTAAGTATAAATTTTCTTCTCCACTGTCGCCTATGAAACTAATTTTTTTTCAATGCATTTGAATAAAATCCTAGATTATTATACCTCGTTAGATAGCTGATGAAACGTAGATATTTTAATACACATTTGCCGAACTACTGCCATAATATTTTTTTTAGATATCCTTTAGAGAACAATACAGTTTATAATTTTTTTGTTTATTTCTTAACTTTCACTTGTCTACTACGGCCTATTCAATTAACTTATGTACTATCTTAATGATTGACGTCCTAAAGCATATTATTACACATATAAAAATGCAATAATAATAGTAATAAGACACACAAAATAAACAAAATTAAATTTTGTAGCCTAAAAAACGGCAATTTTCAATAAAAAAATTAAAAGTCGAATATCTGGAAAAGAGTTAAGTTTAGGCTAGAGTGTTTCATAGTGAAATAAGTCTGAAATGATGGGTACTCCACGCCCTTAATGGATCTAGCACGATTTTTCCTGTAACCCTGTATATTAAGGACAGGCCTAATGACAGGTTAAAACGTCGCTTCAAAGTGGGAGCCAATTTCACAGGTTGGCATCCACTAGCGCTCAGTCTGTGATGGAAGTTAGAAGGCATCGGTCGAATGTCACAAACAGAATATGCCAAGTTGTATATTGAAGGGTTACACAATCTATACTCAAAAGTGCAGTAAAAAGAAAGACCAAGTTTCTTACCTCAAGTAATTCAATATTTTCAATATTACACTCTGTTTTGTAACAAAATAATCGAATTTATATTTGGAATAATCATTGTAAACATAAACATTGACGGACATAATGGCAGCGATAGGACTTTCTCAACTTGCCGTAGTTCACGCGAAATCTAATAGATGGCGCTGACATTTCCCACGCCACGCGCCATTTTGACAAAATAAAATGTTCCTTCGGGCATATCCTGATATATAAATCTATGCAGCCAATACTATATTTTAATTATTATAGCTACAAGAAATCTGTCACATACCAATAAGATGTTAATATTTATTAGATACCAACTATCCGTTGGCAAGATCTCCGAGAGAATTTCAAGTGATGTGATGTGTAATGTTAGTAGACAGGCTGATTTAAGAATTATAACGCGATCCAATAGAGAAAAGAACTGAATAGAGCAAACATTTCTATTGCTGTCTCACACCCTCTGCACTTAATTTCACTTAAACACTTTAATGGGAGAGGGAAAATAAGAGTCGGATTCGTTTCTTTAATGACACACGTTATACACACATTACTGTCAGCGATATTATCTGTTTTGATAGAAACAAATACGCATCTACCTTCATTTGTTTTGCATGTTGGATTATTCCGCGTCAGAGTTAGTCGAGAGGTTTGAACATAATTAAATGTTGGTTTAAATACCAGTCCAGTATTGATCACTGCAACTCAAGAATGCAGTACACGTTGATTATTTGGTTATTTAAATCTCATCGTATTACATTACCGTAAAAAAATATTATTTTTAAATTACAATGGATATAGTGAGATTACTGAATTACATATTCAATAGTTAATAACTATTCGTTTTTAGGTGTAGCATGAAAATAGGAAAAACACTGGGTAAATGAGGCTTTATGGTCTATCCCACAGTTTAGAATTACTAGCTAATGCTTTTATTTGTTTCAGGATGACGTTCGCTATTACCACGAAAAATTTAGTTATATTTCAGAGTACTTAGCACTGCCAATGTTATGGTAACCCGTGGCGAAAATCAAGCGGTCGCCAAGCTCATCTAGAGTATATTAAAAAATACATCATTATCAAGAGATTCCCCCACAATCACTACACAATAATATCCTCTAGCATTTGTCCAAACATTTGCGAATTAGAGCGTCGACTCGGCAGCGAATCGTCAATCATCTGCACGCATTAATCTTACGCCGACAACTTGATAGATCATCGCACTGCGTGCCAAGCGATGAGGTGATGAGAAACCTGGATGTGGTAGTAGCATAGACTCAGGAAGAGGAACAAAAATATACTAGGTCTGTGGATTAAGTGGATTTAAAAGAAGAGTATGTAACATTTTTTAATCGACTTCAAAATACACGAGGTAATTCTCTTGAATGTATTTTCTAAAATGTTTCTTACTGCAGAACCTTGATTCCCAACCCATTGAAAACATTTAGATTCTTTTATGCGTTCGGTCTCCTTCATCTTCGTTAAGGATGAACGAGATGGAGAGTGTAAGTTTCGAATAAAAGGTTTTCGATGGTATGGAAATGGGGGTGCTGAACTCCGTCATATATTATGTAAACTGATTTAGAAAATTCTTTTTAATTGTAACGGTTTAGCTACATGCAGATCGGTCTCATAGAAGTTTAACCAAACCAGTCCAGTAATTTGGTATTTAAATCAAAATAACTGAAAAAAATAAATATGTCGTCAGATCACTCTCAGTATAAATATATAGAGTCTCATTATAAAATATTATTATATGTAAAGGTAACTAAAAAAAGGAGAATGATTGTGAATGACTTGTTTTGAAAAATTCCCAAAGTATTAAAATAATTTTTAGTACTACTGTAGTTTGGTACTTTTGGATGGCAGCCCAAATAGAGACCAATGAACGAATAATAGTATTCATTGAAGAAATCGCTTTCAATAACCCTGATTTCCTGTTGTTGAATATTTCAAGTCCCGTTGGCAGTCTTTTTTTTTTATTGATATAGCTCTTAGAATAGAAAGTTGAAGTGACAATGGGCGGGTCACATCACTCACAGTACCGACGACCAACGGGCAAGAAAGGCTAAAAAGATGAAACTATGAACTGGAAGACGCAGCGTAGGCCAGTCTCCTACTAGGTGGACTGATCACCTGGTCAGAACCTTGGGAAGCCGATGAAAGCTGGACCCGCCCGGAATCGCGTTCTAAATGAAGCTATGCTTAACAGTGGACGTATTTAGGCTGAGCATGATCTTTCTATAAATCGTTCACCCTTGAGTCTTTCAAGTTCAAGGTAATTAAGATTACCATAGACGGTATCAATACCTAACTTGAAGACATAGAATTTCAAATTCAGAACCGATGACTTTTCTAACGTTAAAATTGCAAAAAGAAGATCGTTTTACAAGAAACTGTCACGTCCAAGTTTCCTACTTCCCAAGCGCGGACATACAAGCCCTCGCAGGTAATAAATCGCGGTAAACAAGTAGGTTGGGCCGTTTTATCAAAGTCAATCGCTATCACGCCGACGGCTGAGTAATCGGCCGGGTTTGTTCAGTATCGGGTCGGAGTGGGATGTGTGCTTTCATGTAGTCTACTAGAGCAACGTCGTCAACAGAACTGTTCAATTCATTAACTTAGTGATGAGAGAGGTTTTATTTTTCACTGCATTTTAAGAAATTCGGTTGACTCAGGCGTGCGTCTCGGAAGATCATTTAAAACACTACAAGAACTAGTGATTTTTTCTGCATTCTGATGTTGACCTGTTTTTACCCTTAGTTGAAAGAGATCCCAATCAATCCCTTGCTCACCCCGTCGTCGCCGCCCAAGACACGTCTTGAGCGACCCGGAAGACCCTATAGCAGCCGCTGTTTCGGCTTCGCTAGGATCACCAGAGTAGCCCTTCTGGCTCAGGTACCGATTTCGGCACCGGTATAGGATACCAGCGTAACACAATCAGACACCGACCCCGCCGGTGAGGTCGACGTACCCCCCGTAGGTTAGTTAGAATGGTCGCGACTTTCCATAGGGTCCACTCCTCCAGCGGACGTAGCCTTCTCGATCCTCTTATCCCTGCAACAGCCCAAGCCGAGGCTCGCACCCGTGTGTGCAAATAGCTCAAGGGCACCCCTGCCCTTGAGCTATTTGCCCCCCACTTTTGTCGGCTGGATGCCTTGAGGGCCTGCCCTCCCGCCCGGTGACGCTGTAACGGTCGGTAGAGACCAACAATATTAGCCCATTCAAAAAAAAAACAATCCCTTGCCGTCGTCCTTGTTTCCAGCTAACCTTACTATACCCTGGGTGTCTTCAAGTTGAGAGTAAACAGGTTTCTTCTAGGCAAGAATACACCTACCGTAGACGATGGAACGTGCTTTTCTAAAATATACCAGTTCACTCTTGTCTTGAAACTCTCTCTTTGATTTTCTCTTTTTAGCGACTTCAATATACAATAGAAACTAATCTAATAAAACTAATACAGGTTGTGGAAGACAAAACGACTTGGTGGCATCCAGAGGCTGAATATATTTGGCTAGTAATTTACAAAGCGAGACAATTCGGAATATTTTTTTTTATAAGGCATTATATTATATTACATATTACAACGATATTTAAAATAATAATGAGTATAAATGACGGTTCTTTATCAACAATTTTATTATATTATACTCATATAAACATGTCTTATCAAATCATTAAAATGAATCAGCTGTGTAAATAATAGACAATCAAGTTTACTACAGTCTGGAATTGGGTAATTTACGTCAATTTACACCCAAAATGATGTCATTTTATTATCTATTGAAACTTTTACAACGGTGATATCGAAAATTTCCGTTAGGCATTATTTTCCGGTAATTTCCCTATTTTATACTCATATACATAATATATTTTTATGAAAGCTATAATAAAGCTATAAAAATAATTTTATTGTAAATCTACATTACGGACACAATATAAAACATAATACCCCCTAATCATAGACTTAGAGAGGCTTTGTGGTGCTGACGACTGACTTTGCCTGTAGAAAATAAATCTTATTTCTAAAGTGTTATTTATAACCAAGATACAACCGAAAATATGTCCCATGTTTGACCTTGAAAGCTTCAAACTGCTATGACAGCTGCTGTCAGTGAGCTGTCAAAAGGAAATGTTCATTTTTACCTTGATTTTTTTTGGACTGAATTCGAAGAACGTCAACACTTCTTGACAGTTCAAGGACGTGAGACTGAGAATAGTAGACAGTTATTGACAGATTAATATACTTAAGATTGAGTTTTGATTGACATGGAACTGAAGCCCAAAATGGCGAACATATTACGTATGTGTGTCAGATGAAAGTATGGCGACCGGCTGCCTATGATGTGAGTGTGTGCGTGCCCCGCTCATACGTACGAAGCGTTCCGGCTTCCTAAGGGTGCTTCAGTTTCGGATCAGACGGGATTCCCTCCTTCTTTTTTTTATTAGCTCCATGATTGTAAGTATTAAAAACCTATTGTATTAAATATTAAACATAATATTAAAAATATTGATATAGGTATCTATCTACATTTAAAATTTAATCTTCATCTTCAGCCGAAAGACGTGCTCCACTGAGAAGCGCCACTTTGACCAGCTGCTTGGCTATTATAATAACTACAAGACAGCCTAAAAGTGTCAAATAAAAAATCAAACTTACTTCACAGAAATATTTGACGGCTGTGAATTAGCTTAAGTGACGGACCTGGCCTATAGGCTTGAACATTCGTGGATTTTCTATCTCGCTCAGGCATTGTAACAACAAAACAATACATGTTCAACAAAATAATCACAATATCAATGAATAATACAAGAGCTTCGGAAATCTTAAACTGCTACTACGCACGCATGGCATTCTGAGATGTCAGCACTGTTACAGAATATATACATAACAGTACTAGATATCACAGTATTAATAAACAATACTATGGAATCAGATCATAAAGTCTCATTTGCCCAGTCATAAAAACATCGAAACGCACAGTAATAATTTTGATAAAAATTGTACCATTATCGCCTTCAACCGGAAATCAAACAAAAGATTACTGCTCTTTAAATCATAAATCTACATTTCTCATATGCCATCAATCATACCATTAATCAACAAAAATAAATCAAGGCCCATAAAAAAGGCTCAATCTTCAAACGCATTACGCAACAGAGCAAGCATCATTCATGTAATATGTCTAGAGAAGACTGAGTACCTAACTAATGCGGTTATTTATTATCCTGAAGTATTTTTTTACATAGAGAAATCATTAAAATAGACTCTCTGTCTGTTGCTAAGTAATTGCAGTCAACTTTTGTCTAATTCAACTGAAGTAAAGTAATTAAACTGAAAAGAAATCTGAAAAAAGAAAAAAAAACGTATGTAACGTTGCTCTCATTTTTCAGATTCTTGTCATTTTTCTACTGACAGGGTATTAACACAGATAAAAAGTGTTTAAAAAATAAGATACATTAAATAATTTTTATGTTTTGCATATCGGTAATAGTAGTATAATATTCGGTAAAAACTTTTATCGACAGCTCTCGACGTTGTTACAATATTAGTTTTCTATACAAATATAAATGTTTATTGCGCTCCATAAAGTTAAATTAGATAGTGTTATCAAGCATTGGTATCATTATAATTTATAAATATAAAAATGTATAAATCAATAAATAAATTATGGACCCTGTTGGGCACAACAATTGATATTAGAGGAGAGGACGACAGAATAAATACCTACTTAAATTCCATAAATTATCAATAATAATCGTCATCAATATTTATATAGTTATAGCTGAATACCGCTTATTTTTCACCAATTTCAGTCCTTGCCCAGTACCTCCGTTTGATTGATAGCTTCCACGATCACGAATACCACAAGACCAGCCAAAAAGACCCCTCTTTCTCTCCAGACGTTAGACTTTTAACCGAGGTTGTGAAGTTTGAGAGGTCTTAGCGAGCTGGTCACGCAAAACGCTGATAAACGAGCGAACGGATAAACACGGCTACTTTATTACAGGGAACGGCTATGATTTATTCATGCTCTTGTCAGATTTGAAAGGTGGTTCCGTTTGGAACGTAGATTTGATCGCTGTTTTTAGTACGTATAATTTTGGAAATTAATTGTTTTAATGAGAAACACGAAGTTCCTTACTTAACTGTGTTTATACAATTCATTAGCTGGCATAATTTTATTACATTAGAAAGTTGTTTAATTCATTATAAAAAATATTTCATATATTAATATATTAAAAATATTGGACCCCCCCCACTAGATGGACCGACGATTTGGTTAAACCGCATGAAGCCGATGGACACAGGAGGCGGGCACTCGGGCAGCCGCTCAAAGTGTTGCTCTCTGGGGGAGGCTTATGTTCAGCAGTGGACGTCTTTAGTCTGTTGATGATGATGAAACCGTATGTTATAGATAACTATTTACAGAATTTAGTTGTAAGCCTCTTTTTAAGTAATGCAATATTCTCCCTCTGCCTTGCATGTATATTAGGGACATTTGTCTTTTCACCAAGACTCACCCCGATTTCTTTAAAAAACGAAGCGATGTCTTTACTAGACAAAAAAGATCAAAGTTCGCGAACCTGCTGTACCAACCTCCTTGCCGCAAAGATATTTATAAGAAAAACAAATTTAATATGTGTATAACTATTTTTAATAATTTACCAAATGAACTCAAACCTTTAGAAGGAAATATGTTTAAAAAACATTTGAGTGACTGGCTGTTAAGCAAATGTTTCTATAGTGTCAAGGAATATGTAACATGTACTAGTAACAAAAATATTTTTTAATATTTGCACGCTTGCTTACAGGCTGAATCCACGTGTCCACTACTTACTCTATGATCTTGTACCGAAATTAACAGTGTATCCTTGCAAATAAATAAATGATTGATGATTGATTGATTGAAGATTTTTTTCAACGATTTTTGTTTTTGTGTTTTTTGTATAACGCTTTTATAGCAATTCAGTCCATGAAAATTATTTTTTTTTGGTGTCTAAGGATTAATGAATAAGGTAATGATTCGAATTTAAGATAATAGTTTGATGTGTTGCTATGGCTCAAATACAACAAGTTTATGATCCGCTTACGATAACAAATAAATTAATAATCTATTCAATTCTCTAAGCTCAAGTGATAATCTTAATCTAAATCAATATAATTATTTTCGATTATAATAACAGATCACCTAATGATAAACACATCGTTACAACAACATATTATTTAAGTCACCTTTTTCCACGATTCCATTATTTATTTCGTCACCTTTATTTTAAGTTGTAGATATTAGATAATTTCTTGCAAGTCGTAGATTATAATGTTATTTTATCTTAGCGATATGAACATTAATATAACTGGTTTTGTTGCGAAATATATGTCTATTAGTAATTTGGGATAAATCATTTTTTAACTACGTTGATTTAAGTTTGCTTGCTCGGCGTTATGCCGAAAGGAGAATATTTATTTCCCATTATAATCTAATTATGATGTGTCCTTGTTTGAAAGTAAAGTAGTATTTGAAATACTATGGTTCAGCCATTTTGACGGGAAAGCGAATACACGAACAACCAAACAAACATACGTATAAAGTTTCATTTTTATTATGTACTAAATTTTTTTTATAAGTAGGTATTTATTTTAGCATAGATTACAACAAAAAAGATTATAGTCAGTGTTTTCCTTTAATAGCATAATCAATCATTCTTAAAATTACAGTATCTAGACAATTTAATTACCTAAGGTTAATTACTATTGTCCCCATGCTATGATTAGTGTTTATAAACATTTATCAACATAGACATGGAAATTAACTAGTGCCTAATGTCTCCTATCAGCATGAAAAGTAGTGTAACAGTGATTTTACAATAGTAATCGGAGTAGTAATAATACAAGTACAAAAGAATCACCCCTTGAAGTCACTAATGTTAAAAGCGACAGTACTGTATACTGGGTGTAATTGAGTTCATTACTATCCTTTGAAACTAAGTACCTACTCCTGATACCGGTTACGTCTGGACCAAAATTTTTGAATTCTAACACATTGGTTTAGTAATTATAATAACTTCAAAAAATGGAATAACTTACTTAATCAAATGCTACAATACAAAATTCAATTAAAATAATGACGTACTGTTTTTAATTAGTACATACAAGGTATAAAAACATTTAAATGTATCAAAATCATCCGTGCCAACTGCGTTAGGCGCCGCGGCAATCTTCATAATTTTCAATAAAAATATTTTCATTTACACACTTATACTTTTTAATAATCATCTATAAATGATGTACTATCATGGGCTCAATTTATGCTAATGAATTAAATTACATCCTGTAGACAGCAGTATGTACATATTATGCTGACTACTAGATGGTCAAAAAGGTCTGTGAAAACCTAGCTTGAACATCTACCTCGGTATTCTGACGCGTACGCCTTATACACTGACCCGATAAGACGGGCCGATTCCATGTACTTGTAGCTTTGTAATCCACCTGCACTAGACCTGCTCCAATCAAACCTCATCATCATCATTAACAGCCCGAGGACGTCCACTGCTAAACATATCAATCAAATCGTTCCTTTGCTAAAATACATGTATAGTAAGGTCTTACAAAAAGTTTTGCTCATGTATTTAGTCTGCAAGCAGACGTGCAAATGTTATTTAATAACTAATAATAGGCCTCCGCCATAGAGCACCAACTTGAGCGGCCACTCGCCTCCTGCATCCATCGGCTCCCTGTAGTTAAACATACAAACGAACAATACTCGAAAGACCCAACTAGAATAGACCTAGGGTAGGTCATTATCTTGTTACAGCATGAGTGTAAGTTCTTTTTGATCAATGCGACTAATTTATGGCTGTTATCAGCTAGGCGATTATGTAACTTGATTGCAACCAATAGAAACACAAAAATGTATGGATTTGACAGTTTCAATACGCAGTTTATGTGCATAGTTGCTATGAAAATTTTCATATTCGGAATGAAATTTCTCCTGTTGCATTGCTGTCAAAGTTCAGCTGTTCGCATTGTGTGTGGGGTGCGTAATCACCCCACAGTTCTTCCTTTAGATAAAATGAAATTGTTGTATTGTTTGTGGTTAACGAGTATAAAATGAAATGTTTTTATACTGTTGGTTTCATGTTCTCATGTGACCTTTTTAGGGTTCCGTACCCAAAAGGAAAATCAAACTAAGGCTCCGCTGTCCGTCTGTTCGTCTCAGGACGTCTCTCATGAATCATGATGGCTAGTTAGTTTAAATTTTCACAGTTGATCTATTTCTCTGGCAACAAATACTAAAAAACAGAATAAAGTAAATGTTTAAGGGGCTTCTATACAACAAACGTGATTTCTTTGTTCGTTTTCATAGATAATGGAACGGAACCCTTCGTGCGCGAGTTCGACTCGCATTCGGCCGGTTATTATTGTGACCAAGTTGTCAACTTCGTCGGCTCTCTTATATCTTTTTAATTACAAGTTGTACAGAAGTCAAAATGTTTAATGTTGGCATTTGAGACAATTTTGCTCAGACAGCGAAGACATACCCTATAATTTAAGCTTGACAGTAGCCCTAGCACAAATATTTACGCGC
Source organism: Ennomos erosarius (assembly GCA_963580505.1). Taxonomy (NCBI): domain Eukaryota; kingdom Metazoa; phylum Arthropoda; class Insecta; order Lepidoptera; family Geometridae; genus Ennomos; species Ennomos erosarius. Next base: position 14,865,637 of record OY756986.1, read on the forward strand.
GCGTAAGTGTAACGTTAACGTAAGTCAGTTGTATGGCATTTGATCTGCCCCCCTATTACGATTGAGCTAGCAGCGCTGCTGACGCGCGTCTGCCGCTCAACTGCTGTCAAAATTGTATGAAAATTGACAGCAGTTGAGCGGCAGACACAATCGTAATAGGGGTTTTACGTTAATGTTACACTTACGCGCGCGTAAATATTCGTGCTAGGCTACTAATATTTAAGTATTTTTGTGAAAGCTGGTAAATTACAGTGCTTGTAAGTGCAATTTGATTCTTAATGACAGGTCGGTATAAGTCTTTCTCTTTTTTTTATTAGTATTCTACATTTACTATAAATGTGTAGATGGGTAGGTAGTCCCAAACTAAATATATTCTGCTTAGAATGGAGCCAATGGACATTAAATAATATTTGAATAAGTAAGTGCATTTATTTATACATATTAACATTGTAATTAAAAATTTCCAGTGCTAGGTATCGATAATAATTATATTAAATCAACCTTTTCGTTTTTCGTAAAATATTAGTAGAAAATACTTTCTTACTTAAATTTTTATAATTGATTGCTAATTTGAAATTAGCATTAGACAACACACGAAATTAGTAATTCCAAATTAATGCGTTAGTAGATTTCTCTAATCTACGGCATCAAATTTATGATTTATCGCTCCAATTAATATCTGTCATTAAATCGGCCCAACCTCATTATCTGGTGATAATTTTGATTTATATTACTATAAATATTAATACATTATATTACTGACAAGTTTACTAAGATATCGAGATAAGACCCACATGATGAAAGAGTTATAATGGACAATATAATTAGGTTGATTATAAATCGATATATCATACCGATTTCGAAATGAGGCGCGATAAAAATGTCTATTGAAAAACTTAGGTATGTTGGTCTGTGCAGACTTTATATAATATGTCACGAAATACTAGAGCATCAGTTAAAAAAATAACCATTGATATAGTAATAATTGAAATTTGTATCTATGAAAATAAAACAAAATGTTGAATACTATTTGTGAACAAAGTTATCTTCATCTTTAACTGAAGTATAAGTGAAGCACAAGTAAGAGCTAGGATTCCCTGTAACAAGGAACCCAGGAACCACATGGATCATGCTCCTACAACACCCAGACACAAAAAAAAGTGCTTGCGATTGCTTTCTGTGCACAAATACTTGTCCTATTATGGGAATCAACCCCGTTGTCTCTAGATAAAATCACCACCACAACCACCTCTGTTCAGCTAGTCAGCTCTAATCTGGGGGCGGCAGGACGGTATCACTACACCACAGAGGCTATTACGATTGTTTTTTATCTTGCGTATATGTGTCTACTCTACGTCAACTTCTGTGTACCTGACCTAAAAATTAATACAGTAATGTTCTTTATTATAATAGCCTTATCTCACTATTTTAGGTCACTAAAGCCGTTTATTGATAGTATTCTTATCATAATCTAGGTTATTTGTCAGTTCTATGAGTTCGAAAAAGAAATTTAGAATTAAACTTGTCTCATCACCATCATCTAGAAGACGTCTACTGCTGAACATAAGCTTCCCCTAAAGAGCGTCTCTTTGAGTGGCTGCTTGCCTCCTGTATCCATCGGCTCCCGGTGGTTTCGACCAGTTCATCGGTCCACCTAGTTGGGGGCTGGCCTACGCTCCGTCTTCCGGTTAGTGGTCGCCACTCGAGCTTTCTTCTCCATCTCTTGAGTTCTTGTCTAGTGTAAATTAATTAGGAAACGGAGCGAAAAACGGCCCTAACACTAAAACTACTTACTAAGACTAAAAATTAGACATTATAAAAATACCAGGGGAAAAAACACTTAAGGAAAGAAAAGTGCCTAGAACACTGGAACAGGCAAAGAAATGTAATCATTAAGTCAATTTGCCAAATATTCATGCTTTTAATTCAATAAAGCTTTATTTAACATCTAAACCACTTTGTCCCAGATAAAGACCTCAACAGCAAAGATTAATCTCCTGGAAACAGCTACCATAATATGGATAATTAAAGACACCACAAAAATCCAAGACGCTAATGACTCGCAAGTCACAGGGCAAGGTTCCACTGACAGGATGATAGATTCGCCACTTCTGTTAATGACTCCTTATGTTACCGTTCAGACGAATAAAGTTGTAGAGGAGAAACATAAATATGTCTTCAGGCAATGTTACCGTGTTCTGATTATATGTTAAAGGTTAGCAGGGATGGTAGATAAAATTATTTTTCTCTTGTTTTATTCCTCTTAACAAGTAAGCAAGTTTGAAGAAAGTGACATGAAACTGGAAAATACAATTTTTCTTCCGTCCGTGCCATTAAGGATTCGGTTCCTCGATGGTCCGTGCTAACCCAGCTGTGGTAATGTTATCGTGCTCTGGTAATGTGCTAAGTCAAGGGTCAGATAGAACAGTTACAACTAACGTCTTTAAAATATTCTATTTTCATATATGGAGTACGAAATTTTGTATTTAACCAACATGTCACCACATCGGCAGGCCTCTGCTGTTGTAGGTGTCCAAGCAACGGTATTGCTTATCATCAGGCCGGTTGTCCACTAATTGTCTGTTCTTGCTATTGTGACGCAGCGTAGGCCAGCTCTCTACCAGCTCTAGGTGGACCGAGGATCTGTTGAAAACCGTAGGGAGCTGGGTGCAGGCGTCGAGCAGCTGCTGAAAGTGGCGCTCTCTAGAGGAGGCTTATGTCCAGCAGTGGATGTTTTCAGGTTTTTGGTGATAAAACGTTAATAGCAATTTTATTATCATACTCATATTGTTTAAAATTGGTTTCTACTATTTTTCACTGATGTATGGAGAGTATTTACGAGTTAACATTACGCTTCCACTTGGTTGTGTTATCAGTGGCGTTAACAAAGGTTGTTAGTTCCTGAAAAAAGCAGAATGTATGTAAGCTTGAACTCGGTGTGTCAACGACCTCATGATGTAGATAAATGAGACGGTCTTGTATTAATCACTAAAGATACTTTTAAAAGCTTACTACTTAAGTTAGTTTTAAATGCGATTGTAATTATCTTGACGCATTTCTGTGATTATCTAAAGTTTCATTCGCAGATAGTTACCGGAGATCCAGTAGAAAACCTTACTTTTTAAATTAATGTTGGTTAATCATTTTAGCTAGTTATTTTCTGGGATAAAAAGTATGTAATAATTACAGCATTTTATGTGTAAAATAACATCCCGTTTTTAAGTATATCTGTTTGAATGTGTGTTTGCGGTTTTCAAAAATAATGAGAATTCAACTTTTTATTAACTTGGTGACTGCTATTCGCACCTCATTAGTGCGCATTTCATTATTTATCTATTTATTATGCAGTGCATTTGGACGCTGAATACTTTGCAGTTTTTATTAACAACTAGTTTCATTTGATATTATCACTCGAGGATAAAAAATATCCTATTTGCTAATACATGTATAAGCTATCTGTATTTCAAATTTCATCAAAATCAGTTTGGTAGTTACCCAAATAAAAGCCAAGAAACATTAACACACAAATATTCGTACTTATAAGTTTATTAGGATATGATTAGTAGGATTATACAAATTAGTGGCATCCAAACGCTTATAGCTTGCAATATTTTTAACAACTATCTTTTAGTTGCAAATATTTCACAAATGTACGAACTTCAAATACGTCGACTTTCTAAACCCCTCCCAAATATTGTTTCTGCGAGAATCGGGGATAATTTGATTTATAGCAAACGGTGCAGTAATTTATCATCCTCGCGACCGCCCGAAGTGAAAGTTCAATATTAGCTACATTATTTATGGAGTTTTCGGCGTTCCTTGTGATAATCACTGGGTATGAATATTGTAGTAGTTGGCTATGGGTTAGGGGGATTTAGTTACATTGTAATTATTTAAACGGACTTGTTACGGTGATATAATTTACTATAAGTGGCCGTGGTTTTACCTACAATTTATCAATTTTTCTGTATGAAAACTCAATTTTTCGGGATATAAAGTACTTAGGTAAGTATAATTTAAATCTTAGCAGCTAGTGTAGGGAATTTGTGTACAAATACAGGTTCTGCCATACAAATAAACAAACAAAATTTTTAATGCAATCAAACTTACAACGTTTAAGGAAGGAATAAATATATGGTTAAATATCGGTAAACTAGTTGAATTTCCATTTTTCTTTCATTACAAAAAACCTAAGTTAATCATGTCATTATTTTCATAGCGTATTTTGTCAACATTGGGCCATCAACTGATGTAAGCAATAGTGTGGTCAAAGATGTAGCATAAAAATCAAAGTTTACCATTCGCTGTTCACATGTTTTAAATGTTCCGTCTCGTTTTCCCGCGTGACATTTCAAATCAGTCAAAAGTTGACATAAGATTTTAAGCATTGGCTATTTTTAAGCAGCGTTTATAAGTAAGGCCCTCAATTCACATTTTTTCAAGGCTAACATTCCAAGTATTTTTCTTATATTATGCCTAATAATAAATATGACGTCCCAGAACCATTCATCCCCATCGGTTGCTGGTTCTGCGAGTGATATCTCCATTTCAACTTGCTGAATTACAAAGCTATGTGATCATGACTTTAGTTTTCCGGATCTCTAAATTACGAATTGTATCACTGAAGAAAGCCAGTAGCTAATAAATAAATGATAATTAAATGCTTTTTATTAGCTGTACTGTATAACTATTGTTTTAACTTCGGAAGTTCCCTATATTAGTCACCAGTGAAGCAAACCTTAAACTCTACCTTACACATCCAAAGTCTCTACAATCAAGACAAACTTGCAACAGATGTCACAAGCCTTCAAACTCTACAACTATAATTCCGCCATGCTGTCGTAAACCCTACCTAGAGTCTATCATTAACGCTTATAACAAAACGAGTGCTCTATACTTAGGTTATGGTACTCTATAATTTACCGTCATTACACTGTAGCCCACTGACACTTTTCCTTTGTAATCAACGCCTATTATGGTAGAGCTTATAGTAGAGTCATACAATTTGACAGCTAGACAATGATAGAGTCGTTAAAATGACAGTTTTTTGCTGTTGCGTTGAGTAGTATTGTCGTAATTGTAAAAGCTGTTTGAAATACTAGGTACATCCTGCGGCTTTATTTATAGGACTTGCTGAAAATCTAATTAAGCTTACTAAAATAATCTAAACACGGCCCTTAGTTATTATTAAGACAGGTGGACTAGGAAAAGGAAAGAAAAAGGATTTGAACCCGCATTCATTCTTCTCTTTATTTGAGACATGCTTTACAAACTACAGTGACAAGTGATCTCATGTCTAATAAAAAAAAATTACAAATCTTAAAAATAAAGATGTAAAGCATAGAAGTTAATAGATTAAATTGCTTTAAAACTGAGTATTTAACTTAAGTTTTTGCAAGGTTCCTGTATGTGGATGTACAGCAAACTCTACCATCCTAGTAGGTAGAGTAAGGCATTGCTGTGCTCTGCTTTATAATAATTGCAAAACATGTCCAGCTACGAAGAAAACTACAGCTCTACATTCGAATATAAATTACCACAGATCTTGTGTGGGTACGACCAACTCCACCACAGATGTAAATCAACTACATAATTATACATAAAGTGTACTGGTAAGCTGGCAGTATATAATTACGAGTTGCCAACTTTGTTGCTATTTTAAAAAGTAAACTTGTCTCACCGATGACAATATGCAATTACAACGTAAGAGAAAATGAGCTACTTAAGTATGTAAGCCAAAGGTGGAAACGAATTATAATGTTTGTACAAAAATACTGTCGACACGGAAGAATTTGGAAACTAAATCCAAAGTAGATATAGCTTGTAAAGTTGATTTTATTTGAGTACATCTAGAAATTTCTAAAACTAATCGACATGGTTGTAACCAATTAATTACTACAGCACTAACGCCCATCAGAGGCCATTATTATGCTGTTAAGCCCAAGTTGTTGTATCAGTAAGACGTTAAGCCAAATTTATTAAGTACCCAAACCCTTCGAACAAAAAATATAAGACCATCTCTCACGAGAAGTAAGGAAAGTGACAATAATTTTGGTTATTCCCCACCAAAATGATGTTTGTTCTGCGTCTGGGTGTTATATTGTATTCTATGTATGTATTTACAAACAAAAAAGTATCTAAGTATTATATCAGTTATCTGGTTCCCATAGTACAAGCTATGCTTAGTTTGGGGCTAGATGGCGCTGTGTAAAATGTCCACACATATTATTGTTATTATTATTATTATTAAAATAGATAATTATACAATAATAAGTTATCACTGTAAAATAATAAGTTTTTTTTATCAACGATAGGCTAACATTTGTCCACGGTCTCACCTGATGGTAAGTGACGACGCGGTCGATGATGGAGCATGCTTTCCTATTTGATTCAGGAATCCAATATTTAATATTAGATACACAAAGAGTAAGACATTTTTTCTCACTAAAATATGGTTTGGTCGCCCATACAAGTATATTAGATAGAATTATAATAGATTTCATTACTTTAACAGCGCTAATTATAGAAACTGACCAATGATATGCAAATCCATTGAATTTAGTACCATCAGAATTAAGCACCCTCTTAAACAAAGTCGGTTCACGTTTCGTACACTTGTATTCCAAACCAGTTATTTGTCGGAGCTGGAGCCGTGACTGCGTTAAATTGAACACTCAAACCTTTGAAACCATGAAAAGTGTAGTGCAACCATGTCTTTATAAGTTTATACTTCCCTTACCTAAGGTTTATACACTTACACATTTGACACCCTTACTATAACTACTGTAAAGGTATTATATTATGTGGGCTATAACTGACTTGAGTTGGATTTCACCGTTACAATTAAACGCTAAACTCAGTTCAAGCATGTAACTGAGTTCTGATCTAAAATTTGCATTTCACCAACACAAACAGAACGCAGTTAGTACCATGTTAGAACCTTAACGAGACCAAATCGTGAACGCCAGATTTTAGGCATTTAGCTCGCTTGAACGCGCTTATATGGTTTCCATTGGTTTCCATGGCTTTAAGTCCCGCAACGCTGTCAAACATCACAAACATGACGTTTGCCTTCAGTTGTAGTTCACGTTCTACGCATAGCTGCGACTTAAACTTGGTTTCCACGAACGCGATCCAAATCTGTATGATGTAAATCTAGACCAATACCAACATTTGAACGAATTTACTCAGAACTTAGTTCTATTGAACTAGTTTTGCGATACGAATGGTGAAATCGGCCCTTACTTTTATTATAGTGACAAGGTTGCTAAGAGTTCGCATTTGCAAAGTCAGCGAGTTGCCGTGTTAATGACAGAGTAATGACATTATAATGTTGGCTGCCATGACTTTATGATTATGTTAGGTTTGCTATGGAATTACGCCTTCAGGTCTTTGTTCTGTAATTATTTTTCTAATTTATTTATTATAACCAACCGGGAAAACCGGGAAGTAGATGAACGTCATGTCAAAGTTATGGTTAGGTAGGTACTTTCAAATATTGTATTTAAAAATTTCTAAATTTTACGTAGAGTCAATTTCAGATGCCATTTGTGTTTGCAAACAGAATGACAGTGGTCTTATTTTATTAGGTGAGCCAACGATCTGCATGGAACCGATGGATGCAGGAAGCGAGCTGCTCAAAGTGGCACTCTTTGAAGGAGGCCTATATTCAGCAGTAGACGTCTTGAGGCTGTTGTTGATGATGATGTAGTCTTATTTTACGCCTGTTGATATGACTCGGCACAGATCGTCGCTGCCTTTAATCCTCCTTCATTTACATCCCCCTCCTTCCCCATCCTATCCAGCAAAAACACAACGAAGAACAAGAGAAAGACTCCTCCCCCTCCATCCTTCGTCATTATCCTTCGAAGGGCAGATAGGAGAAGTACCCACTAGTCCTTCGTTTTCGTTTCATATCGTTTGTCCTCGGTTTAGTACCTTATACCTAGCAACACTAAGTTATAGGTATCGTATCCATAATAGACATATTATCGCGTCAATTAATTAAGAATAGGTTTCTCTCAATGTCTGACGTCACACGTCCTGTACTCCCGACGCATCCGTCATGGTAATGGATGAGCTCTCACAAAGGAAGATTAATGGGCGAGTACTCGTCATGTGCGGTCTGAGACAACGACGCCCACTCACTGAGATTGATTTGTAGGTAAATAATTACACGGTTTTGGAGATTCTATGCTCTTTGTTAATGCCTAACGCCGGTTTTAAAAGCTAACATAGTGGGTTGATATGTTTCTGGGAAAACAGGATTAGCAGAAAATGGCGATCTTGGGAGATTCGATCTTATGCAAGGCTTATATACATATGCTCTATGAAAAATAGTGAAAAGGAAGGACTCCATAAAAAGAAGTAGATCTTTTGAAAGTAGTGGATCCTACAGAAAGTATTAAGCCCTATGGAAAACAGTAGACTATGGAAAAGTCAATCCCATGGAAAGTAGTGGATCCTATGGAAAGTATTGTACCCTATGAACAACAATGAACCCAAAGGTCCACTCGCAAACACAAGCCTCCTCCTCAAAATGCCACTTTGGGCGTTAATCAAAGAGGGAATTTTCCAAAATACTGAATGAAAATGAATCTACAATAATGATCACTTTTGGGCAATAAATGCTGACCATTTTAGATTCAAAATAACCACAAATTCATACCTTATTTATAGCTTACTAAGCAATTTTACACAGTAATTACTACATCCTAGAGCAAAAAAATGTATACTTTAGTACCTTGTCACTATAAATTATATTTGCTTGTAGTTCGATCCACCACGATCTAGGAATTGCAAAATATCTTATGGAGTGAAACTACTAAATTGTTCAGTTAATTTATGTATAAAAAATTATGAGTTATTTCTTAGGTTTAGACTGTCTGTCAATTAAGGAGTCGATTTAGGAGCTCTTAGTAAGTCTATTCGGTATTAATTCATGAATGATTGGTGGCAGGCTAATTTGGATCGTAGGTTGTAAGCTTTAAGCTCTTAATTGAAGTGACGGTATTTAATAGATTGTAAAGATGGGAGTGCAATAGCTGCGTTGAAGATTAACATAAAGTTTTCAGTTAAGTACCAACGTTACAAAACAATTCATTTTGTCGCCTGAGGTGAATTGGGTTTGGCTAATTTTCCAGCGATTTAAGTAGTGATCATTTTCACGTTCACAACACTTTTATTTTATCCTTTTTCATTATAGGTATTGTGTTTTGTTTGGCTTATGTATTAACTATCAATAAAAGGTTAGAGTTAGAATTAATTATTATGTGTTTGTGAACACAAGCTGGTAAAATGATGTGATTATGACATAATAAAATACTACAAGCAAAAATATTGCGAACATAATCAAAATAATGGGTTATTTAAATTATTGTATTGAATATGTCCATTTGTACCTAGATAAAGGTCAAATTAATCCCTTATAAGGCAAAATAAAAAAAGAAAATATAAATTGAGTGTATTTTTCGACCGCAGCCGACTCTTCATTTATAAAAAGTTAGAAAGTCTATGCCTACATTATTTTGGTTACAATTGCTAAGAAATCGGATTAGCCATAAAAACTATTGGGCGGTGTGTATTAACAAAAACTAAACCACAAAACCAATATCACATTTCCCGCTCTCCCTCTAACCAAACCCTGTTTTCAAAGCACCTCAGGCGCGCAAAGTAATTTCCTCCGCTCAATATATCAGGCGTGGCCACACTAGCAGCGCATAAATATGAATAATCGCTTGCTCTACGTCCGACGTAGAACATAAATTATATGTCGACTAGTCGAAGGCGATACACGTCTACGGTAAGTTATGGGGCATGATGTTGGGTGTGAAAGATTTACTTATGATAAGTATTGGTTTATTGTTACTTTTTATTTATTTTTATTTACTTATCATCAAGGAACCTGAAGACGTCCACTGCTAAACATAGGCCTCCTCCAGGGAGCGCTACTTAGAGCGAATGCTTGCCTCATGAATCCATCGGCTTTCACCAGGTCGTCGGTCCACCTAGTGGGAGGCCGGCCTACGCTGCGTCTTCCAGTTTGTGGAAGCCACTCGAGAACCTTTCTTCCCCATCGGCTGTCAGTTTCACGAGCAATGTGGCCTGCCCATTGCCATTTCAACTTGCTAATCCTAAGAGCTACATCGGTCACTTTAGTTCTCCTGCGGATCTCCTCATTTCGGATCTTATCTCGCAGGGAAACATCGAGCATTACTCTCTCTTTAGCTTGTTGCGTGACTTTGAGCTTATTAATGAGGCCAACAGTTAGAGACCTTAGTTCCATAAGTCATCACTGGCAATACACACTGTTTGTAAACTTTTGGTTTCAGGCGTAATTTACTTATACATATGTGTCAAAATGTCACTTTTTAGGAGCTAGGACTTTAATGCAAATGTCATTTAGATAGGTACTGCTTAGCAACTTATTCTGCCATCAGTCATGTTCAAGCACTGCTGTATTCCATAACGCCACTGTAGCTAGTAAAGTGACTGAGAAAATGCGACTGTCACCGTGTTTTAATCGTCAATCGTTCACTAGGTTATGATATTATTTGAAATCACAAAATAAGATTTCCGAGAAAGAAATCCTACGCAAATACTTTTAACGTAAAGTCAATTTGTTTGTGTCGGATCAAAAACACGATAGCGCTCAGTTGTAAATACCAACATTTGCGCTGTAGCGGTCACCCATCATAGTAGTGACCGCAGCGAACGTTGCTTAACTTTACCGATCGGCAAGGAACGGCTAGTCGTGCTTCGCTATGAGCGCTAGATTAGGCTGCGCAGGCGATATTGCTATAAAAATCATAAATATCATAATAATATCACGTCATTATTAAAATTAATTTCTTTCTCAATGAGTCACATAAAACTCTATTATTCAGCACCATAACCTTAAAACTAAAACTTATGCTTCTGTAATTAAGGTACAATTTAGAGATAGGACTAGAAACTCATATCTATAAGTCAAGATGAAGTTTATTTCGTTTTTAATTCGAACTGAACAGTCATAAGACCATAAGTAACAGTAATTGAGCTGTTAATGCAAGCTAAGATTATTATTGATGTGACAGAGTCAGTCATATTAATGTGAAGAAGTAATAAATTCACAGATGTTATCCAGTAAGAAAGTTATTCGGTTATTTGAATGTTATTTCTTTAGTCGATCTTCTCTGACTTTTATATTTAGATAGTTTAGGAGTGTGATCATTTTAGAATGTCTTGTAGAATGAATACATTGACTTGACATTGCTGAGACAAACTTGCAAAAAAATAATCTATTTTCGCGATAACTTCTATTTACAATTTTTTTTTTCTTTTTATGAATGTCATGGATTCAGATGAAATCAAAAGCAATTCGCAAAAGCTATTATTTAGCCAGTAAACCATCAGTTTTCAAGAGGTATTGCTTCTTCAAGAGGTATTTAAGGAATTTGATCCTATAAATTGGTTAAAACATAACTTTGTATAACTGTTTTATGGGTTATTATGACACTTATAAAATGTCATCAACATCATAGAAGTTGTCCTTAAAATTTTAGCAACCAGCGGGATTTGAACCCGCACCTTCCAACTCAGATTGGACGCTCTAAAATGATTCCCTTCGTAGAAGTTGTCATATTCTGAGACATTCCCTTGCCACCGTTCACTTGTTATCCTGTCCGATTCATCCTGTACTATAAAGCGTCCCACACACGCGCCTGCAGACATAAATCGCAGCGTAATCGCGCGATCCGACATCGGCCCTGTTGAAATGAATATTCGTGATAAATCACTGTTTGCTGCTGAGCGCGGGCGGAACAAAACGTCCTGTGGAGTTGACTTGCAACTTTTTTTTTTGTTGAACTAGCATGGGGACTGGTCAAGTTTGAATTGCTTATTTGGGTGGTCGAAATGGTTACGTAAGAAATGAGTGATTGCATTTTTATTGAAAGTTATTTTGGCAACAGTCGAAAGTCGAATATAAATCTGTCAATGTTAAAATGACAAACACTTAGAATAGTAGGAAGTTATTCTATGGACAAACAGCTGAAAAACAAAAAGAGCAGCACAGATAAGAATATAGCGCATCCACATATTGCAGACACGTGGAATCTGTTATGGGCGGCCTTATTGCTTAACATCAGGTGAACGACCAGCTCGTCACGTCATTAATTCCCATAAAAAAAACTCATATGACGCGATTCTTGCGGTCGTTTCTTCCACGAACCTGCAAGATGTGGAATGATCTTCCTCCTGAGGTTATTCCGCCTAACTACAGTGACCACTTACCATCAGGCGGGCCGTCTGATTTTTTGTCTAGAACCATGATACCCTACAAGTTGTGAGAGCCTTACTTTAAACTGGGTGTTTCCCAACCTCCACGGTAAAAAATAAATCCAGGCGCAAAATTGCACGTGTGGTCGCTGAGTTAACAAGATTCCATAATATTCATTTCTAAACACAGGTCGTTAAACTCATTTATGTGCACTCGGTCAAGGACGAAGTTCAACCACCCAGCTGCGCTAAGGCTATTTTCGAACGTAAACTTTACATGGTATTTCTTCAATTAAAACCTATTAATTTAGTAAAGTTGTAGAAGAAACATTGTCTACCTTGGGGAGTAGATTTACTCCTTTTCGGGATAACATACCAATTCAAGGTCACCTTGTAGTTTTAAAAACAATAAAGATAGAGTGAGTCACTCCATCACTTTCCCTGTCCTCCTGAAGATATAATAATGATGGCAGCGTTCACGGTCCCTATTACGTCTCGTTCATTACTGTTTTATTATGCTAATGATATCTGTCACTGTTCACAATTACCCGACAATTAATGACAACTTGTGTCAATAATTTTATTGTCAGGCTTTGTGTTTACATCTTTCATTTGATTTAGTTGGGTCGGGAATAAATTGGATGGTGTAGGCGGCGCTTTTTATTTATTAATTAGTTATTTTATGATTATACATTTTACGTGTAACTTTACATTGGCATAGTTATAGATAGACATCCACTGCTGAACTTAGGCCCATAAAACGCCACTATGGACGCTTATTACCCCGCTTGGGAGGTTGGTTGCTGAAGATGTTATTGTACTGAGAATGCAGAATGCTGCTGCTGTTCTTTGGATATACGCAAGACTTGAAGATATTTTGTTACTATAGTGGTTATTGTGGTTAAAGAATTTATTTCTCATAAGAATTTACAAATTCACTTAAAGAGAAACACAACTTTATATAAAAACTAAAATTAAAAGCCGGTGAGCTGCAAGTTATTAAGTAACGTAAATACTATTCTTAATTATTAATTTACTAGCTAAGAACCTATGTACTTATTTCACAATATCTCCAAAAACGTACTTACGTATCTCATTTTATGTTATCAATTTTACTAGTATTTATTTAAAAAAAGTTTTTTTTTCTGAGAATGAATGATGTGACGAGCTGGTCGTTCACCTGATGTTAAGCAATACGGCCGCCCATAACAGTTGCAGTGTCACTCGGAACTTTAAAATAATAGTTTCGCGTGACACTGCACTGCGCACGTCATCCTGAGACATCTAGTAATCAGATTAATACACTGTGTAATCTGGTCATAAAGTCTCATTTGCCCAGTAATTTCACTAGCTACAATGCCCTTCAAGCCGGAACACAGTAGTGCTTGCACACTACTGCTTGGCGGCAGAATAACTGGCAAAGCGGTGGTACCTACCTAGACGAACTTTGCAGAAAAGTCCTACCACCTAAGTAGTAAAATAAAGTTAATTAAATACACACATTATATACATATGGTGCACAATTATTATTTGTCATGTTAACTGCTGCTATCTATTATTATACTGTTACTATTCCATGCTTTTGAGATAAATATGTGTTAGTTTATTTTATTGTAAAATATTTATGTATTAGGATGTAGGTTTATTTAATTGCAGTGTAATTAGTCAATAGTTTATACTAATCTATATTTTATTGCAATTTTAAAGTTGTTTGCCGCCGTATGTTCTTTGTCTATTGATACTATCCATCCAAAGGTTGAAAGACCGCCCATTGTTGCGCTAGTATGTAAGATTCGTTGTATTCCTGTGTATTGTATATCTTATTGGTGAAACAATACCGAGTTATCTATCTATCTATCTACATTAAAAAAAACATTAATGGATCACAGTTTGTTTATATGAATATAAAAATGTTAATAATAAGATAATAAGTAATTTTGTTTAATAAGATAGATATTTTTAATCAAGTTAAATTTTACTTCATTTGTGATAATTAAATGAATCTGACCTGGGCCATTATTCCGTATCGATTCCTTGCTTCAAAACCACGCGAATTGCTTGTCTTACATAAGAAATCTGCGAAACTGTATTCTCTATGAAACGAAAACAAAACCGCGCGAAATGAATTTGGAATTGGCGCGATTTGAATTGTCAAAAATCGTATGTTTTACCGAGACGCGTTCCGAAACATCAACACATCAAAAGATATGACCACTTATATTAATATATTTTATTCAAAATAAAGATAACTTTAATGTAAAGTGAAGGTATATCTGACGCTGTGACACGATTTGAACAAGACACGATAACGACGTGGTTTCGTATCGTGCGGAATCTGTGTTTCCATAGAGAATAACCGCCCTGGAGGTCTAGCAAAGATCCCTCACGCTAACGCTATTGCCAAACGCTAACTCCAAAATGTACTGAAATGACATTTCGGAAATTGCTAATTTTTCCGCAGCGAATGTCATTTCAATACATTATGGAGTTAGCGTGAGGCGTTAGCGTTAGTGGTTGGTATCTTTGCTAGACCCCCTGTCTTATTTAACAAAGTTTTATAGATTTATATTTTTTTTTTATTAAAGATTATCTATTGCCTAAATAAAGATTAAAATACCAACGTAGAATCCGACAAGTGTGATGTCATCACCTTACTTCATGATAAAACTTAACTCAACAAATCCTGTAATAAATACATTGTGATACATCGTAAATATAATAGCTTATATTAAATTGTAACAATCTTTTATATTTATGGTCTTGCCAGTGGGAAAACCCCATACAATAAAATGATAACAAAGACTTGAATTTAATAGTTTTGTGGAAAATTATGAAATTATTGTTGTAAATTGATTTATGGTATAAATAATATTTTATTTTATTTATATTTGATAAGATAATTATAGGTATAATTTACTATCCACCTAATATCATTTTAGGTATATTAGGTACTTTGATATTTTTGTTAATTTTTATTGTGTGTTTTATCTCTATGTAAGTAGGTACCAAGTTATGAGGTATTTAGTTTTGTGTGATGTTCTTACTTCTAGAATACCAGCATTGAGATGACAATTGAACAACAATGCATGCGTGTTCGATATCGGGTCGCTGGGAGTTTAAGATTAACACTGGAATTGGGGTCAAAGTGGGGGCTCCTCTAGAAGATGATTCAGGCGCTGTGCGGCAAATTCTAGCTTTATGCTTTTCATAAACAAAAGCAGCCCCCAATCTGGCATGATCAGAGGCTGGATGCTGATCGTCCGAATTTGTTCAACCAAACGGTCTCCTGGCTTTCAAATGGTGTTATTTTATTATTTTATGAAGTGTCGTGATATTTAAAATACGAATAAGGTATATCGGTACCGTTTCTTTAACATTTACCAGTTAAAATAATATATTTAACAACACAAAATAGGCACGCAAAATATACAAAAATAATATTTCTTTTAACTTCTTTGTGAGTGAGTGACGGGTGACATTTTGGCGCGACTTCTTCTTCTTCTTTAATGGCTTTCTATCGCTTGTTTGCAATAATTCTGCCAATGTCAAGTGAGTAAAATTTGTACGGTTATGTCAAGTCAAAGTCATATTTTGTCAGTCAAAACGCCAACAGTAAAATGGAGGATATTTTACTGAAGGCTCTAAAAAGGCTTTTGAAGCAAAAACGACAATGCATGGTTTTATGATCTTGAAACCATTTGTCAACACTCGTGCACGTTCACGAACACTCAACGGATAATAATCCACCCTTATTACACATTAAAGTTCAAGATACACTAGTTTTAAAAAATAAATTCAAAATTCACAACCGCCATTGTCGGATTTTCTTCAAAAACTCCCCTTGGCGCGACTTTTGATAGATCAAAAGTCGCGTTAAAATGACATTCGACAGAATTTTCATAGACAACTTGATTGAAATCGTGGAGTATTTAATTAAAATGCTGCTCAGTTAGGGGTTTCTCCAGCGATTGTTTATGAAAGTGAAAAAAGAATGATTCAGCATTTAACCTCTAGGTAAAAGTGGAATGATAGATTTTGGGGGTTTGTTCAACCTTTGTCTATGAATACCACTGTTAATGTATTAACATGGTATTAACATGACAAGCAAGTGATTCGCCTGATGTTAAGCGCTCCGCCACAAAAAGCTGTCCACTATTTTAATTTATTGTACTTTATCTACATTGTAAATGAATGTTAATACCTACTTTGATTAACGGTAGCATTGATAGTATAAATAACCGGAGTTATTTATGCAAATAGTGAATGATTAGGTTGCGGAATATAAAATAATTAGCGTTAGGCACAAAGAAGTTGCCAATCAGTTGCGAGTATCATATTCATTTTTACACTGTACAAGATGAATGGTTGCATTATTGGCAATGATATTATAGCTGGTATTTTATTAAAGAACTTGCAGGTTAATAATTTAATTTTAAAACGATTAATAATAAGAATTCACATAAATATAAAAGTGCTTAATATTATTACTTAATAATAGTCAATATTAGTTAAAATTTGCGAAAATAGATAGATAAACTCTGTATTGAAAACAACATTTTACATAAAATACAGTGATAAATTTTATAACTATGTGTCACAATGGGCGGTCTTATCGCTTAAAGCGATCTCTTCTAGACAACCCAAATGAAAATGTTATTGACATAATTATTCGTTGTTTTGTTGATCATAGTAAGCATTTATAATTTTTTATCCAATACATTGACTTAAAGCCTGATAAGTTCTAACTTAACTTACGACAACACCAAGGGTCGACGGCTCGTGCCCTTTAACATCTACAGCACAGTAGTGCTCAGCTAAAAATTCCACTTTCTAGGGGTCACCCATCCAAGCAATGCTTGTTCCTTAACTTTTCTGATCAGTTAAGAACGGCTAGTTT
The DNA here is from genome assembly GCA_963580505.1 of Ennomos erosarius. NCBI lineage: Eukaryota > Metazoa > Arthropoda > Insecta > Lepidoptera > Geometridae > Ennomos > Ennomos erosarius. Next base: position 14,882,792 of record OY756986.1, read on the forward strand.
GCTATTAAGCTACACCTATGAAGGACAAAAAAAAAACCATAATTGACACTTTACTGAATCGTGGTTAGGTATTAGAAACACAAACACCTCAAATAACATTAAACATTTTAATTTACTAAACGACTAACAAACACATTTAAGTAAATGTAAATCCTAAACAACAATAATTTAATAATCACAACTCAGTACCAGGAAGTTATTGTTTAAGCCGTAAGCCATGGCATGGTATAACAAACAGCTTGTCCTGCCGACGGTACTCAATAATTCAAATGAAGCGGTAATCTCGCACTAACTGCTCATTGTGCTGGGTTTGATTTATTTTACGACCGTACTTTCACTGGCTGGGGTTGCCAGAACTCAACGCAGGCTTGAGGCAGATTCTTTAATGCCATTTATTTGTTTTGTGATGAGTTGATGACTTCATAAAACTTCTAGATATGTGATATTATGACAATTAATGACAGGCCTGACGATGTTACCTATAATAAAAATACTAGGTCCACAAGTTATTAATAAGCACTGATAAAAAGTTTTAACTTTCTGAAAGCATCTTTAAGTATCTGTTTTCATGTCTGGTTTAGGTACAGCTGGAATTTGTTTTTGTAATATATTTTAAAGTGAAGTGAAGTGTGTGTTGTGTATAGCACAAATTAAAGAAGTAGTTAGGTAAAAAATAGATAGATAACCTCTTTATTTCACACACTAAAAATAAATACAAAAAAAAATAGTAGGAAGGACTAAAGACTAACATGGATGCAGCTTCTTTTTCTTTTTCTTTTCTTCCCAAAATTAACGAGTTTTTTTTTTAAAGTTATATTAGGTGCACAATATTCGGTTAACAACAATCTAGGTAATTATTTCACACAGCAACACCAAGCATTCGCAATCGGCGCGGGGTTATTGTTGTTGCTGACCGTACGACGTGAACGGCTGAAAATTACCAGCTTTGCTAGATTTATTGGCTTCGCTGACCTAACTGCTAATAGCTGCCAGTACGCAAGTTATGATCTAGGCATGCTGAGTTACTGCAAGTCTCGGAATAATTACAGAGGGTTTGTGAATATGAAGGTTAATGATTATTGTTTAAAAAAGGGTCACTAAAATAATTTCAATTGCCTTATATCATACTGAGAAAAACATGGATAAATTTTAAAAAGTTATAATGCCTACGGTAGGTTTTTTTTTCAGGTCATTTTTAATAAATTAGTGGCAAACAAGCAGGGCCACCACATGGTGGGGAGGACTCTCTTGTCGTTCCCTCACTGATGAGGATCGTGACCATGTGCAAATAAGGCCCTCCAAATTGTCCGGCCTTGTGCCAGAGCAATCGTCCGCTGTAGAGTTTCTCCTGTTGCCTCCTTCATGCTATCAGACCATCGTACTGGTATGCGACCCCTGGGGCGTTTCCCCTGCATTTGACCCGCTATTCGCATAATGTGGCCGAAGAAGCTTGCCTGACGCTCCTAGCACACAGTGTAGAGTCGTTTGGTGAGGACTCACCGCCGCCTAAAACACTTGCAACACTGAGGGCATTGCTGGTGCGTTGCCTACCCTAAACCCAGACTCTTTTAGCACTTAACTCTTTTTTTTAATTTGAAATTCCAAACTACAGATCCAATTGTGATAACTATGGGAACATAAAAAAAGAAAATAACCGGCCAATTGTGAGTCGGAATCGTGTACAAAAGGTTCCGTACCGTTATCTATAAAAATGAGCAAAAAAATCACGTTTGTTGTATGGGAGCCCCCTTAAATATTAATTGTATTCTGTGTTTTACTATTTTCTGTTATAGAGGCAATAAAAGTACATCATCTGTGAAAACTTGAACTTTCTAACTATCACGGTTCATGAGATACAGTCTGCATGGTGACAGACGGACAAACGGACAGACACAGACAGACAGAAATACAGATAGATGGACAGCGGAGCCTTATTATTTGGGGTCGGTTTACCCTTGCGGTACGGAACCCTAAAACCCCTATGAAAATACTACCGAGACTTCCCCACACCAAATCAGGATAAAATCAATTGACTACATCTACCCGCACCGCCCCGGATTTCTGAGTAATTTTGTCGACCATTCATTACTCATTCAACAACTCTAACATCTAATGATCGATGTTGAACTCTGGTCATTTTCTATACAAATATATCTTGTCCAAGATCAGACTCTCAGCTTGCGTACCGCGAGGTAATTTTTCGTCGTAGAGTGAGACATCCTTAGGCACTACCATTACTTGTCACGATCTCTCACGAGTAAGTGTCGAGAAAATTTTGTCTCAGTTCGCATCCTAGCCGGACAGGATAGGGGACCGAACTGGACTGAAATCACTCAGGATTAGGGACATTTGGCAATTCTTTTGAATGGCAATATACGCTTTGGTTCACTGAACGATTTAATTGATAGTTTATCACTAACCCGCCCACTAAATCAAATTTAATTTCAAAAGCCAATACACAATAAATAATAAACATCAACATGTTTATTGCCAACCATACCACAACCAGCAATTACGGTCAATACATCGCAGACCAAATTGACCGACGCGACGGTCAAAACTATAACCGGTCAATTGACCGCCGTTTAAGTTCCAACTTAACTCGTATAGCGCAAATTGAATTGGTTTTTTATGGGTTAATACGAGGCTTTAAGTAATGAGCTGGTGGGTAAGTTATGGCTTAGCATTAATTTATATGGACGGCTATTTTTAATACCGTGCGGTTAATTTTACGTGAATAAATTAATTTTTATGGTGTGTGCGTAGTTAATTTTAAATTTACCAGTGTTTTTTAAACGTGGCATTTTTAATGAATATAAATATTGGTTTAAAATAATTGGTAGGTAAAAGTTCGTTATAAGGTAGTCTGGAAAATTATTCATTAAGTATGAAGACTACGTGTCACGGCAGGTACTTTATATCTCTATTTTTATTTATTACTGAATAGGCCCGCATTTGACCGGAATCTCATCTGATAGAAAATAACAATACGGTCTACGAATTATTTTTAATCTTTATTTAGTTTTCTTCTTTTTTATTCGTAATCATCATGTATAAGGATCGCAACCTCCACCTTCCATGTGCTTCTTTATGATCTGCTCGTATTTTCGGTTCGGTCGTAGAGTTGTGTCCAACGTGGGGAGAAGGTCGGACCAGCGCATCAAGCTACACCTTCGCGAACGTTTTCCTTCAACGTTTCCAGGCAATACTCTTTTTTTCCGGGTATTCCCCGTCTTTTCTAGCAATGTGACCAAATTACCTATTCTCTAAAATTTGCTTTAGACAAATGGTAGAGTCTTGTATTGTAGTGATCTTAAGCTGTATGGATATGGATGCGTTGGTCCTACGGGCAGTCCGTAAAACTTTTTTCGCCTTGAAAACGTAGATCATGACGTTCAGACCTCTATTCACGATTATTTAAAATAATCAAGTAAGTAGGTATGTACTGCACGTTGTCAATAACATACAATTTAAATTTGCGAATCAATTTAAATCATAACCACCTGTCACAATAAATACTGCAATTATTGCGTATAAATCATAAGAAGTGGTAAATAGACTGTATCAATCATGGTAATTTTATGGAAATCACGATAGTACTAGTGGGGGGAAATATTTGTTTGGTTTTATCGATATTCGATCTTTTGGATACTTTTTGTTTTTACAAATTTTATTATATTACTTGCTTCTTCACGTTTTAAAGGTCTTGATTAAAAAAAAATGAAATGCATGCTAAGTTTTACATCTTAACTGTCGACGGTTCACCCGGCAAAGAAACATTTCATTTTGTCGGAACTATTATTATTTTTCTGAATTAAATTTTTTACACACAAGTATACTCACAATTCGTCGTACCACCACAAATGATTAATACCTAAGTAAGAATTCTAGAAAATACTAGAAGCATTAAAAATTGCCAGTTATTCTCCAAGTGACCTGCAACCTGGAAGCAAGTCGTAGATTAGGTATTAATCTGTACTTACCTACTCTATCGAAACCGGTAGGTATTTACATAAAAGTAATATTTTAATTTAAAATAATTCAATTTTTAGCTCGAGACATGAGAAAACAAACAAAAATTGAGACTTATTTAGCGCCTTAAACTTTCCTAAAAGCAAAGTAACAGATCTTCCAATACCTTTTTTATTATTGACGTATGTTATAATTACAAAATAGACTTGATTTTTCCCATCCCTAATAATTATGACGATGACTTATACGGAATGAAACCTGAATGAATTAAAATATCGATCGCATAATTACAAACTAAGTAAGGGCGTCCGCACACTCGGTACGTTAGGTTCTGGGGATGAGCGTTTTATAACCATAGCTTACATTATACTTCTCTTTACTCAATCAATCATTTATTGCTAACATTATTGGTTACATGCAGGTGTTAATAATAGTATAGTATAGTATAGTGTGTGTGTGTGTGTGTGTGTGTGTGTGTGTGTGTGTGTTATGTGTTATGTGTGTTATTGTGTGTGTGTGTGGTGTATTTGTGTTTTGTTGTTGTTGTTGTTTATTCGTGAACATCCTACAAAGACTCAGAAAATCATCATTACCCAACCCTTAACTTAATGGTATGTTGCAAAAAAATGTATTCTTACATTTTTCTCTTTTGGAAATTTATCCTCTATAGGTATGAAGATCAAGGTAGACCAATGACAAGAGAAAATTACATTTTAAAGAGAGTATTATCATCTCTAAATTGATACCTTGTGGTAAGTATTCGATCATGAAACATTATTATTATCAAAGGTTACAAAATGATCTAAAAGTCCTACCCTACGAAAAGTGTAGAGTGTACCGTGTAACATAATTCAAGTTACAGACTTAGTAACAACGGAAGCTATAAGACGTTATAATTATGTGTAATAAAGGGGCTATATTTTATTAGTTTGTTGTTTAATACCTCGTTTTATTAAGAGTCATAACTGGCGAAAGAAATTGTTTTTATGTACCTAATATTATATTAGGTAGAGCTTCTGATTTTAAAATAAAAGTGATAAAGAACGCTATTATTATTATTAGCTCTCCACTCTTGCTGAATAAAAACTACGCATGAAACCCTGGTGATGCTCCATCTTAGACAACTCCGTCACTCAAGTGAGATGTTAGATGCCCATTTTAAAACATAAAACAATGATGATAAGGTTCCCTTTTTATACTGAAGGGTCAAAAATGAGTTTTTTTTTATAAGATAAATATTTATTTTCCAAATAAAGTACATAAATGTTACAAATAATTTTTTTTTGTATATTACAGATAGATTTTTTTACATTTATAGAACACACTAAATCAGTAGGTAGGTAATATACTATTTTGTTACAAAGTGAATTATACTTAAAAGAAACGTGAGTGTAGATGAAGATCTAGCATTCATACTAGGTTGCCCCGTGTTATGAAATACCCGTCCTCACCCTCCTTTTCGAATTTTAACATTGGTCTTACTTATAATCACACTAATGTTAACCAAATATCAGTCAGGTCTCACAATAACAAAGTAATGGTTAACACCACGAAATTTAAAAGATGTATAGAAGTAAGACTGGTGGAGACAAATTGGTATTTAGATATATTTAATAGTATGTAAGATCGCAGAACTAGTGCTTGCGTGCGCATTTAGTTTTACCTGTGTACATGATAGTTGTGAATTATCTATTTTTATTGTGTGTATCACACAAGTATGATAAAGGCGAAATAATATATATATATATATATATTTATGTTTGTACGTTCAAAAACAAGTGCATATTTCTAATAATATGATTACAAATACAGTTCTAGGCGCGGTCTACCTTAATATACGGAACAAGTCTTCCGTTTTATGATAATCGAGTTTTTTGAGCCACTTAATAACTATTGTTTTACAGATAAAGTTCGACAATTGGTAGATGGTCTCATCTTTGCTTATTTTATTGTAGAGGTAGCAACTCAAGTTGAGAATCAAAGTTGACAATAATTGTTATTTTTTAGTTTGGTAAGGTCTTTGTCCATTCCCCGCACAACATTGTGTTAAAAATGTATGAAACCACCCACATTATCCACTACCCTTTCTTGATAAACGATCAAAGGTATATCAGCGAGGGCACCCATTCAAAATTAATTGCATCCGACGGGATCCAACCACAGAGAAAATCCACTGGTGAACTCTGTCACAGTAAGAATGCTCTCAAAAAGAAACATAACTGAGTAAATAATTATTAAAAGTTCTGAGTTCATTGCCTAAAAATATGAAAGATGCCATTGCAACATTATAACGCAAATGAACTAAGAAGCAGATTGCTTAACCATCAATGCCCAAAAGTAATTGTCTTTTAGACTCTAGATTGTCATCGTCTACACATCGCAAAACAATGTGTATAGTTGATAATAAGTTTTTAAGCATTTGTAGCCAAAGTAAAAGCTCACTATCAAAATCTGATTGAGCGAATATAACTTAAAAATTACACGAACCTGGCTTTTAACAGTGCTGGACACTATCTACCTTGTCATTATGTTGTGTATTAAGTTACTACTACCCCAGATAATATAATACCTACACTACTACTACTAAGCGTTTTGCATCAAACTTTATAGTGCGAACAGCAAATGAGTGGAATACCTTGCCGTAGTCCTTGCTTCCTGACCTGGGGTCTTCAAGTCTAGAGTGAACAGGTATCTTCTAGGCAAGCACCACCGTAGGCCGCGTCATCACTTACCATCAGGTGAGACAGTGGGCAAATGCTGGGCATATAAATTATAAAAAATCATCTAATTCTTAAACCAAAGCTGGAATATCAAAACGACAAGGTTCAAGCTTCTCTTGTACCGGACGGGCGAGTGGATTGAGATGTGCTAACAGACCTGCCGTCAGGTCCCTGAGATTAATGCCGTCGGTGAATACTTAAATAGACGTAGCAATGCGATGTTATCGCTCATGGGAGGTACGGGAAGGCACGGTGATGGATCGGGTACGCTTTGCATTCTGTTTTATTGCAGTGTTTTACACCGTGGCTAGCAATTTATAAATCACTGGCTTTAGTTCAGGCGTAATAGGATTTGCGTCTAGATTAAACTTGTTCACATTTACTGAGATGTTTAAGGTTCTAATTTTTTACCAAGCAAACCCAAGGTTCCTCGTAAGTTTGTTAATGTTATACTCATTTCTTTTTTCTAAGGGTATACTGTCCCATTGGTAGGAAAAGTCTCCCTCTTCTTTTCCCTCTCCCAAACTCATGTCAACTTAAAAATACTTAATGCTCATTGGTCGCCGGTTGATCGTCGGCTTAACATCGTAGCATTAACAATGCTAAAATAACTGTTACTATTGAACAGTGGCATGAAATAAGCTACACAAAAACCGCCATAAGTGCTAAGTGCTAATAAAGATTGTATAATATAAAATGTATTTTGTGTTTTGTTTCTCTCTATCAAGTTCGAAATTGATAAAGATAGAGCAAGAGAAAACACTGAGAAACTATTCCACTGCCATGCAGTGTTTATTAGCAAGGGGGAAAGAGTTTTGAAGCCACAGACTGTATGAATCAAAAAAAGTTTTACAGCATTAAAAACATGAAATGGAGTTTCAAACAAAAATGATTACTGCACAAATAAACCAAACTCCGGACACAGAACTTAACACCGGAATCATCGTCCCCAAACAGGGACAGGAACTTAAACCGAAATTATCGCCATCCCCAAACGGGCACAGGATAATATTACAGGATTTACGAGGGCGTGCGCCGGCGCTGTGATTTACACCTTCCTCTGGCGGTAAATTATGGTCAGATACTGCGGACGGTCGATACTTTGCGAATTATTGTTTTGGCTATAATAAGGGAGAGGTGAAATGGTAACTCTTATGGCTGATCAACTCAACTCTTAAACTCCCAGCGACTCAAACTCAAAAACACAGACAATAAATAATAATAATAAATGTGTGCGGACATTTCACACAGCGCCATCTAGCCCCAAACTAAGCATAGCTTGTACTGTGGGAACCAGGTAACTGAAATAATACTTAGATACTTTTTTGTTTGTAATTATATACATAGAATATAATATAATGTGTCTGGGCACAGAACAAACATCTATGTTCATCACACAAATGTTTGTCCTGCGTGGGAATCGAACCCACAGCCCTCAGTTCAGAAGGCAGGGTTACTACTAACTGAGCTATCGGGCCTGTCAATGTCAAGACAAGAAGAATGTCAAGACAAACACACACAGTGGACAAGGGTGAAGATGATGATGATTTCAATATAGATGTAGAGTAATGTAACGAGTAACTATCACTATTTACAATTATGCAGGAAAAATCATTATTATCTAAGCTAGATCTTTTTGCTACTAATAGGTACCTAAAGTCACCAAAATTTTAGTTCTTTAAAATGTAATGAAAACACGGAACAAGAACTAAAATTCAAAAAGGTAACTAGATCTAGCTCTATAGAGAAAACCCATATATTACACCGAGACTAAATACTATTAAATGAAATTATGAATAAATGATAGCATCTAATAGATATCTAAGAATTAATTTTTAAGATCCTAAACAATCTGCTCATTAACTCTACAAATTGCTAGCAATTGGTTACATAGCACTACTCTATAACTCAACCGCAGCTCTCAAACAAAGGCATTCAGATGAGGCTACGGATTACCATACTTAATGACGGGTCGTTGTTTATGCATCGCAACGTAAATTGCATTTGGTCACGCCCTTAGATCTCAATGCACAATGTCGGAGGTAACTGTGTTGGCGAGAATTATTGGTTGTAATAAGGATAAAGGATAAATATTAGTATTGTAAAAATATTAAGCTTATAATGAAACATCTTTACAAAATGTTGGGGTACGAAACGAAGTACCACAGATATTAAAATAGTATTACCTACTAGTAGTAGGTACTATTATGGATTTTGTGGTTGAGAGTAAAGGTAAATGAAAAGGGAAATAGAAAGAGATAACAGCAATTCTGTGGGTCAATCAACTAGGACACTTTTACAGTAGGGAAACGCTGACGTCATGACGTATTTAAAAATAAGATAATATAAACTGGCGTAAAATTCAGAATCAAATGTTACAAAATAGGACAGCTAAGCAGTATTAATTAGGTTAGAATGAGATAATCAATTATTAAAAATGTACTTAACTGCTTTCTTTCGAATAAAATTACAGAACCGGAATAGAAAGAGATAGCTCAAACGGCCAGTGACGTCAGAGCAATGTCGTCATAGTACCTCATTACTAAGCTGTGGTAGCTTTACATACAATATCTTTGGCATGTGACGTCACAGGTGAATTTTTCATAGTAACTGTGGAGGCGCTCTGTTTCGCGAGATATTTTACGTAGTCAAGTCTTAGTCATAGTCATAGTCCAGTCTAAGTCAAGTCACAGTCCTGTCTAAGTCATGCTCTAGTAAAGTCGTGACAACGTTACTAGTCGACTTTGTATTGAAAAGTTTTCAATGCGGTGCTTTCAACACTTCTAAATAAGTAAACTATCCACGCCAAATAAAAACCGTAACAACTTAGTTTTGCAATTCAACACGAAGCCAGAATGTTGGGTACGCTACCTACTGGTAGTGGGCTGGAGCATTTGGACTGGCCATCGCGGCTATTGTACAGTCCATTTATGTTCTTTGTAGTAGGTAGTGTAGCTAGTTTAGTTTTAGTTTAGTTTTTATTATTTTAGTCGTTAGCTTGCGGCATATTGCCGGTAAAAAAAAACTTGGTTAGCAATTCTCTGTGAGGGACTAACTGAGAATATGCCATTATACCTCCAAGGTATCGCATACCTACCGCAAAGCATTACCTACCTATCATACGTGGGTAGGTGTATGATCTTAAAATATTATTACAGCGTGTGCGCGTTGTTTATCTGTATTATTGTGTATGATATTGGAAAACAGCCTCAAGGCACGTAATATCTAGTGATGGGACTTAGAGTTGAGGCCAGTCTTGAAACAGGCCAGCGGTAGGAAATTGGTAGCTTAATTTTGTGGTCAAATGCCAAGATTGGGTTAACTTTGGGTCATTGTGCTTCACCAAATTAATGATTGGTTTGTCATAGTGAGAAACCTCACAGACTTTAAAACAGTGGAAAGTCGAATTGTTAAAGTTAGGTACTCTAAAATGAACGTTCAACAAATACTGAGCGTTTTAATCAAGACGGTATATTAACTTTCATGTCCATTCAGGTACCTTGCTGATTTAATGACAATGACTTTGCTTTCCTAGTGAAAATGTTATAAATAGGCACTTTGCACTTTTACAAGTCAAAATGTGGGAGCATAACATTAAAATTAAATTCAAATTGTAGATAGGAAACAGTCAATCACAGTCTTTACTTATAATTATGAAATTCTCTTTCTAAGTACAGGTACAAGCAAACCAGAACAATGCAGAATAGAAAACTCCGATCGTTAACTTTGGTTAGATCCAGATGAAATGAGTTTGACCAAACAAACGAGACTCAAAGATCAAGACCGTTTCCTATCCCTATGCTTCTTATCAAATCCCATTTGATTCCCAATAGGTATGGAAACGTCCCATCATGAGTGCACATGCAGTGTACGTGGTTTCCTCTATCTCTAACTGCCTTAACGGCCCCCTTAACAACTGGTCGTGAAGATATCGTATCAGAATTGCTCTATCCTACTTGAATGGCCTTTGCGCGAAGGCGTTGATATTTTACTGAATATGGAGATCAGGTTTTATTGTTCAGATAGTTATTGTATTGTAGAAGGTGGTAATGGCAATAATATTGATAGAATAGATGAAATAGATAAACACGCTGTGTTATTTATCAAATATTAAAAGAGTCCTTATGTTATTTATACTTGTAGATTTATATCGTTAATCAAATAAATTTTATAAAGAACCACTGTCGATGAAGAGATAGTTTATCGTAACCTAATTAGCACTAAGAACTTGACTTCAAACACCGCTCAAGACGAAACTAAAACCATTGTAATGTCAAAACAAAAAACAAAGAAATATCAATAGAGGGGGATTTTATTTTTATTGTCTACATCTTTCAAACCAGCCCAACGAAAACTTAAAATATGTTGACTATACAAATACATTTCAGATCCTACAACTTAACAGCAATGCCCAGCAGAAACGCTAAATAATAAAAAGATACGCCAACGCAAACAAAAAGCTAAGAAGTTGGGACATAAAGGGGAGAATTATTACGCTTTCAGCAGCGCATTTAAGCAAAACATATTTCAAAAGTTTCGGCGTATTAAGCAACATTTATTTTGGCAGTGACTCGACCATTACGCGGAACAGGCTCGAGCAGAAGTTATGAAAAACATTGGCCTTACTAAAGGTTCTTCAAAATGTGATAATGAAATGCTAAAAACAGTGAAAATTCGACGAGCTACATAGCTCAACAGTTTTCTAACAATTGTCTTAAAGTAAGCAACCCAACTTCTACAGTTATAATTTTCTCCAATCACTTTGAAAAGTCAGCAATACTTTAGTATGAAAATATAAAAATAATCATTGGTATAATTATATTAGATCTGTCTTAAACAAAAAGTTTAAAATGATGTCCATGCATTTCTATTCATCGGATAACAATGAAGCTATTAGTTCTGAATTGTGAAAAGCTTATTTAAGCATTTAACCGTCACAAAGGAAAAAAAAACGAATTTCAGTAAAAGAAACTACACTCGAATACAAATAGTAAGGAACTTACGTCAAACAGTTTTCAAAAAGCTATGGCACTGTCTTGTTATATTCTAGCCTTTTGCCTAGACCAGTGCCAGCTCCTTATTATTTACACGCAGCCACTTTATTCAAGTAGGGACATTTTGCTAAAGTTATGTGCTCTTTATCTTCATACGCGACATCGCAGTATTTGAGAGTTGGCAAGTTTTTACTACGCACTAATGGGTAAATGAAATATTCTTAAATAATGAGGTTAAATATGACATGGTGAAGTCGGAATATTTTAGTGCCTTACATTTATGGATGATAATGTTTTTGATGGAATAGTTCTTCTTCATCTCGTGTAGGCAAGTGGACAGCCGTGGTGTTAGAATTTTTAGGCTGTCGAAAGGCTTCTACAGTTGAATTTTTTAATAAGGTGATCTTAGTTCAATTTAGAGATTCACTTCTTTTTAGAAACGATTTAAATCTTACTGATTGATGATGATGTATACTATGTAATAAGTATGAAAGCCCCGAAACTGGTGAAAGTGGTAAATGGATAAACTCATTATTTAACACTACATCACAAATTACAGTGATAAGATATGATGAGATTTTAAATGGTAAGGTACTCTTTTTTTAGAGCAAGATTTTCGAGATAATTTAACACACTCATAAGTTTCGATTTTGTTTTATTTAGATTTAACTATTTTCATTGCCATTAAAACTAATCTTAAGCTAAGATAATGTTTGAACATTCAACACATCATGTCATCATGTCAATGAGTAATCAATTGTTTAGAATCAAATTAACATCAACCATATTATTAGGTACATAAAATAAGTCCTTTACACTAAATCACAAAACGTGAACGCCCACTTCGATCCCATTAGAGAATTTAAAGTCCAAGAGTCGTTGAACAGAGGGCCACACTTTGACAATGAGGGCCTTGTTAGTGATGGGCGGGACAACCCGGAGTGTTTTGGAATAGGACTTCAATTATAGGTGTTTTTGATGTGGAATCAAAGGCGTGTTATTTTCATGTTTATATTTTTTGGATAACACGTCGTAGGTATTTAATATGGGTCTCAAGTATACTCAACCATGTTTACAAAATCAAGGTTAGTTATGAACGTTAGTTATCCGCTCCAAGTGGCAATCTCTGGGGGAGTTTTATGTTCAGTAGTGGAGGTCTACGGGCTCTTGATGATGATGATGATGATGATGAACTTTGAGTGATCCAATGGGAACCAAAGTGCATCACAAATTGGCAATTCCTGTGTCTGTGCGTGTGCTTTATCAGGTAAATAGTTTCTTACAAAATTGACACTTATCTACGTTCACGTTCAAGACAATGTCGGCGGTTGACGGGCCCGATAGCTCAGTTGGTAGTATCCCTGCCTTCTGAACTGAGGGCTGTGGGTTCGATTCCTACTGGGGACAAACATTTGTGTGATGAACATAGATGTTTGTTCTGCGTCTGGGTGTTATATTGTATTCTATGTATGTATTTACAAACAAAAAAGTATATAAATATTGTATCAGTTATCTAGTTCCCATAGTACAAGCTATGCTTAGTTTGGGGCTAGATGGCGCTGTGTGAAATGTCCACACATATTTATTATTTATTTATTTAATGTCTTCAACAAGAAGTAAAAATAGATACAGCATTACAAAACAGAATTAAGGCGGCTTAAAAAATAACTTTCATTTTGTACAGCCCCAGAAATTTTAATCTCACATCAGAAGTCTCTCTAATCCCATCAATTCCGTTTAACGAGACCTCCTGGAGAGAGCCCAGGGCGTGTCACCCCGCCCACCCCGTCCAGCTATTACCGGTTACCGCCGCCCAACTTCAAAACTGCGTATTCCAATGTTTTTCGTCACCTTTCGTTTTTTATTGTTGTAGCTACCATTGAATGGTATTGTTGGTTTGTCTTTTGTGTTAGAATTGTTTGGGTGGTAGTTGCAAACACCTTTTGAGGTTACAAAAACCCGGTGGGCCAAGGAGTTCCTGGTTACATTATGGTCAATTGTGGATACTTACACAATATGGGTTGCAAACTGAGATTTATTATAGGGCGTTTTGTATAGACGAGTTAAGTTTTTGGCCCACTTTTCTATTTTTATCGGTCATCGTCATCATTATTATCACAGCCTGTAGATTTTTATCAGTAGCTATCCAAAAACAAAATGAACATGGGTCATAGTTTTTCATCCTCTACTAAGATGACATAAATTTTGTTTTCATACACGTGTCTTTCTCTTTATCTCAAAAGCTGCAAAAATGTAATGAGTTTGAATGATGTGACGAGCTAGTCGTTCACCTGATGTTAAAGGTCATGGCTGCCCATAACAGTTGCAGTGTCACCCGGAACTTTGAAATAATAAAGTTTCGCGTGACACTGCACTGCGCACGTCATCCTGAGACATCACACAGTCTAGTAATCAGATTACTACACTGTGTAATCAGGTTATAAAGACTCTTTGCCCAGTATTTTCACTAGCTACAATGCCTTTCAATCCGGAACACAGTATTGCTTGCACACTACTGCTTGGCGGCAGAATAACTGGCATAGTGGTGGTACCTACCTAGACGAACTTTGCAGAAAAGTCCTATTACCTAGTAACTTATTAGACAAAAAATCTGCGTTTAAGAGCTAACACAACTGCTTTCATAAAATTTCAAATCAATAAGTAAAATAATAGAGCCTTGATAACATGTTGGCATTAATGAGTAAGTACACGTGCTCTGGAAAAATTAGGCTTTAAAATTCACCAGTAAATCAAAGACCTCGTCACATCAAAGTGTTTTAATTCTCTTGGCTATTAAAACATTTTGAAGTGTCAAATGGGCGGGGACACAGAGTGTCTGACACTCATCGTGACACTTAACGCGACAATTTCGACGCTTATTTGTCAGAACGCTCGTGAGGGCCGCCCTCTGGCCCTTAATCACGTACTGGATTTAATAAAGGGAAATGACAATCTTGTGTCTTTGTAATTGTCTAAGATTTGTCTGGGGTGCTCTTAATTTGTCTTGAAGTGACACATTTTATTGAATTAAGTAACAGAATGGTGGAAAGTCTTTCCAAATTTCGTTTTGATTTATTTTGTCATCTGAGATATTTTTGATCTGACCGTGACGACCTGGTGAATGAAACACGCGAGGAGCCGATGGATGTAGGAGGTAAGCAGCTACTCAAAATTGCGCTCTCATGGAGGGCTACGTCCAGTAGTGGACGTCTTCAGGTGTGTCCAAACTTAATATATTGTTATCCATGCAGTTCCGTACCTCAATAAAATGCTCACTTTGGATGTTGTCGAATTTTCATTGTTTATTGGTAGATATTGTCGAACTTTTATTGTTTATTTGTTCCTTTGTCTAGCTCTGGTTTCATAAAAGTTTGTCTAAATCCAATAAAGGTATTTTCCCCACGTCAGTAAATAAGCAATAGTATTCAACTACACGCAGCCGGCGTACTAAATCATACAAACAGTATTGCCAGTATTGCGGATGCGATTTAATAAAATACGGCGAGTTTGGAACAATACTGCCGATGCAGATATGAGCGGCATGCTAAATTGAATAACGCGAACCTGCAGGTAAATAGGGTTGCCATATGTTAATTTGTATCATAAAACTTTATTACCAAAGAGATAGAATGAAATTGATAAGTTTTAAACATCGTCATCATGATTTACGCATTAGCTTTACCATTATATCGATTGTATGAGGAGTTCAGTAGTAAAAACCTAAACACAAAAAATGCCTGATAATTTTATTTTCTGAAGTTTTTATACATAAGAAGTTAAGAACAGTCGTATTTAATCAGATTCAATAAACATGTGTATAATTTAGCAAAGTGCTTACTCACTGCGAAAGAGCGACCATATCTTTCTCTTCTCAAATATTGTAATAATTTTATTTTCTGTGGTATTATTACAATAAAGTATAATCATCAGACATTGTCTGCAATTGCTATTACTATTTTTTTGATATGTTTGGTAGACTATTCCAAAACTAACTAGCTCTCCACGAAAAAATCAATTTTCAAGCATACTTGTTTGAAAGTGGACCGACTATCAAAGGTTTCCTTTTCTTTTTCTTTCTTTTTGTTTTGGTTACCTCAAGATGTGTTTACGCCCAAGATTGAAATCATAAATTCGAGAGTCTTCCAAGTCTTTTATCAGTGCAACGTCCCCTTCCACCCTTACATTGTTTCCCGACAGCCCTACGGCACCGATGCCTGATAGCCGAGGTCACGGCACAAGTGATTTACCGTATGGCAGATTATCTCCCGGCGCATGCGCACCCTGCTCTGGTATCAAGGTTCTGACATCTCACCAGTACCTAAGGTTACGGGAAAAGAGAAGCGTTTGGAGCAGCTGATGCAAGCCACAGGCCAGCCCCCCTATTGCGATGAATCTAGCAGCGCTGCTCGCGCGCGTCTGCCGTTCGACTGTTCGACGCTCAACTGTTGTCAAATAAAATTTGACAACAGTTGAGCGGCAGACGCGCGCCAACATCACTGTTAGATCCGTCGTACTATTACGATTGCCTCCTATGGCGGCAGCTCTAGAGGTCTCTTTTTGTTAAAGAAGATCCGTTGCTTACGTAGAACACGCCGTGAACTAGACAGTGAATATAGGCCTCCCATGAAACCTACTCTCTAGGATCTCTTAGGATAACTAGAAGAAAGAACTGCTACATCTATGTAGTTGATATGAACAATTATAATTGAACTAATGTACGAATAAAAAATATCGGAAATGCTTTTACCAAACTTTTGTCTAGTTTTTTTTTGGTCTTCTAGTGCGGTGCAAAGGTTTTATAACAATTCTATCTTTTGTCAACAGTGCCTGCCAATTCATTGATGCTTTTTTGATATTAATATCTTCATTAAATTATTCTGCAAGTTCGAGTAAAGGTACTGCTTAAAATAAAGTACGGTTTGTATGGAGTATCTTAACATACGATATTCGTTTCCAGTATTGCCTTTATCTAATGAGGTATGAATGTCATGGACTGCAAACGGTTATAGGTTCTGTGACTTGCAGAAGTAGATATCTTCGAAATACATGTGAGTTTCTGAATAAACCGAGACATGTACATTTTACAGATTAATCTGTAAAGGAAAAATTAGAATCCCAATCCTAACCCAAATTTTTCTTTCACCTTTTACAACCAACGTAAAAGGTGAAGGAACAATTCGGATATGAGACCACTTGTCACGGTTGCTTAAGTAAAGCATATCCCGGCTTGAAGGATGATGCAGCTTCAATTCCCGCTCGTGATTCTAATTTTTCCTTTACAAATTCATCTGTAGATTACGCTGAGTAGGTGATACTGCTAAAACAATTAAAAATACATGTACATTTAGTTGGTAATCTCATAATGTGATCTCATTTTGTCATCAAAATGTCTTTTATGATTAAAAAACTTGGAATAGGTACTGACCATAATTTTTTATGGGTTTAGTTTTTCTTATGAAGTAAACTTTCCCGTGGCTGATAAAATTGCCCGTCGCTTACAAAATCACAGCATGCTAAAACGTTCACGTTAGAAAAGCCTACGGCTTTGATTCTTGATCAACTCAAATCGGTCGAGTCAATTTGCCTTGAGCCTTCAGGATCGAGTTCCAACAATATGCTAACAATGGCCCACAATTCATCCATCCAGCTACCGCAGTCTCTCACGACTTTATATTTACGAGCACCATTGCCGATATCGAGCTATTATTTATGTCTTTGTTTCCTTTTTGTGCACCATATTTATGGTCAGTTCATGTTTCAAATGGAATCTGAGAAAGGCGACATTTTTGCTTCGGCTTTTGGTGAATAGTTTTATCGTCCATAGCAAGAATGACAATATTATCAATATTTTAAAGTGCTTAAGCTTTATATTATAGGTGAGATAAGTTCGAGCTGAATGAAAACCAAACAAAAGTTGAAAAACAATATAAATATTTAAAACAAAAATCGTGGCCGAATAAAATTTGAAGAGGACGTCAGCCAAAATTGAATTCAATGCGTATACCTTACAGATAATATAATTACTTTTATAAGCCACAGAAGCTTATATTAACTTAAATTTACTAAATTGAGGAAAAATAAGGAAATTGCTGGTATTTCTGGTGGCAGTTCTATAATAACTAAAAAGACGTATCAAAAACAAAACAATAAGAAAAACATTAAAAAATAGTAAAAACACAAACTTCTATAAAAAGGTGCGTTCAGCACACTATCATAAGAATAAAAACCAATGATGAGCACAACCCGATTTCAATCGTGGAGGTAAGGTTTTCTTGGGTCCTAAGTCATAGAGCTATCCAGAAAATTCAATCTTTTGAAACCTGGAGTAACTATGTCAATATTATAGCTATAATACCTTCTTCCCGCCTTTTAACGTCATTAATCTCCACCATTCTATATTTATTTATTTATTTATTTATTAAGGTAATCCAACAGCGTTTACAATACAATATACATTAACAAATTTACAGACTTAAAAGAAGGCCAAACAGGATTACACAAATTAACCGCTATTAATAATTAACAAAAAGTGTGTTTACTAGCTTGTAATACAAATTACATGAAAGCTACGTGTGTAGGGGTGTGTATGTGTGTGTGTGTGTTGTGTAGGTATGTTTGTATGGGGCATGTGCAATTGTGCACTCAGCAAGGTGCGTGTTGTAATGCTACATGTATGTATATATCATAATATATTACCTGGTTTCTATTATTCATTCACAACTTTCACATCACAGCACTTGACAGTCCTTTTCACAGTAATTTAAGCACAAAAAAACTTGATTTTTCTCAAAAATTTTACATCACTTTATCGATTTTGCGCGCGGGTCACGGGCCCGATTTCTAGACACGACTGCTCGGATGGCAGTTGTTTTGAAACTGTTTTTTTTGTTTCGAATTTAGTTTCTCTTCAAATTCATATTTTTCTTTTTCTACTGTCAATTTCAGTGAGGTATTTTATAGTTTGGCCATGATTGTATGTATTTTGACTCTAGATTTATTTTTTTTACTATTCTGTATTCAAAATTTTGAAAACTGCAAAAATCTAGAACCTTGGAATGCTAGCGAGGTTTCTTTAGAAAAGCTGTCGCTATGGAATGGCAGTCTCAATTTACTCCTCGAACGAGGAACACTAAATTGATATAAGGCCATTCCCGGGCCAGGCAAGGCCCGGGAACTCAAGAACGCCTTCAAAAACCATCTTTGGCTATCCAACACCAAAATTGTGAAGTGAATCTCCATCTACGTCAATCGCTGCGCCACGACATATCCATTGTCAAATCGCCGATCGCCGAGCTACATCCGCTACAGCCAGTCGCGAAACTACGACGAATCTATCGCCGAGAGCTGATCGCCGAAACTACATCTGTTGTCACCGTCGGCCGCCGTATCTACCACGACGAATCTATCGCCGAGCGTCAACCAGTGAGACGACCGGCTTGCCTTTTTCAAACATTGAGTGGCAATATAACTTCATCACCATGTTCCGGCCCGTCGTCCGTCAAAGCTTTGACGACTAATACCTGCGTGTCTCCTGCTGCTGCATCTTGAATCTGAGCTGCGTAATAATACTTCATCGACGGTGGAAGGACGAGAATCTTCTTCTGGATCCAGAAGCTAATAACTGAATGAGCTAGCCGCTGAACTCTGGAAGTCGGACAAACTAAAGGCAACGAATTCCTCAGTCTCTATAACGACAGTGGGCCTTGTTTGAATAAAGACCCGGAAGTGGGCCTTGTTTGTTTGAAGACCCGGAAGTGGGCCTCGTTGAAGACCGGAAGCGGGCTTTGTTTATCTGAAGACCCAGAAGTGGGCCTTGTTTGGATCCAATAACATTCTAATTCTACCGTGATAACTTGTAGGCCGTAAACAACTTAAATTTCGCGTTCTTCCGCATCATCTAGAGACTCTTTTTTTTTTTTGCTTTCTACAAAGCTTGTAAAATTTACGAAAATAAATATCTGTTACCAATTCTTTTTTTTTCTCTTCAGCTCTTAGGATCCTGTCAACCTAGGCACTGTTTAGGTAGGGGAGGAGCTGCTCATTAACTTGTAGCGTTCCATTCTACCTTTTTCACGAAAGGAACGGATGTAACGTGACAGTTTGGCGCCCAACTAAAATGAACCCTCTAAAACATTCTTCTAAATTCTAAAATAATACTTACTCAAGTAGGCTAAAATTTGATATTGACTTTTGGCTCTAACGTAATATCTTAGGTACTTGCTTAATTTATTTTTATACAGGCAGGACACGCGGAACATCACACTTACATTCTACAACACTCGCATAGTACTTAATACTTAAACGAACTTAAACTTGACTTGATTTTATCCTTGACTATTGACTTCAACTTGTGACTATGGCGAGACCAATTAAATACTCGTTTCTAAACAAACTTGAACTGGAATATGAAGTGACTATCAGAGGTGAAAAACCAGCTGACACTTTGACAACTCTTAAGGAGCAGCTGGCAAAATTGAGTCACATTCAACCTGAGGACATAAAATCTTCTCCAATACCTCTCAAACATGACCTCTCCCAAGCAGAGATCACGTTTAATTACGCCGAGGGTAAAATCTCGCACCTCGAAGCCACGGATGATAAAAGTAACCTGAGGAAAGTTGAATCTTTCGTAAATCATCTTCATTATCGCCTCGAACGCTTTAACGCCGTTCCACCATTTGTTGAGTCATGCTCAAACATACGATCTCGCTTCTTCACGCTCCAAAAACGGTTTGAAGTCTTAACTTCAGATTATTCAGGATCTTCTGAAGAAGTGTTAGTTGACATTCACAATCCTTGTCCTCAGACTCAGCCTAGCCCTCCCTCGATTTATCAATTACTACCTATGACTGGAACCAATCAAACTTTGGAAGTACTGAGTACTCCTCAACCCAGTTTACCTTCAAGCATTCTGACTAGTATACCACTGGCTTCCGAGTCTGTACAAAACTATCACACTTCGGATAATTTTGTGAAGGAGCTCAAAACGTTTTCTTTCAATGGAAAATCGTGCCCTAGATCATTCCTTCAAAGGTTGGACGAGTTTAGGATTTCTCGAAACATTCCGGAAGGTATGCTTTGCAAGCACGCCTTTGAGATTTTCACAGGTGATGCCCTTCATTGGTTTCGTTTTCAGTATAATCGAAATCCTACCTTATCGTGGAAAGATATTTGCACATTGCTGATTCGAGATTTTGGTATACATGATTACGACTATAAGCTGTTGGAAGCTATAAGGAATAGAACGCAAGGAGCAACTGAGACCATTATCGTTTACGTCTCAATTATGTTCGGTATGTTTGCTCGTCTTTCAAAGAAACTTAGCGAGAGCGAACAATTAGAGATTTTACTCCATAATATAAGACCGTGCTATTCAGTTTTTGTTGCACTTAAAGATATTAAAACGGTAGATTCTTTAATTTCTACTTGTCAAAGTTACGAACGCATTTCTGAACGAGACAAAAATTTTCATGAGCCTAGATCTGAAGACACTTCTTGTGCTGCTGAATTTGCCTATCTTCCTTCATTTTCTAAAGCTTCACTTCCTAAAGCGTCTCCAAACGTAAGGTACACTAATGCAGTGCAGGAAGATAAACATCCACGCTCGTCATCTCAAACTAATGACATTTCTAAAGAAGAATTCTGTTATCGCTGTCGTATCACAGGCCATTCTTTACAAACTTGTACTAAGCCTAGATACCTCATTTGTTTTAAATGTGGTCGTAAAGGCGTGAGAATCAGCGAATGTCCAAAATGTGCTCCATCAAATCAACAAAAAAACTAGCTGACGACTTGAATGGTTTCACTAAATCACATAACAATAATTTTGATCTTAACGACTGGAATCAATGGTTAAATACTATTCGAAATTTTATGTTTTGCTACAAAACAACTTCTGTTTTCTACGACAAAGAAAAAGACTTTAACAGACCTTTTATTAACGTGTCTATAAACAATATACCTTTTTCCGGTCTTTTAGATAGTGGAAGTTGTATAACTATTTTAGGTAATAACTCTCATAAAGATATCCAAAAGTTAGGCTTTAAACTATTCAAGTCTCCAACTCAAGTTATGGTTGCTAATAAACAAAAAGCAATGTCTTCTGGTTATTTTCATTTGCCATTGAGATTTCATAATCAGACACATGTTATCAAAGCTTATGTTTTCCCTGATATTTATCCTTCTTTGATACTTGGGTGGGATTTCTGGAAAGAATTCGAACTCTCCCCAAAGATACTTTCTCTTGAACTCAATCTCGAATCTAAAGATCATACAACTTGTGCTGTTGAAAATCAAATATCAACATTTGATCATCTGTCTGGGAATCAAGTAGAAATTGCTAATGACATAATCAAGCGTTTCAAAAGTATTTCTTTTGAACAACGAGGTAAATTAGGCCGTACTAGTTTAGTTAGTCATCGGATCAATACTGGTGATGCTTTACCTATAAAACAACGTTGTTATCGTCTCTCTCCAGAAAAGCAAAAAGCACTCATCAATGAGGTCGATAAAATGCTAGAATTAAAAGTTATAGAAAAATGTGAGAGTCCTTGGTTATCTCCAGTACTTATCACTCCAAAAAAGAACGGAGAATGGCGTTTCTGCGTCGACAGCAGAAAGCTGAATGCAATTACTCGTAAAGATGCCTACAGCCTCCCTTTTGTTTCTGAGATACTAGATAACCTCAAAAATGCTAAATATTTGTCTAGTATCGATATAGCAAAGGCTTTTTGGGAAATTCCATTACATCCCAAAGACAGAGATAAAACTGGTTTTTACGTACCTGGTAGAGGAATGTATAGATTCACTGTTATGCCCTTCGGATTGACAAACGCTCCAGCAACTCAACAAAGACTCATGGACAGTTTATTCACTCCAGAGTTTGAGAATAAAGTGTTCTGTTACTTAGATGACATAATAATCATAGGTGCGACATTTGAGGAACATATTTCACTCCTACTTAAAGTTCATCAGAAACTTTCTTATGCTGGTCTAACCATTAACTTTGAAAAGAGTCAATTCTTTCGCAAAGAACTGAAATATCTTGGCTACATAGTAGATGAGCAAGGATTGCGGGCTGATCCCAGTAAAATTGAAGCGATTCTAGCTTACGCTGCTCCTACCTCTAAAAAAGAAGTAAGAAAATTTTTAGGTACGTGCAGTTGGTTTCGCCGATTCATACCTAATTTCAGTACTATTGCTTCACCACTCTGTAAATTAACGTCATCTGGAAAAAAATCTCCAAAAAAATTTGTCTGGAATGCTGAGGCTGACTCTGCTTTTGCTAAATTAAAAGAATGCTTGAATACAACACCAATACTATCTTGCCCTGACTTTGACTATCAATTTTCCGTTCACTGCGACGCTTCTAACTTTGGGATAGGTGCTATGCTGACTCAGGAAAAAGACAATAAAGAAGTTGTTATTGCATATATGAGTAGATCTCTAAACAAGCATGAGCAGAATTATTCAACTACAGAACGTGAGACTTTAGCTGTCATTACTGCACTTGAGCATTGGCGTTGTTATCTTGATAACGGTAAACGATTTACAGTATACACTGACCATGCAGCATTAAAGTGGTTCCAAAATTTGTCTAATCCTTCTGGCAGATTGGCACGATGGAGTCTTCGTCTGTCTTGTTTTAACTTCGACCTAAAACATAAAAAAGGAAAAGAAAATGTTGTCCCAGACCTTTTGTCGCGTCATAAAATACCCGATACTGCTATTATTGGTGGTGTTGAACCCATATCTAGAGACAATGCATCACAATTGGAACTATATAATAGACTTTTTACTAACTGTCGAGATAATCCTGATGCTTATCCAAATTACAAAATTCTCAACAATAATTTATACCGTTATAATAACTCACCTGATTATCTAAATGAAGATTTTGCTTGGAAAGAAGTTCCACTTCCCTCTGAGAGAATGAATCTCATCAAAACTTGCCATGGTGACTCAGAAAGTAATCCCCATACTGGCATTTTCAAAACATACAAGAAGCTTTCTTTAAGATACTATTGGTCTGGTATGTTTAAAGATGTGGCTAAAATGTGTTCTTCTTGTGAAACATGCCTCTCTTATAAGCATTCGAATCATTCTCCATATGGTCCTATGGGTAAACCAAAAATTTGTTCAAGACCTTTTCAAAGCCTCTCATTAGATCTAATGGGCCCTTTTCCACTCACAAGACAACGTAATCAATTCATACTAGTGGTTACATGTTCTTTTTCAAAGTATTGCCTTATTTTCCCTATCAAGCGCGCTACATCTTCCAATATCATCATGTATTTGGAAAATAATGTGTTTCTGGTACACGGTGTGCCACAAACCATCATCATGGACAATGGTTCACAATTTCAATCTAATGAGTTTCAAAGTTTTCTGAATAAGTATAAAATTCCTTTTATATTTTATTCACCTCGATACTGCCCTCAAGTAAACCCCACAGAACGGTATAATAGAACAATTATCACCGCACTTTCACAGTTGGTCGGAGATGATCACCGTTCATGGGACAAACATTTGCAGAAAATCCAATATGCACTCAACAGTTCTGTAAATTCTACAACTGGGTTTTCTCCATCCTTTCTGGTCTTTGGACGTGAAACCATACCATGTGGTTCACTATACACTAACTGCTCCAACCTTGATAATTTCATTTTTCTTCCTCGTGACATCTACGCCGCTAATTTAGGATTATTATCTAACATCTTCGATAAAGTACAGGTTGCATTACACACTGCACACACAAAAAATGCTGCTCATTACAACACGAGACACACCTTTAAAGAGTTCAACGTTGGCGACACAGTCTGGCGTAAAAATTACGTCCAGAGTAACGCTGGTGCATATTTCAGTTCAAAGTTGGCTCCCAAATATGTCAAATGCACAGTTGTTGAGAAGCTCTCACCTCTCGTCTTTATTTTAGAGGATCCTAACGGCTTAAGAGGAAAGTGGCATGTAAAAGATTTTAAAGTGTAAATAGTGTAGCGGTTGTATTCTGTTTTTTTCTCTAAATTGTATACTTATTCTGTAAATAGCTTTAGCGTATATTATTTTTGTATTGTACAAGGAAACTAGACCCTTTCGGCTTATTTTTTTTAAATCCATTTTACAAACGTTATTTTTTTTCACTCTTTTTGTTTTATCCTTTAACACGAATCGTGTGGGTAAGAAGCCATTGTGTTTACTCATTTTTTTTTATACTTTCTTAGTTGCACATGTTGTTACTCTAATCTTAATTTCCTTGCAATTTCTTAAATACAAGGTTCTTGAATATTAATTTCCTTGACGTCTTCAATACCCAAGGGTGTGTGTAATATTCTTAAAGAGCGGTACACAACTCGTTAAATAAGCCTTTGTGTTGTACATTTTCTTAATTGTAAATACTTATTATCTTTACTCGGGTTTTCAAAAAGGTGCGGATAACGACACCTAATTAAAAAAAATAAGCCTTCGTTATGTATAATGAATAGTTCCTTGTGGAGTATGCGTCATCAAATATGTGAACCATATCCCCTAAGTATGTTTGTGAGCGAGTAAAAGAAGAAGTGCAAGATTTAAGTATGAAAGAGCAAGGTTTTATTCCTAACCTTCAAAATTTTCAATGGAGTTGAAAATTTTCTGGGGTCGTGGGGGAAATATGTAATGCTACATGTATGTATATATCATAATATATTACCTGGTTTCTATTATTCATTCACAACTTTCACATCACAGCACTTGACAGTCCTTTTCACAGTAATTTAAGCACAAAAAAAACTTGATTTTTCTCAAAAATTTTACATCACTTTATCGATTTTGCGCGCGGGTCACGGGCCCGATTTCTAGACACGACTGCTCGGATGGCAGTTGTTTTGAAACTGTTTTTTTTGTTTCGAATTTAGTTTCTCTTCAAATTCATATTTTTCTTTTTCTACTGTCAATTTCAGTGAGGTATTTTATAGTTTGGCCATGATTGTATGTATTTTGACTCTAGATTTATTTTTTTTACTATTCTGTATTCAAAATTTTGAAAACTGCAAAAATCTAGAACCTTGGAATGCTAGCGAGGTTTCTTTAGAAAAGCTGTCGCTATGGAATGGCAGTCTCAATTTACTCCTCGAACGAGGAACACTAAATTGATATAAGGCCATTCCCGGGCCAGGCAAGGCCCGGGAACTCAAGAACGCCTTCAAAAACCATCTTTGGCTATCCAACACCAAAATTGTGAAGTGAATCTCCATCTACGTCAATCGCTGCGCCACGACATATCCATTGTCAAATCGCCGATCGCCGAGCTACATCCGCTACAGCCAGTCGCGAAACTACGACGAATCTATCGCCGAGAGCTGATCGCCGAAACTACATCTGTTGTCACCGTCGGCCGCCGTATCTACCACGACGAATCTATCGCCGAGCGTCAACCAGTGAGACGACCGGCTTGCCTTTTTCAAACATTGAGTGGCAATATAACTTCATCACCATGTTCCGGCCCGTCGTCCGTCAAAGCTTTGACGACTAATACCTGCGTGTCTCCTGCTGCTGCATCTTGAATCTGAGCTGCGTAATAATACTTCATCGACGGTGGAAGGACGAGAATCTTCTTCTGGATCCAGAAGCTAATAACTGAATGAGCTAGCCGCTGAACTCTGGAAGTCGGACAAACTAAAGGCAACGAATTCCTCAGTCTCTATAACGACAGTGGGCCTTGTTTGAATAAAGACCCGGAAGTGGGCCTTGTTTGTTTGAAGACCCGGAAGTGGGCCTCGTTGAAGACCGGAAGCGGGCTTTGTTTATCTGAAGACCCAGAAGTGGGCCTTGTTTGGATCCAATAACATTCTAATTCTACCGTGATAACTTGTAGGCCGTAAACAACTTAAATTTCGCGTTCTTCCGCATCATCTAGAGACTCTTTTTTTTTTTTGCTTTCTACAAAGCTTGTAAAATTTACGAAAATAAATATCTGTTACCAATTCTTTTTTTTTCTCTTCAGCTCTTAGGATCCTGTCAACCTAGGCACTGTTTAGGTAGGGGAGGAGCTGCTCATTAACTTGTAGCGTTCCATTCTACCTTTTTCACGAAAGGAACGGATGTAACGTGACAGTGTGAGATTGTGAATGTGAGATTGTGAATGTGAGATTGTGAATGTGAATATTTGTGAATAAAAATAATAATAAATAAGTATCCTATTTAAATAAATTAGTGTATATTTTTACGATGTAATCAAATATAGGTTTTAAATTTTTTGTAAATATCATAGAGAAAAATAAATCAACTAGAGCGGTGCAACTTTTTTATTTCAAATTTAAGGGCTGTTTTAGATAAATGAAATAGGTCTAAGCCAGAATAATGTTTATTATATGTGCGGGCTGCCCGACAAAGAACCGAATTTTGAGCGTAGTTCGTGCTAGCGTGAGGGACGTGGAGTAGAGGTGTGTGTCTCGTTCGGTAAGATGGTACTGCCAGCGAGACATTGCTCAAGAGTTCAGTACAATCTATTTTCCCTGCTAATATGTCATGTAACAGAACAATATCATATTGCCTCCGCCTCCGCTCCAATGAATCTAAATCAAAATAACGACAGGCTTCAGAGTATGTATCAAATGATCTATGGTCTTTAAAGCTTAAGAATTTAACGAATTTATTTTGTAATGATTCTATCCTATTAATGTGAACAATATAACATGGTGACCAGATGCTACAGGCGTACTCCAAAACACTTCGCACGTAGGTAAAGTACAAAACTTTCATGCAATCTATGTGGGTAAAAAAGTTGCACACACGCTTTATGAACCCTAGCTGCTTGTAAGCTTTATCAACAATAGTATCTATGTGTTCAACTAGCATCATCTTTGAATCTAATGTGACCCCTAAATCCCGGACGGAATTAACTTTTTTAATGGATGAATTGTTTATGTAATATGTGTAATTGATAGGTTTAGATTTTCTCGTAAATGTAATTTGAAGACACTTGGTTGAGTTAACGGAAATTCTGTTTTTGACATAATATTCACTAAGCTTATTCAAATCAGTCTGAATTTTAATACAGTCTTGCATATTATTGATGGTTAAATAAACTTTAACATGTACATAGTTGTTATCTCTGCTAATATATTCTTTAACACGTCAGATGGCACTTAAAGGGGCGCGGCCGATGTCATGCAGACGTTTGCATGTGCAGACATAATGCGTTTGTATAATTTTGCTAGATAGTGGCACAGTGAGAGAAGTTATGATGATTATTTTTTATCGTCCCTTAAAATTAAAAAGCAAAAAGCTATTATTTTGAGATTTAATAAGTGTTGTTGCTGACGTAAAACAAACGTCGCTAAGCTAGTCAGAAGTATATAGGTAGCTTATCTAATAACGGGGCTATACACGAGTAGGAAGGGTAAATGAGATTGTAGGGGTATTTGCTGCTTCTTATTCCATCTAATGCCTAGCTCAAATTTTACATACGATTCCCAGAAATCGATGATTTAAGTATGTACATCAATAAAGAGCTTAGCTATCACAAGTTGTATTGCTCAGACTAAGTACATGATGTAAAATTCAATGCCCCGTAATGGCTTTTTTATGATTTACCAAACCTATATTTTAAAGTTAAATCAGGTCTCTTCGCGCACAAATATTTATGAAAAAACTATTTTTAACAAACCTTGACGCCAACGACGATGATTTAACTTCAAAATATGAGTACAATTCGCGAAAGCTTAAAAAGTTTTATCAAAGCTAGTTCTATTTTTCTTTCTCATCTGTATGCAATTGTCAAATTATTCTCACATAGTTTCTAACATATTGTTTCTTTAGTCATAGAATAGAGGAGTATATCTATTGCTCCCACTACATCACCACCATATCCCATCGCCGTCGACCCAAACGCCCATTCCATGTCCCGTATCAGACACCCGGCGATTTATCGTCCCCGCCATAATTGCGACGATCGCGCGATCACCGCACAATCGGACCATTTCAATTTGCTATTATGGGCCCTTAATGCCCACCTATCGACGGGTAAAAATTGTTTGATTATACGTTGCTTGTAATTTAACCATGCTCGTCAACGGTGAGATCATAATTTACGAAAAGTTTGCCTTTATGGACATGATTAAAGGTCCTGAAGATTGAGATGATTCGTCGTTCTTGGCAAAAGAAAATTATAGTCGTTCGTCGCGTCTGATAAGTTGGTTTTTTTGGGTCTTATTGGCGGTTTTTACAATGTTGTATCAGATAAAATGATATCGAAACCAAACGTGTTAATCGTAACAGTTTTACCACTGAAATAACAATGAAAAAGACAATTCCATTAGATTTGATCACCGCAAACGTTAGCATCGAAACTATTCCATCATCCACCAAATCTCTAACACAGGCATAAAGCCCATCAAAAAGTCAAAACACAGAAATATGAAATAATAAAATGGCGTCCATAAACCATTCCCGGCGTTCCGCGGCCGTTGGATACGGCTGCGGGCACATTCTTCTTCTTTATGATACCTATTCACCCCCCGAAGCCTTCCGAAGCTCGCTATTTTTACGCGGGTCATCCCTTAAATTCTTTTTATTGCCGGCCTTGTAAATCATTGCGTAATGCTCTAGTGCATTATCCGTCGGGAAACTTCATTATGGCCGGTTTAATGGTTCGGAGGAGCGATAAAATCTAGCTGGCGGCCGGACGGACGGCCGGCTGTGAGGTGGGCATCCGTTCCTTAGGATTCGGATAGTCGATACGCCATTTCAGGAATGGAGGTTGTAACGATTGGGATAATGTCTTGAGTATTATGGGTTGTAAAGAAGACTTTAAGAGAATCTGTAAAGTATTTCTAAAGATCCTTTCTTTTTGAGGTCTTATTCCAAAATTATATGGGCTGTTCAATGTAAGGCGTAATATTTTAAGCGTGTATTAAGAATTAGAAGATTTACTTATAAGCTTCAATGTTTAAAAACCTTTTCAACATTCATAAATAGAAAGTTACTTCAGACTTAACTGATTAATTAATTGCAAAACCCAATTTGTTTTGCCAAACCCTTACTAAGCTCGATACTGTCATCCATGATCCATCTTCATCATCAAACCTTAGACCTTCGTTCAATCTCAATATCACATTCATTTTCATAAAACTAATCTTTAGGAGTCTGAACAGACTTCACTTCCTTCATATTCTTCCCGGACTATCCCCGTTTCTCCACCATCATATCCACAAGAGAGCAACGTGCGATACATCACTTGCAATTTGTTGCGCTATCGCAGCGATAGGGCGCCTGGATTGTACTTTATTACTCTATAAAACCTGCCTTTCTTTTCCCTAATGTCTGGTGTAAATGGTGGACTGGTTTTATTGTCTTCACGGACGTTTGGGGACCTACTTGCTACGGTATGTTTTTTGTCGTATCAAGATGGAGATAAATATACAGGATGTAATTTAATTCACTAGCATAAATTGAGCCCATGAAAGTGCATCATTTATAGATGATTATTAAAGAGTAAAGAGTGTAAAAGAAAATATTTTTATTGAAAATAATGAAGATTTTCGCGGCGCCTAACGCAGTTGGCACGGATGATTTGGATACATTTAAACGTTTTTATACATTGTGTACTATTTAAAAACAGTACTTCATTATTTTAATAAAATTTTGTATTGCAGCATTTGATTAAGTAAGTCATTCCATATTTTGGAGTTATTATTACCAAACCATTGTGTTAGAATTCAAACATTTTGGTCCACATGTGACCGGTATCTGCAGTAGATACCTAGTTTCAAAGGATGCTAATGAATTCAATTACACCCGGTATTTTGGACTACGAAAATGATTTTGAAATGAAACTTATTTCGGAAATACATAGGGCCTACCTACTGAGATGTCGTAGATATCTTGAATTATTGAAAATGTTATTAAATCAAATCAAATAGTTACTACACCATAATGTTTACTACAGGAACTAAATATGTTTTTTATACACGGTTATATTTAATAGATAAGATCCGAGATGAGAAGCTCCGCAGGAGAACTAAAGTAACCGATGTAGCTCTTAGGATTAGCAAGTTGAAATGGCAATGGGCAGGCCACATCGCTCGTAGAACTGACAACCGATGGGGAAGAAAGGTTCTCGAGTGGCGACCACGTAGGCCGGCCCCCCACTAGGTGGACCGACGACCTGGTGAAAGCCGAGGGGAGCCGATGGATGCAGGAGGCGAGCGGCCGCTCTAAGTGGCGCTCCCTGGGGGAGGCCTATGTTCAGCAGTGGACGTCTTCAGGCTGTTAATGATGATGATGATGAAGACTAAACGCAAATACTTCTTAAGACATTAGATGTGGCTTTGATCAAACCAAATTAAAGATACCTCCTCATCATACCATTTCAACTTCCTAAAAAAATATCTAAGTAATTAATGAAAAATGCATTTAGTATGAACATTTGATACTCAATCATACCACCCTTCATCTTGTACCATTGTATTGAATCTGTATAACAATAAGAATAAAATTTAATACACCCATTGATTGAAACCAAATTTTGTATCAATTTCACGACGCTGCTGGATTACTTTTGACCCCCTAGTGAGGTTTGAGGGCTCGAGTACCCTGATGATCCTGATGCCCTCGAGGTTTGGTTTGTGATAATGTTACTTTGATAGATGTGAATTTAGCTAAAAATTACAATTATTTACCTTTTTGGAAGAGTGTATAAAGCTCAGGAGCTGTACTGTGAGCACTTACCGCGATTTAAAATAGAGCCTATATTGGATCGCTTTGTTTTTTTTTTGTATGAAGATTTTGACAAGCGATCCAATATAGGCTCTGTTTTAAATCGCGCTAAGAGCTCAGCACAGTACGGTTCCTGAGCTTTATACACTCTTCCAAAAGGGTAATTGTAATTTTTAGCTAAATTCACATCTATCTAAGTAACATTATCACAAAACAAACCTCGAGGGCATCGAGGGATGATGATGATGGTGATGATGATGATGACCCTTAAAATATCTACTATGGGTTCTACCTTAATTAATTACCTAACAATGACAATCTATTCAACTTTTTAAGAAAAAAATGATTTTTTATTCAAATTCAGACAGATTTTATTTTGATCCTGATCAGTAAGTAGCGTTAATAATCCTCAAACGTTCGAAGAAGATACCCGTTTCTTATTCGTATGCTGGTAATCATAGATTACAATTAAAAATAATTTTAATGTAACAAGTGCCTACCAAAGCTTGTCCCTTCTCTACAATATTCTGCGAGTGTAACACTAGAACCCCCATGATGAGATCCCCGCGGGAATCAAGCTTATTACCCGGGGTATAAACCATTATAATGTAAAAATGGGTATTAACGCTAATGACTAGACATTTTACGAGTGATCAGTCGACGGAAACTTTAGAAATTGTAATTTGTATTTTAACTCCCACTGTTTCTGATGGATGGTATTCAAATGAGTTAGCGTTTATAAAGTTCTGCGTGGTTTTTACAAAAACTGTATTATTCTAAATTACTGGTACTAACTACTAAAAGAATCAACTTTTACCAACATGATCATTTTATTATTATCATGATTTATGATTGATTCAGATTCAGGTGACAATTCGGGGATAGACAGGAATTATTTTTCATTTGTTTTCATGTCTGTTCCCTCGAGGAACAGCACGAGGGGACAAACAGGAACAACCGACGGGCCCAATAGCTCAGTTGGTAGTAACCCTGCATTTTGAACTGAGGGCTGTGGGTTCGATTCCTACCCAGGACAAACATTTGTGTGATAAACATAGATGTTTGTTCTGTGTCTGGGTTTTATATTGTACTCCTTGTATGTATTTACAAAAAAAGAAGTATCTAAGTATTATATCCGTTATCCGCTTCCCATAGTACAAGCTATACTTAGTTTGAGGCTAGATGGCGCTGTGTGAAAGGTCCACACAGATTTATTTATTTATTTAACCCCGATAGCGTAATATTACCAATTATTACCTATTACCTACCTATTACCAATTACCTACCTATTACCAACCAACCAGCAAACTTTTTATACGACCAACGATCACATACTTACAGAGATTCTGGACCCTAACTAGGATTCCCTGTATCTAGGGACCCAGGAACTACGAGGACCATAGAGTTTTGCGCTTTTTTTCTATGTACATATTTTTGTCTTTTCGTGAGAATCGAATCCGCCCTCCAGGTTAGTAGCCGACCTGCTCAACCACTACACCTCCGAGGCCCGGAAACTATAATTAAAACTGTAGATACTCCTTACATCACCTTTCATACCCATCATTATCAGCCGCGATTGTACAAACCAACAATGAGGTAGGTACCGCCGTAACTCACGACGCGGTCTATAATTCTGTTCACAAAGGACCGCCTGTTGAGTACAAGATTAATGCTCGCGCCACCTAGCGGGCTCTATTGAAATGAGATGTTTGCGGTACCGGATAATAGGACGATTATTAGACATTGTAGAAATGGTAGCTCCCCTCTGGGTTAGGAAACTAGTTTTCAAGCACCTTCTGCATGGCTGCTTTAAAAAATTTTACTTTTTTATTTGGGGATGAGATGAGTCTAATGCACAAAATACACGATCGGGACCAACCACCGACCAAGGTCATATTTGGCGGGTTGGTGTAAAATCCGACCAAGGTGAGACCTTGAGACAAATGTGACCTTGGTGGTTTTTATTATTGATTTTTGTTTTGGGTGTAATAGAGATTGGGTTTATGAATATAGCTTGCTAGATATAACCCGCCAAAAATGAAATATACCCATATCGTACATTATTCGATTCAATAATACCACAGATATTAAAATAGTAGTACCTACATAATACCCCAGATGTCATGTCGGTGACCTAAAAGAATAGGAGTAAGCGCCATCTATGTAAATTCTACGAAATTATGTCGAGCGTAGTTATCAATGCAGCTTACCAAAAGAAATCAAACCAAAAATGCATGCATGTTCATCACACAATGCTAACCTAGCTAGTTTTGTAATATTTCGCTAGGTGGCAGCAAACTTAAATTATCGTTAATTTTATTTAGCTTCTATCTAGTGAAATAATTATGAACTAATTAGAACCCAGAAACGACGTTATTTATAAATAGTTCCATTCATTGCTAATAGAGGTCGTAATTTTTAAAACAAAAGTGGCCACAAAATTGTACTAGATGGCAGTGTTAAAATATATTTTACATAAAAAATTATACCTCTTTGATAGGTGTCGACTTTTTTAGTTATTGCATTAATTGCGATTATAACTACACCGAACGAACAGTCAATGTGTCCAATTAGGTAGGTCCAACTTCACCAAAGAGGTCGCATGCAGAATCCAACCAAAAAACAAGCTATATTGCTCGGTGTTTCCTTGCAAAAAAATATCCGAATGAGGAGATCCACCGCAGGAGAACTAAAGTGACCAATATAACCCTGAGCAGGCCACTTGCTTGTAGAAGTAACAGCCGATAGTGAAGAAAGGTTCTCGAGTGGCGACCACGAACCGAAGACGAGAGACGAGAAGACGCAGCGATCTCGTTAAACCGCGGGGAGCCGATGGATGCAAGACGCGAGCAGCCGCTCAAAGTGGTGCTCTATGGGGGATGCATATGTTCAACAGTGGACGTCTTCAGGCGTTAATGATGATGATGATGATGATGAGGTATATATAACTCGTCTATAACGCAACCATCAGGATCATGTTGGTCACCAACCTATATACCCCAGTCAAAAAGTAGCGATTAAAAATACGAACTGATTTGTATACTTCCATGCAACAAAAGAGTTTTTCTTTTGTGCTGTCAATTCGGCTTCCAGCGAGCCTTTGTAATAATTTTACTTTTATTTCGGAAAAACTTTATTTTAACCCAAAATCAGCTCGTTAGATACTACGTGTTTTCCATTGTTGCCGAGTGTTGAATAAAAGGGTGAATAAATTCAGTGTAATAATAGGTACTAATCTTTGTTAATATGGCTAACCTGTGGAACATACTTACCTACTTGTAATAAATTAATTATAACACTCTTTATTGTTTCTGGCGTCCTGGTACCTACTTTGGTCGACAATTAAAAGAGGAAAGGATGTTACAAAAATCTTTTTTTAATAAAGTGATTCGAAGTAAAACAAAAGTTTCGTGCGGCGTGCGATGGCTGCATAACCG
This sequence comes from Ennomos erosarius, assembly GCA_963580505.1. Lineage (NCBI taxonomy): Eukaryota > Metazoa > Arthropoda > Insecta > Lepidoptera > Geometridae > Ennomos > Ennomos erosarius. The sequence continues at coordinate 14,917,610 of OY756986.1, forward strand.
AGGGCCATCCGCGAGTACAACTTGCAGATGGCCAACAATCAAAACGTGACGGTAACAGAAGTCCTGGTCTGGGAGGAGAAGGTGGATTAACAACGACATGTACGGGCGGGATCTTTGACGGACTCAAAAGAGCCTGTCAATTATCCCGCTCGTATGAACCAAATAGTAGGTACTAGAATGTAAATGATTATTGACTGTGTGTACACCGGGAGCACTCACGCTCACTATAATGCTTCTTCTTGCGGCGGTGCCGTCGTGCGTCGGGTCTTCCCTCAAAAATGGTTGAAAAGGGCAATGGCTGGCAGTGCTGGCACATACGTCAAGATCATGAACGGGCGCTTCTTGTGGGAGCTGGTCTGCTCGCGGTGTATGCACAAATCGAAATCCTAAATATAATAAAAAAAAACAACAACAACAAAAAAATAGGCTAAGTCCATAGATCTATATATCAGGATATGCCCGAAGGAACATTTTATTTACTAAAATGGTGTGGGGAAAAGTCAGCGCCATCTCTTAGATTACTCAGGAACTACGATGAGAACGGCCCTATCGCTGCCATTATGTCCGACGTCCGTCAATGTTTGTTTACAATGATCATCCCAAATATAAATTCGATTATTTTCGTACAAAACGGAGTGTAATATTGAAAATATTGACTTACTTGTGGTAGTTAGGAGTGTAGTTTGTGCAACCCTTCACAACACAACTTGGCATATTTTCTTTGAGACACACGACCGATATCTTCTCACTTCCAACACAGACAGGGTGCTAGTGGAGGTCAATCTGTGAACTTGACTCCCTCTTTGAAGCGATGGTTTAATCTGTCATTAGGCCTGTCCTTATATATGTATATGTCTATGGTTAAGTCTTAGTATTTCATTGCTGACCATGACAGAACACTATGCTCGCTTGTACCATAGATATGCTTGTACTAAACTTTGACCGCTCCTAAGTTTGCACTTACCTACATCTATGACCTAACTTCCGTAACGCGTTTAGATTTGTCCTAGAGAGTAGAGAGATAAGTGTTAACTTAACATCTGTCAAACTTTAGTGCAGATTGGCATTAGACTCTTTTATTAGGACCATTATGTCGGACGATTAGACTTAAGACTGGACTAAGTTGAAAACTTTTTACTCTTGCGATCATGACTATCTAAGTGGCCACCACGACCCGACTCTTTACATAAGTATCGTCTGAATATGTTATTCAATTTTATTTATCTAAGCTCCTTTTTATATAATTATAAGAAATAGGTATGTAAATAAACAAGACTACGTTAATTAAACTAAAACTCAATCAATGGTACATATCAAATAGCCTTATAGGCTTGCGTTTCATCATTATCTATCTCATTAGTTGTGATGTTTCAAAAGTAGGTAGATACTTATCATATGTATTAATCCAGTATTGTGAAGCTATCTCTATTCTAGCTATCTTTGTAATATTAGTGTGATACTGCTTAATTATTAAGAATACAATGATTCGGCTAAAAGTTATTTCGAGGTACGGTTTTAGGAATAGCGTGCTTTAGAAATACAGTGATTAGAATTCATGTAGTTTCGGACTAGCATTATTAGGAATGAGGAAATCCGCAGGAGAACTAAAGTGACCGATGTAGCTCTTAGGATTAGCAAGTTGAAATGGCAATACTAGTAGAACTGACAACCAATGGGGAAGAAAGGTTCTCGAGTGGCGACCACGATCTGGAAGACGCAGCGTAGGCCGGCCCCCCACTAGGTGCACCGACGGACGACCTGGTGAAAGCCACGGGGAGCCGATGGATGCAGGAGGCGAGCAGCCGCTCTAAGTGGCGCTCCCTGGGGGAGGCCTATGTTCAGCAGTGGACGTCTTCAGGCTGTTAATGATGATGATGATGATGATGATAATTATTAGGAATAGCGTTCTTTAGCAATAGCGTGAATCGATGTTTCATGGTTAGCAACGGAGTGTAGCAGTCTCCTTAAGCATCACATAAAATATAGAGATATTCAAACACAATGAATGGACGGACATAACTTTATAAGGAACGTCGTCTAAATCCTTTACGTTACCATTAAACTCCAAAATAAGTTAAGTTACTTTACTGCTACAATTTCCACTGCCTAAAAATATATTATCTCCAATATGGCATAGAAAAACCTGGCATTCTGCCCCAAGCCGCAGGGCATAGATGTTTAATTAAGGCGAAGACACAGCCCTTATAAATCAAACCAGGCCTGCCCTAGTTCTCACATTATTTTCACTCGGCCCCTTAAGGCCACAGCAATTTTTTTCTTCCTCGCGAGGGTGATAAATGGTGGACGTGAAACGGCGGAATTCTCTAGCGGTGAATTATTATCAAATTCACTCGTTATTAATGCGTTAGTGCGGATTGATTGGTGGCTGGAGTCAGGCTTTGTTTTCTTGACCCACATTTTAGACTTTGAGTTATTTGGGCTTGAATCTATTGATAACAAGGTCACCTTTTTACCTAGGTACTTAAAAGATATTCTCTGTTCTGTATTTTTAATTTAGTTATTCGAAAAAGAATAAGTATAAGAATAAAATATTATTTATTGCCAAATAAAGAAAGAGAAAGGAACTACGTACTAATTATACTATCTTTAACATATTTATTATTAGAAATCAAGGAAAAATAGGTTATTTCTGGGTAAACATGCTCCATTTTCGATCTCATCGTCACGTACTATCAGATAAGATATGATATAATTATGTATAGTCAAACCCAATACATCCAAAGTAAAAAAAAATTTGGCCACAGGAGTACCTACACTCAGCAGTATAAAAAGCTCCCATCTTACAAATTCAACGTCATCATCATCATCATCATCATCATCATCATCATCATCATCAGGCTGGAGACGTTCACTTCTGAACATAGGCCTCCCCCAAAGAACGTCACTTCGAGCGAAGAATTCAATGTAGTCGGTCATAAACAAGTTTTGTAATAATTATTAATATGTTTGCAGTTATTTTAGAGTATAAGTAGCTTAGTTATCTTATAATTGCAAGTCTCGTATTTTTTATGTCAAAACAAAACACGTAAAAATTCTTAAAATCTCATTTATTTCAAATGTCGAATGCTTAGAGAATCAACCCTCAAAAAGCGGGAAGTTCGTCAGTAAAAAACTGATGTAGCCTTGAAAGACCGATCTCGGCAGCATTGTTTCAATCCGGCCCTTTGTTGTACTTTATAAAATAAATAGGTATTATAAGCGATTTTTCGTTACGCTTCACTGTTTGTTTCATCAATTTTCCGCGAAAAGCTTAAGATTAATAATATTATATTCATGCTTAAATTCTTAAAAAATTTGCTTTATTTGGGTCATGGGTTTTGATTTTGTGTTGTGTTTAATTAAGCTGAATTTGGTGATCATTGTCACCACCAAGAAGTTCCCTCTCACACCACTCTTGAGCATATAGGCCTTCCCCTTGATATAAGAACGGTTACTATTATACTAGCAATTAGCTATCTATGCTTCACTCTACGTTCACTCTTTTTATTATCTTATTCGCTAATTAAAAAATCACTCTCCATTACTGTTCAATACATGAACATAAAAATACTTTTTGCTAATTTTTAATGCTTGTGCTATAGCAACATTAGTTATTAATTAGTTTTAATACTGGTAACATTATTAAGGTTTTTTTTCTCTCAATGCGGCAACCATATTTGCTGCACACAAGTTTTCTTTAAACGATTCAATAAATCGTAAAAACAATTCAACTAGCCTTTTCATTTATTAAACAAGCTAGTTGTGGTCCTTCAGTGATTAAGAAACCAGTGATTATTAAGTTTTACCGAATTAGTGCTCCTGTGTTAAATTCGTTCGACGCGGGGCGGACGCACGAGAACCAGATTTCTCGCATATTCGCACTATTGCGAGTTGCGGGGGACATATATTTCACTGCTATATCGTCGATTCAGCGGTGGAAGTCTGCGAAATTCCATAATTTCAAAGAAGAAAATCATCAAATTATATTTTTCTAAAAAGGCGGTGGTGAGAGATAAAGCCGATTTGTATGTTGGCATTACGGATTACGGCTTACGATACGATATTGTTATTGTCTTTGGATGATAACGGTTGGCGGGAAAGAGTGCCAATCCGTCAGTCACCAAAACGTCAAATATCTAAGTTGACATTTGACATAATTCCAATGTTCCAGTGCAACAAATTCAAAATTGGAGAATTTGCGGATTTGTTTTTGTTTTGGTTTAGCCTGCTGAGCTGTGTTTTCTTGGTGTTAAGAATACGAAAGTGTACATTTAGACATATTAAACCTTGACTCCACCGATAAGGAAGAGGTTGGCGTTATTGAAGACAAATATTTTACAGTGCTTGGAAAAATCAATGCAGCAATACGGCAAATGACAAACAGAGTGGACTCGGAAAGACATTCCATATCCACCTGTAAGCTACCCAGCATAGAACTGTCATCCTTTGATGGCAAAGACTTCACTCAATTCAAGCCTTTCATGGATTTATTTAATGCAGTTATAGACAAGAATCGTTCATTATCTAATGTGCAAAAGCTGTTTTATCTCCGTAAATATCTAACTGGTGATGCATTGTCTGTAATAATAAACCTGCCACTTGTCAATGAATCTTACTGTGAAGCCATCAAATTATTAGAGAAAAGGTATGACAATCAAGTGCGAATTGTTTCCAACCATATCAATCTTCTTTTGGACATTCCCCAGATGCAGAAGGGTACAGCGGTAAGTATTCGATCCTTTATATCTGAAGTGCGTCAACAATTATACGCTTTGAAAAATATGGAGCAGCCTGTTGAAAGTTGGGACATGCTGTTGATATCTATTTTATCACGGAAACTCGATAGCTATACTAATCGAGCTTACCATCTTGATAGGTCTTCTCCTGATAATTTACCTACAATGGAAGAATTTTTGTCTTTTTTAGAAAAAAGAGCTATAGCTTTAGAAGACAGCTCTCCAATTAAGAATGCCTGCTATGAAGGCAAACCAAAATTTAATAACAATAATAAGGTTTCCCATGTTGCAACCAAACAAAATACAAAACTTCATGCTTGTTCATTTTGCAGTAATGATCACCCAATTTACTCATGCCCTAAGTTTAAAATGGCTCCAATTTCACAGCGTATAAAGTTTGTGGCTGATAATAAATTGTGTACTACTTGCCTGAGAAGTCATACTGACAAATGCAAATACTCCTTTAAATGTAAGGTTTGTAAAAACAGCCACAACACTCTCTTGCATGAGGAGAAGCCAAAAGAGGATGAGGTCATTACCTTACATTCTAACCTATCAACTAATCAGACAAACATTTTGTTGCCCACTATAAAGGTAAAACTCATTGACAGGTCTGGTGAAGAAATTTATGTAAAAGCTCTACTTGACTGCGGTAGCCAAGTATGTATAGTTAAGCACTCTCTTGTTAATCAATTGAACTTGACTCCTATGGCTCAAGATTCTAACATTATTGGTTTGGGCAATACACCAAACAAAGTGAATGAGTGTGCTAACATATTATTGCAATCCTCCCTATACAATGTTAAGTTTTCTATAAAATGCCATGTTGTAGATACCATAACTACTAACTTACCTCAAAACTATTTTGATATACGGAAATGTGCTATTCCTAACAATATTAAACTTGCTGACGAAGATTTCAATAAACCTTCTGAAATATCCCTTCTATTAGGGGTAGACTTTTATTCTAAGGTCATAATTGATGGTGTTGTAAAATTAGACAATGGACTTGTACTACAAAACACACTATTTGGTCATGTTGTAACTGGTACTATTGAAAATGAATGTGATACCTACATGTCTAACGTCAATTTGGTCTCAAATTTTATTGTTCAAGATAAAACTGAAGATAGTTTAGAAAACATCATGAAAAACTTCTGGATGTCAGAAAAAATGCCAGAAGAGTCAAATATTCAAAATTTAGAGTTTGAAAAAGCTGAACAGTGTTTTAAAAATTCAGTAAAATTAGAAAACAACCGGTTTTCAGTTGATATTCCATTAAAAAATTCACTAGAGGAAGTAAATATTGGTGATTCTTTCTCATGTGCTTTACAAAGATTTCATGCTCTTGAAAGGAAATTTGAGTCTAATACTGAATATTTTCAAAAATATAAAAATTTCATTGATGAGTTTGTAAGGCTAGGGCATGCCAAGGAGGTTGACATAAGTCAGTATGATGTCTGTAATGACCCTGTGTACTTTCTTGCACACCATGCTGTGTTGAATGATAGTAGCAAAACAACAAAGTTGCGCGTTGTGTTTGGTGGCAATATGAAGTCTAAAAATGGGCTGTCTGTCAATGATGTGATGTTAAATGGACCCATAGTCCAAAATGACCTATTTAACATTCTTCTGCTTTTCCGCACTTATCAGTACACACTCATGTGTGATATAGAGAAGATGTTCAGGATGTGCCTTATCAATGAAAAGTTTAGGCCCTTACAAAATATTTTATGGAGAGATCACCCTAGTAAACCCATTGTTTGCCTACAGTTACAAACTGTTACATATGGTCTTAAAGCCTCAACATTTTTAAGTACTAGATGCCTCATAGAGCTTGCTCAGTTACATCAGGATAGGTACCCGTTGGCGGCCGACGCTCTAAAGCGAAATACCTACGTGGATGACGTCATAATTGGTGCCGACAGCGTAGAGCATCTCCAAGAACTGAAAAGGCAACTAATTGATCTGATGAGACTAGGTAGTTTCAATTTACATAAGTGGTGTTCTAACTCCCCCGAGTCTCTTAATGATATACCTGACAATTTTAAATATTTTGAACAAATTGACCTCAATAAAGACAATATTATAAAAACTTTAGGTTTAAAGTATAATGTACTTACTGATACATTACTATTTTCATGTCCTATATCTGATAACAATGATATTCAATCTAAAAGAGATGTCTTAAGTTTTATTGGGAAATTATTTGACCCACTTGGCTTAGTGGGCCCAATTGTAGTTAAAGCTAAGCTACTAATGCAAGAAATATGGAAATCCAAAATTAACTGGGATGCTACCCTTCCTGATAACTTGCTACAGAACTGGAGGGAATTTTTTAAAAACTTGACTGCCATGGGTACACTTCAAATACCTAGAGCTGTCACTACAAGTAACAATCTAAAATCAGTGGAGCTTGTGGGATACTGTGATGCATCCCTACATGCTATAGGTTGTTGTCTGTATTTGAGAATTTTATTTAGTGATGGTCGAGTTCAGGCCAATTTGTTGTGTTCGAAGTCCCATGTTGCCCCACTTAGCAAAAAACTTACCATTCCAAATCTGGAGCTCAATGGCGCCCTCCTTCTTGCAGAACTTTCTTCTAGAGTCTATAAAACTCTACAAATTAGATATCCTAACTTAAAGGTTATTTTATACACTGACTCTCAGGTTGTGTTAGCCTGGCTTAATTCACACACTTTGAAGGGTGTGTATGTCTCTAATAGAGTCAGAGATATTAAGATTTTAACCAAAGACTATACATGGTCACATGTTAAAGGAGTAGATAATCCTGCTGACCTCCTATCAAGGGGAATTGCCCCACATAAGTTACAGGACAACCAGCTATGGTGGTATGGTCCATCTATCTTATCAACTGACAAATTTCAGCACAATACTGCTGCATATATAACTGAAATTTCAGAAACTTCTTCTCATGAGAATGTGTGCAATCTACAGCAAAATAGCAGTAGCAGTACTCCCATATCACCTGAAATTTTCAATAAATACTCGGATTATGACAAACTTCAAAGAGTTATTGCTCTTCTTCTTCGATTCAAACACAATTGTTTAAATCCTGAGGACAGACTAAAAGGCTTACTATCGCCACAAGAGCTACAGTCTTCTAATCTGGTTATTATTAGGCATGTTCAGCATAAGGCATTTTCAAAAGAAATTAACGAGTTACAGAAAGGTGATCAAATAAAGTCCCATCTAAGCAGTCTGCATCCCTTCTTAGATTGCAATTCTATTCTAAGAGTAGGGGGTCGTCTCCAGAATGCACAGAATTTGTCCTATAACAAAAAACACCCAATTATTCTACCAAAATCTAACCACATTACCTCCCTAATTATAAGGAAAGAACATTTAAGGCTATTGCATGCTGGAGCTAAATTAGTTCTGAGCTCTCTCTCACAAAAATTTTGGCTCATAAATGGCATAAGAGAAGTAAAGAAAATTGTGCACAAATGTTTAAAATGTTTCCGCCTCAAGGCAGTAGCTGCTAAGCAGCTCATGGGATCTCTACCCGCTCATAGAATTTCAATGTCCAGGCCATTTCAAATTACTGGAGTGGATTTCTGTGGTCCATTTGACATTAAAGTAGCACGTGTCAGAAAGCCTATGATAAGAAAAAGTTATGTAGCACTATTTGTTTGTTTTGCTACAAAGGCCATTCACATAGAGCTAGTCAGTGATATGACTACGGCAGCATTCTTGGCATGTCTCCAGCGGTTTATAGCTAGGAGAGGATTGCCGACTTATATCTATTGTGATAATGCAAAGACGTTTAAAGGAGCTTCTAATAAATTAAAAGAATTGTATGATTTACATTCAGCAGATGCTCATATTGATGATGTAGAAAGATTTTGTTCCACAAATCTTGTCAAGTTCAAGTACATTCCTAGTTACTCCCCTGAATTTGGTGGCCTCTGGGAGGCTGGAGTAAAAAGTGTAAAACATCACATCAGGAGAGTAATAGGGACCTTATGTCTTACATTCGAAGAATTCAATACTGTTCTTGTTCAGATAGAATCTATTTTAAATTCTCGTCCACTTCTACCCATGAGTAGTGACATATCTGATTTAAACTATCTAACACCAGGTCACTTTTTGATCGGTACTTCCTTAACAAGTTACCCTGAGTTAGACCTCACGGGAACAAATATCCATAGATTAAAATTTTGGGACTTATGCTCAAGAATCAAACAAGATTTTTGGAAACTTTGGTCTAGCGATTACCTAACATCACTCCAAAACAGACCAAAATGGAAACATGATCAAGTAAATTTAAATGTAGGAGATTTAATTATTGTTAAACAGAAGGATATTGCACCTCTGAATTGGCCAATGGGGCGTATTGTTAAAACGTTTCCAGGGCCAGATGGTAAAGTAAGAGTGGCTGAAATAAAAATGGGACCTAAAAATAAAATCTACACAAGGTCCTATACAAAATTGTGTCCATTACCTATTAATTCTAATGATTAAGATTTCATCAAAATCAGCTCAGTCAAACTTATTCTAACTTGTAATATTGTAAGCTATCTGTGTGCAAACTTCATCCAAATCAGTTAAGCCTTTTGTCATGACAGCCACAGATACAAACAAACGGTTAATAACTGTGTAATTTATATTATTATAAATATTAAGATGTACTTACCTATTGTTAAGATTATAGGGTATGGTTTTCAATCTCCAGATAAAGTTATTCTAATGGATAAACTTATGAATAAATTGAAAATTAAAGTAAATTAAATTATATTCCTAGTTATAAAATTAACCTACATTTTGCTAACTTAATTAAAAATACCTAATAAATAAATGCTTACTGATTTAAAGCTAGTTATAACTTTGTATGAAGATTGAACGCCCGCCCCAACTATGTTCAATACATGAACATAAAAATACTTTTTGCTAATTTTTAATGCTTGTGCTATAGCAACATTAGTTATTAATTAGTTTTAATACTGGTAACATTATTAAGGTTTTTTTTCTCTCAATGCGGCAACCATATTTGCTGCACACAAGTTTTCTTTAAACGATTCAATAAATCGTAAAAACAATTCAACTAGCCTTTTCATTTATTAAACAATTACAGTAACCATAAGATAAATCAGGTTCAGTTTTGATTAAACTTATTTCATATCTGTAGTGTCAATAGAGAGCTTCCTTGTAAAAATTGTCTTTTTCTTTTCTGTACTTAATATATTTTAATAAAGGTCCTTCTGCTTTATTCACTCTATTGTAGATTGGATGTAACATTCACCAGTCATCATCATCATTAAACTGTCATAGCTGCGCCCGATCTTTGGCCAACTAGCTGCTGCCAGTCAGTTTGCATATATTGTCTCTCGCAAATATTTCTCTAGATTTTATGTGCATGTGATTTTTAATCTGGTCAAAATCTTTTGTGGTATATTTGAAAACAGAATTATGTTTTGAACATGATGGGCAGTGCATAGTATTTCCTTTGCCATATTCTTTTCCAAAGCCAAAGAAAGTCATAAACGCGTGGCTCCGTGCCAGGAACGTTCGTGCAGTGGAGAATTGAAATATGTATCCTCGGCGGGGACAGATAGCGCGGATAATGCCTTGAGAAATTCGGATCATAAGTTCAGAACGTGCTATTGTTAAGTTTTATAAATGATTTTGCTACTAGCTTGCTTTTATAAGCTATATCAGGTTCGTGGCTACAGATTATTTTGCAATGCTGTTATTTTTTTATGTCTTGTTTAGGATGGATGCTTTAACTTGAGATAGGACCATCCCATGTCTTCCCATGGGTGTCGTAAGCGTATGCTTACGCGACTATTCACGGTCATTCTATGATAAGTGCCCGAATTGGCGTTTTATGGGGGGTAGGCCTATGTTTAGCAGTGGACGTTTTCCGGCTGATGATCTTTCATCATTACCTTTTCGAAACTGCTGCCACATGACATTTAAAATATTCATTTTTAATTAACAAAGGTATCATTAATTGGGATTAGGAGAACGTTACTAGATTATGTATCTTATCTAAAGAACATAAATACGTATGAACTGTGATAAAAAATGTTAATCCTAGCTTAAAAAAGTTTAGTTAAAATGATAGTTAATCAGAAAGCAAAAAATTGTAAATATGCAATTAAGTAAGCATAATTTTAAATGTTGTTGTTTTTTAAAAGGATAGTTGTATTTTCTTTATCAGACCCAACTACTTATTCGTAACTTTGAGTTTCCTCACTCGAGGGCCGGTTAGCAAATATTCAACAGATTAACAATGAAAGAAGAATGTTTTGTGAGACGGTATCGACTTTATTTTTTAGTTCGATTATACGAAAAGCTGCATAGTTTAAATTAATTATAATAATAACTCTTTAGTTAGCATTAAGTTCAGTCTTAGTTAAACTTTCTTTTAGCTCAGGATCTTTGTCAAGCAGTTCTTTGCCTTTTGGAGTGTCAATTAGCGGAGCTTCTCCGTGGTAGGTATCTTCTGTGTATACTAGGTTCTGCTTTCTCATTGTACCGTGCAACTGTAAAAATATAAATAATAAGTTAATTTATTAACTCTATTATACTTCTACATAATTATTCTTCCATGTCGTACGTTATTACCATAAGAGGGTGGCGCTTAGCCGATCACCTTTGCATAACTATAATCATCAATATTACCATCATAAACACCACTGTCATCATCACCACCATCATCATCACCATCATCATCATCATCATCATCATCATCAGCAGCAGCAGCAGCACCATCACTACCACCATCATGACCCTCTCCATAGCTCATTGCGCTAAGGTACAAGGTCCAAATACATACCCTATCCCATAGAGACATGTTGAAGCCAAAATTGCAATGGAAGAACTCGTGATGTTTGTCATGGAAGTCTGCATCCGGCTGCCATGGCTGCCACCATTGCGACTTGAAGTTGATGCCGGAGTGGTCGATGATGCCATGGTAGTAGTTGTAGATGGCGATTGCGTAGAAGGGAACTAGAAATTTAACGAAATACAATTTAACTAACATTTTAAAGTGTTCTTCAATATAAAACATATTAAGAACTAGAGGTAGCCTGTGCAACATCCCCATTTTCTCACGAGAATTCCTAATCTTATGCGATTTAAACGATCGTATGCTGATTTCGGTGGTGTAAGTTATTAATATTTTCGCAAATGATAATCAGTTCAGCCATTTTGGCTTGAAAACCACATAAACAAACTAACATACAAACAGATACAGCGTTTCATTCGTATAATAAAATTGTATAAGCAGAAAAGAAAACTAGGGATAATGTTCACGAAGACATTGTAAAGACTGTAATGTATTTAAATAATTAATTAATGTGACTGTCATTTTCAATGAATGCGTAATATTGTATGAGTCTAAGTTACTTCATCATCATCATCATCATAATCATCAACCTGAAGACGTCCACTGCTGAACATAGGCCTCCCCCAAAGAGCGCCACTTTGAGCGGCTGCTTGCCTCTTGCATCCATCGGTTCCCTAAGTTACTTGAAATAAATGAAAATATTATAAATATTATTTATTTTAAAACCTTGACTGTAACGAATGTTTGCTACGTAGATATAAAAATTTTCTGTAAAATTCATTAGCTTTTCAGATTCACAACAACGTAATAAAACTATTAATATTGGAACCCGAAATCTATTACTCACCTCTGTGCTTCATTTCACAGCTAATCATCATCAGCCTAAAGACATGCACTGCTGCACATGATTATGCCTCCCTGATAAAGAGCAACTTTGAGCGGTTGCTTGCCTCCTGTGTCCATCGGCTCCCTACTAACCAAAAGGAGATAAATAATAATACACAACTTACGCCAATGTACAGGAACGGTAAACAGCGGCAGACACATCGTCAGCTGAATGTGCATGATCTCGAAGGGGTGGATAGCCGTGACGGAGAAGGCGGTCGGCTGCTTGTACTTGTGGTGTAGCTTGTGGAAGTGCTTGTACAGCCACGGAGTGTGGTACATACGGTGGAGGATATACGTCGTGTAATCCTGAAATGATAAAGAATAAAAATGGAGAACACGCACTGAATTAAGCATTTATATACAACAAGGACATTACCTATAGAGGAGTGGGAGTGCTTTGGGAGTGCTTTGTTGGCACGGAATTCGCCATAATTACATAATGGTTGGATGGTGTTTTGCAATGGACTTTTTCTGGTCATCTTGGTGACAGAATTTTAGGCCGTCTAAACGCTTCTGACTTGGCTTAACAACTATTGTCTTACGACAACAGTCTTCTGGTTTATGCTTATTTATTATTTGTGGATTTAGGTGGTTATAATTTTCGTCACTAGCCCAATACGTTTCAACTAGGGATACAGACGTTCTTCCACAGAGAAAGTGTAGGCCACATGACAATCACACACCATAGCTAAGTGTAGAATGGTTGATGACACAATTTCCTCTATGATTGTTGAATATGATGGTTTCTTCACGTTTTTTTTTAGTGATGTAAAAACGAGTATAAAATTTGCACGTAACTTGTAAAAACATTGAGCATCTAGTGAAATTTGAACCTGGGTGCATCTGTTTGATGGCGCATGAGCTACCGCTAGCAACAGTCCTTTTAAGGTTGTATTTCACCTATGTCTAACCCAAATATAATGAACTTTTCATTAATCTTCGTTCAGTTACTATTAGGTCCCAAGCTAACCTTAGAGTTTTTTTGTAATGAATAAAGGTCTCTAGGTACTTACAGTGTATATAAAAAGAACTGGGAACTGCAAAATTAACCACAGCCAGCCGTATTCGTCGAATTGATAGTACACCGTAGATGGGTTCCCATTGTAGATGTAACAAGCAAGAGTAGCAGAGAAGGTGCCGGTGACTATGAGAGCCAGGGTTCCCACCATGATCTCATGACGTTCCAGCTCCGGGCTAAGCCATTTTGTAGGTTGGATTTTCCACTCATGCGCTAGGTGACGTCTGTTCATGTAGAAATACCACTGAAATGAAAATTTATAGAGAGATGTTAACGATCAATGCAAAGAAAAAGAGCCAAAGGTATGATAGAGGTAGTTGTTTGATTAAAATGGAAATATCGATAAAAATGAGACACCGAAATTGTGGCCTAATGATAGTGGAATAAAAACAAGTATGCATAATGTTATAAACTCAAACTATTTGGTGGTAATTATAGATCCCCATAAATATAAATAAATTGAAGATAGCTTATTAGAACAACGCTACTAGATTTACGTATGTGACTACACTCAGGTATCTGAACACGTGTGAGTTATGATAAACTAAAGATAAATTTAGTAATCTACAATAAAAGGATTTGCGTAAATAACGTTGACGTAATCACCATTCTGGTGGAATCAAAGATAGCTAAATATTGTATTACTGAATCAGACAAAAGAAACAAAATTTTAGTATCATAAGGATTATTTCAAAACTTACTTATTTTCATACCGCCTTGAACAAAGGCATTTGCCAAATAAATTGGAAACAAACAATATTATGAATTAAAACTAAGAAAATTTTAAGTTTGTAGTTAGTTAATTTGAAATCTTTGCAAGTAATTTTAGATTGGGCTCTCATGAGATATAAAAGTGATCAAGAGTGATACCCCAGAAACAAGTTAACAGATTTTGTGCGCCATGCATTAAAATGATGTCTCTTAACAATATTTTTTCATATCCATACAAAACGAGTCACTGGTCTACTTACATGTAAGAATCCTCCAATAAGGAAGTAAAGACTGAACGAGACAGTGTGCGCTCCAATGAAGATGACTCCAAAGTTCTCCATCTTCAAATTCTGCGAGGTGAAGAGCTCGATGATTTCTTTGGCTGTGACATTCTGGTTTGTGGTAGTGTGACCAGAAAACTGCTTGAGAGCTGTTACTAGGATTACCACCCATTCTCCTATAAAGAAACCAGAAAAAGTTTTATAGTAATCTGATCTTATAATAGTGACAACAACCTAGAATACAATGAATAATAAAACTCACGGTCTCATACTAACAATAAAATTCATGATAGATGAATTGGTGATACACTACCTACATAAACTATTGATGTCGATTACTGATATCTCAAAAATAACAAATTTCATCCCAATTTATCTTATGCCAGCATAAGAGATCACTGCAAGACGCCATTTAAGATTAAAAGTAACCTTTTCAGTAAGGTACATATAGGACTCTTTAAAAGCCTCCCAAAAAAGGTGAGTTAAGATATTATAAGGTGAGTTAAGGCAATTTTTATCTTGGCAAAATAAACGGATTCTAAGGGATAATCCACGCGGGTGAAGCCAAGGTTAGGTTAGTGCCGATGCTAGTTTATAATAATACGGTAACAATAATAATAAACAAAGACAAGCATATTGGGTAAACATTACATACATTGCTCTTCAATCCTGATATTTAAGTAGGTACCTATTGTTTAACTAACAAATATGTCAGTGATGAATATGAAACTGAGACATGGCCTTTTACTGTTGGCCTCATTAGTAAACTCAAAGTCGCGCAACGAGCTATGGAGAGAGCTATGCTTGATGTTTCCCTGTGAGATAAGATTCGCAATGAGGAAATCCGCAGGAGAACTAAAGTGACCGATATAGCTCTCAGAATTAGCAAATATAGAACATACACATTTGTAAATATATAAATTATACCAAATTATACTTACGCTATCTCATAAAACAATGATTACATCACAATAATGCGAAAGGCCTCCTCGATAAATCACTATCTATAATAATCGATCAACCAGATGTAATCATACAAAATAGTCTGTAGTAGAATTAATTTTGTTACCAAGAGAAATCACGTGGACTAATAAGCATGTGAAGTATGTTTGACGTAGCATTCGCTTGTGCAGATTTTGATGTAGGCAGAACAGATGTCAGCAAAATATTATTCAATTCGATGACCTTATCCAACATTGTAACATAAACGTAAAATAAAAGAATAGCCAACAAGCACAAGAAAGAGTTAGTAATTTTAAACATAGCAGAATCAATCACCAATGTGGATTCTGTTTATGGCATTTTTTCATTCTGTACTGTACTGCCTGTGTGTGGGAATCATATACCTTAAATTTCAAAATTAAATACTAAATGACACAAGAACATCACGCCTGATTCAATCAATTTGAAAAATGAAGTGTCTAATACTAATACTATAAATGTCATAACAATTTTATACTAATCAAATCAGAATCAAAAGGGCACAATGTAGTAATAACACGCTCCTAGAAACATGATTAAGCCGACGTTTTCATTAAGGAAAGTGCACGCAGGACACGTGCACTTGTTGATAACCATGGATCAAAAATAGATTAAGTATACCAACGTGAATGAGTCACAAATCGAAAATAAGGTAATATAAGTAGGTTTTGTTTGTTTTAATCAACTATTTCTTGTTTGTATGAGCTTGTGATTCAAATCTCATGCTATTAATATTTTGGAATCTCAAAAGGGTAGGTAGGTACAGCTGTAAGCTTAACATTTCTATGTTGTATCAAAAAACATACTAGATTTTAGTTTATTTTAACTTGATAGAAAGTGTTTTTAGCTGTTGCTTAGATAGGTAATTAATTAGAGACTGTTTACTTTTTTTGTCAAAAGGTGCAAACATAAATACGACCCACCTAATTGAAAACGATCCCAGGAACCTATGGACATCTGCACCAATGGAGGTGTCGCTGTTGCGTTGCTTACCCTGTAGAACTCTTTTAGCTGTCATCTTAAAGTGCTGCATGCTTTTGTTATTGAATGAAAATTATTGTGAGTTTATACCTTATGAAGAATTAATGGCAGCGTTTGTTGATGACCAAGCTTTCTGTTAGTGCACTTTACCTCTAAGTGTGGCTCCAAAAGTGAAGACAGCGAACGTTGCAATGATTGTACTAATGAACTCTGGAAGTCGTTCAAAAAACTTCTCGAGCGATTCTGCGTATTTTTCGATCCATTTCACCCCCTCCGTTAGTGGGTCCCAGTATTTTGGTTTTAATTCTACCGCTTGAGTTGGTTCGTTTTCTTTTGTGTCACGTTTGGATCTCTGCCTCGCTTCCGAATCTGCCATCCTGAAACTTTTGGCACTCTTAACACTTTGTTTCACTCAAGTCAAATGAAATCAAATATTTTTGTGACATAATTTTAGGTACAAAACATTTTTAGACGAAGCTTCCGATCCCCGAACTAGTTGGGAACTGTGTGTCGGAGTGTTCTTCCATAACGAGGCACATTAACCAAATGTGCCTCACTATGGTAACAAATACGGTCAATAATTAATAAAGTTTACATAGAAACTAATTAGTCTAGACTAAGTCTTGTCCAATGTCTAATGTCTAACGTGTAATGTCTAATGTGGCCCATTATGCTAACAAATACGTTCAATAATAACAACAAAGTTTACATAATAACTAATTAGTAACAATAAGTAATCATCATCATCATCATTAACAGCCTGAAGACGTCCACTGCTGAACATAGGCCTCCCCCAGGGAACGCCACTTAGAGCGGCTGCTCGCCTCCTGCATCCATCGGCTCCCCGCGGCTTTCACCAGATCGTCGGTCCACCTAGTGGGGGGCCGGCCTACGCTGCGTCTTCCAGTTCGTGGTCGCCACTCGAGAACCTTTCTTCCCCATCGGTTGTCAGTTCTACGAGCGATGTGGCCTGCCCATTGCCATTTCAACTTGCCAATCCTAAGAGCTACATCAGTCACTTTAGTTCTCCTGCGGATCTCCTCATAAGTAATGTAAATAGGTAAAAACTAATTGGCGGGCCCGATAGCTCAGTTGGTAGTATCTCTGCCTTCTGAACTGAGGGCTGTGGGTTCGATTCCTACCCGGGACAAACATTTGTGTGATGAACATAGATGTTTGATCTGCGTCTGGGTGTTATATTGTATTCTATGTATGTATTTACAACCAAAAAAGTATACAAGTATTGTATCAGTTATCTGTTTCCCATAGCTATGCTTAGTTTGGGGCTAGATGGCGCTGTGTGAAATGTACACACATATTTAAAAAAAAAATTTAAAAATTGGACCAACAAATTACACAAACTTTTGGTATTATACAAAATCTTATGACAAGTTGTGGTTTAACCGACTCAAACGATATTTTTCATACAACCAAACGAACTAAATATTATTATACCTATATATAAACAGTTTATATTATAATTAGCAACTTACCTTTAATTATTTCACTTTGATACCATTTATCTCACACGTCTTTTTTGCACTAATTACTATTTGAAAATGATTAGTCCCTATCACGATAATGTATAAATTTGCGAATCTTATGATAAGGGAAATGAATGTATGTATTATAATATTTAGATTATCATTATCTGATAAAAATGGATTAATAACAAAGTACAATGTCAACCACTATGGTAGTAAATGCTAATAGCATGGTCACCCTAAGTAAATGCAAAACACAACTAAAAATGTATTTATGTCACCGTCTTTTTGAAAGAACCGTTATTGTATTTTAAAAAAAAGCGGTTATTTATATACTGTCGAATTATTGCAAACGGGCAATGTGTCTCACAATAAAACGATCATTTTTCGTTTATTTATAATTAATCGGTATCACTTCGTTATAAATGTATACTTCTAGTGTTGTCAAAACTAACCTAACACTCCTCCTCGCTTCGCTTGTCGTCGTATTCTAGGTTAGCTACTAGTGACTCTGAAAAGAACAATAAATTACAGCAAAAATTGGTGCATTAATACGGGTTTATTCACAATTAAACGCTACTAAAAACCGGTTGTTTATAAACTCACCGCTGCGCAATGACTATTTATAAATAACAGTTGTCAGTTTACAATAAATCGACGGTTATAAACAATCGGTTTTACAAAAAGACGGTGACATAAAAATACTTTAAATTTTAATGGATAAATAGATATTTTTAAAAACTGCAGGAAGCAAATCGCTAACAATATTAAAGTTGAAAGTCAAGAATGATAAAGGTAAGTTACTTATGGCAATTTCGAGCTCCTCTCCTACTGCGATTAAAAGTCAGGAGCAAAGTGCTTCAGAACAAATTTTCGCAACGAATTTTTTTTATCAAATTATATTTTTTATCTTGCCTCATCAGCCGTGGAGTACTCTCCAACCTCACCCTATTAGTTATAATTGTATTAAATTGGACTCTACCCTTTTTGAGAAAAGACATCGAATATCTGTAGTTACCTAAAAAATTAATGAAAAAAACGTTATATATTTTCTGTGAAATGGTATCCTATCGTTTTACTTTTGCTTGTTATTTTGAATTCACATCAAAGGGCTCTTTTAACCTTTTAAGAGTGGAATAATAATGTGAATTAAAAGAAACTCTTATTGATAATATTCGTTTGAGCCCTACATGTTATATTGAAACTCTTTTCAGATGAAAAACGTTACTGAATGAACTGAAACTGAACTGGAACTGATGACGAAACTTCATGATATTAATACTTTGTATTCCATTATGTCTATTTTGTGCATCAAATCGCGGGCTATGTTAGGCAAAACAGAGTGTGATAGAAAAGCTTAAGCAAAGCATATCCCTTCTTGAGGGATGGATGGATGCGGGTTAAATTCCCGCACGTGATTCTAATTTTCCCTTTACAAATTAACCTGTAGAGTGCGATAGGGTTTAGAAGTATGCTTTTCACTAAAGATCCAAAAATAAAAGAGCACCTATTTTTCATATCATAAACATTCTAAATCACGATTTAAATCGGAACTGTTGTAACTCTTTCAAAATTAATGGAATGAGAAGAATGGAATGATTTTATTTCCATTATCCTCCGTTTCAGAGCAAACTGTAACTGTAGTTGCAGTGCAAGTGCACTGTTACTGCCAGCCATCGCACTCGCACTCACACAGTACACTATTGTCACAAGTTTATTGCAGTTCATTGTCGCGTTTAACTAGATTTCTATATTAATTTTCTGTTACTTTACTGAGTGTAATGCATTTTTCAAAAGAAGCAAACAAACAGCTTGATCTAATAAAACAAAAATGCAAGATACTGTTTTAAACTTTCACGGTTGTTTACCACGTTTTTAATAGTACTTACGGGATATTAACCGTGATTAGAATCATTTTTGAGTTCCCGATATTACTAAGTATGTACTATTAAAAATGCAAGAAACCAGTACCAATGTATCATCATCACCAACAGCCTGAAGACGTCCGTTGCTGAACATAGGCCTACTCAAGAGAGCGCCACCTCGAGCTCAAGTGGCTCCTCACCTACTGCATCCATCGGCTCCCCTACGCTGCGTATTCCAGTTCGTGGTCGCCACTCGAGAATCTTTCTTCCCCATTGGTTGTCAGTGCCTATTTAGGTATAGGTAGGTAGCATAATAATATTTGTTGGGTATATTCGTATATTGCATTGCTGTTTCGTTTTGCCAAAATAGTCCTAAGCTAAGTATATTTTAGTCACAATATGTCGCATCGTCCAGGCTTTCTGATAAACTTTATGAAACGGAATGACCTGACAACCATAGGTATGGTTTCATAGATAACAAGCGGCTAAATTTAACATGTAACCAATGCCAAGATTATTAGCCACTCAAGCGCGGTGCGGCGGGCGTAGGTAGGTCCCAAAGCGCTCCTCAAATAGCGTGGTATAGTTTTGCATATTTACGGTTTATACGAATAACCTAAGCAGTGGTTTAAAATTTCATAAGTAGCATTACTTGGCTTTCTAAAGAAATGCATTTTTACGTGTGTTGTAGTATAAAAAATACACACAATAACACTACACATAATAATTGACGCTCCGCCGTACCTAAAGGAAATTACTCCATCGCCGGCGCGCGCCGGCTTGGCGTGAGATGCAATTTAGACTGAGACGTTTTTTTTTCTCCTGAACTATATATACTTTTATTTTATTCGATAGTAACGTTCAACTAGTTTCAATTTTAGTCGATTTATAACGAGTGACACCTCTAAAAATTGATTGCCATCCCTAGTAGCGCAATCAGCTGTAAGCCACAAATGTAGTGGAGAGCGGTCCACGTTGCGCGATGCCGGCCGCACATGTTGTTGAAGCGCCTGAGCGGTTATAGCACGTTTCAACTGCTTAACCAAATAAGCCTTTTCAAGTAGCTTTAACAATGTGAACAAAGACATTTATAACACAACAGATGACTTTGATAAAGTGGCCTTGGAAAGAGTAACGGTAACGGCAAAGGAAATTGTTAAAACATTCAACATTATACAAAAAGTTAACGCGTTTCGAGTTGCGTGTTCAAAAGTCGTACATGTAAATGATATTCAAGTTGTAAGGCACACCATGCATCGAAGTTTAAGGATAAAGCGTAGACACGGTGAATGAAGCTAAACAAAGTTTGGTAGAGATTTCGTGTTGTAAAAGTTAGTGAATAGAGGGTTCTGTAGGAACTTTGGTTTTGGAAATAGTTAAAGATCTTAAAGTTTAACAGGATTTGAGTTACTTATAAACGTGGGCGTGGCTGGAGCAAAATTCTACGTAGATCTTTGTAAACTTAATTTAATTTATAATGGTCTTAGAAAGTTCTAGTTATGTAACTAAATTAAATAAAAAACACAACTGATGGCACCTAAACAGACAAAAAAACCTAAAAAAAAAAAAAAAACAATAAACAAAAATAATCCCAAAAAAAAACCAACCAAAAAAGGAGATAAAGACCTCGATGAAGAAGCGACAATTAAAACAAAAACGGCGAAATAGCCAGTAGATTTTAAATGACATATAGCTAGCATTCGTTACTTAAATGGTGACACATTTTGTATAATACAACTAGAGTTTGTATTTCGTTTATTTTTTTTCGTTTAATTGTTCGAGAATTCTGTATAAAAAGTGTTATAACACGCCCAAAAATAAGCAAAAATTCTATTTCAAAAATACGTTCAAAAGGGTTCCGAGAACTCCATTCGTTTGTATTATTTGCCATAATGCATCAGTAACACGGGAACACGGCATCCGTATACGGTAGAAATTCCTCGAATACGTACAAAGCGTTTTGATTCCTCGTTTATAATTCGGACAGCGAAGGAATGGAACACGTTGCCAGTGTCATTGTTTCCTGACAAATATTATCTGGGAGTTTTTAAGCTAGAGTGAACCAGTATCTCCTAGGTAAGCATGCTCCATCGTCGACCGCGTCACTACTTACCATCAGGTGAGACAGTGGACAAGCGTTAGCCTATAAAAAAAGAAAGTAATTACTAGCGAAGTACGAGATGAGGCAAACCCTCTCCTATTATTTACTTACATACAAAAATAGAACTTTGTCTATCAATTTATCATTTTCATAGCAGTACCTATCTGCTGCTTAGCGTAATCAACAGATTAACTTTTGCGGGGCATCTGTGTAATGGAGTAATGGATAATATTTTTTTGTAAACATTACAGTAAGTGACCTACTTCAGGCTGATGATGATGATGATGCTGATAATGATGACGATTATGGTGATGATGATGATGATGATGATGATGATGATGAAAAATACAAAAACGGCAAGTGCATTTAAAGAACGCAGACAAAAAAGCAAATTATAACAAAAAAAAAATATAATAGCGCCATAAATAACAAGCTGATTAATAATAACACGGTCGGATAACGGATTACTAAAATGCAATTCGTCACCTTTCACGCCCTTTCGTTATTGTCTACTACTTAGCTGATAAGAAGCGAATGTTCGAGTAGAAGAAAGTACAGAGAAATTATTTAATTATTTGTTATTGGAAAACCCACATAAAAATATCTGTTAATGTAACCATAGAAAAGCAGTTATACAAGTTCTCACGACAAATATACACAGAAACATATTAGGGTTAAGGCTTTTACACAAATGCCAAAGGTAACATCATATTCATTGAATTGGCGTTGACTAGAGAAATAGCATCACTTTCTTTTGTTTTCTCCAAGTATTTTGCTTACTGCTTAGTACAAACAAACGTATGCGTCGTAAAATCAACAACAAAAACATACGTCTGTCTGCCTCCAGTTTGGTTGACAGCTTGAGCAAATGTATACAAATTTGTATTTTGAATTCAATTTTAGGTAATACCTATGTTTATTAAAACTGTCATTATATCTTTTATTTACATTCGGTTGCAATTGCATTTCCTGTAATTTGTTGGTTTTTTAAGCAAAATTCTAAATTTATTTCTTTGACCATTAATATTAATAATAATAATAATAATGAGTAGCACTTGGTACCCACCCGTGCTACCCTATTAAAACCAGGCGCAAAAACCTGAGAAATGAAAGTTTACCCAAACATAATAATAATAAATATGCGTGGACATTTCACACAGCATTAATATTGTCACACAGTATTGTCTACTTTTAATGCAATGCAACAATTTAAATAGTATTAAGTATTAATAATGCCGTTTTTACGATCCCAGGACATAATTATTACCCAGAGTTAGTGCTCCGGAGAGAAACTTACTTGCATTTTAATTTATCATTAAAATCGGAGAAGAGTTAACGGGCCTGTTATTATCTATATCTAGGTTTAAAGCATAAGTTAGTTTCATTGCTGTGCAGTTTCTAGGAACATGAATTAGCCACGTTAGTTTGGTAATGTAATTGAAGTACTTGCCGCTCAGTTGGATGCAAGAGGCAAGCAACCACTGAAGTCATATATCACTCAAGTCATTATCATCATTAACATCATCATCATCACCATCATCGTCATTATAATCACCACCACCACCATCGTCATCGCCATCGTCATCATCATCATCATCATCATCATATTCATCTTCACCCTCATCATCACCATCACCATCATCATAATCATCAGCTATAAGACGTGAGTACAGGGGCTCTATTATTGAGGGAAGACTATTGTAATTATTAAGTAGTACATAATTATATTCATAGGTTCTACTTATTTTATTATCTGCGTAACGGTTATTGTTGATAGTGTTATGAAACATTAGGTAAGTAAATAACTACAAATTTAATAACTAAATACAAAATACAATAACTAAAAACTAAATTAAATCTAAACTAAGTAGGTACTTATCTAAAACTAAAACTATCTAAACTTATAAAATACACTTATAAATAAAAAACCGCGTTTAAGTCGCTGTCTGCGGGTAAGGTGCCCAAAAAGCTGGCGACATTACCTCGTAGAATGGCCAAACTTAGTCTTTGGCCGAGGTAAGAGCCAGCTCTTTGGTCACCTGTAGCTTCTATAAGGCGTCTGGACAGCTCCTTTATGAAACCACGGGCGGACGGACCCCACGGTCCCATGGTTTCTACCCCAAACGGAAGAAAGATGTACCCCTCGCCGAGAGATTCATATTTCATCCGTTTGAGGTTTTCTGCCACTTCCGCCGCTGCACCAGCCACCCTCGAAGTGCCCTGGAGGTGAGACGTTGCCAAAGTATCGACGCATGTAGCATCCCAGACCAATGGCCGCCCACGGCTCCAGGGAACCAACGTCATGCCATCGGGCCTCTTGCCATCGTCACGTGATATACCGTTCGGCTCTAAGCAAGCCGGCACGTTAACGGTGGCAAGAGTCCGACGTAAGACGTCGTTCAAAGCGGCATGACGTGAGAGACGACCAGCACTGCGGCGGCATGAAAGGCCATGGTGGCCTAAGCGATCTACTTCGCCTCCGCAGCGACAATGGTGTGGTTCCGTTCTAAAGATGCCCAGACGCAGACCTATAGCAACAGAAAAACTGTTGTTGTCCATCAGTGTCCCTATGTTGGGAGAAGGTATCGCCTGCAACCAATAGCCTGATTCGCGTTCAGACGTAGCAAGGAGACGAGCCCGATCCGAAATATTAGAGCAATCTTGTAAAAGTTTGTGTTTGACTCTTTTGCATAAGGGCTCATCCCAGAGCCTCTGTGAATTTGGCCTTATAGGAAAACTCTCACCTGGGCAGGCTAAACTCCAGGCGTTTCTGGCTTCTTCTATACATATCACCGGCACACTGCCTAGAGACGGATTAACAATTTTGAAAAAGAGACGGCCGATGCTGTGAACAGATGACAGAAAAGCTGGAAGAGATACACTTGTAATTTTGCGGATGCCAATGTCTCCAAACCGAATTGGGAGAGATGCTTGACACCATGAGTTATCCGAGAGAGAACAATTTAGAATTTGAGATAGCAAATTTTGTATTGTCACATCTAGAATTGACAAAATATCATTATGTTTCCAAAAAGGGCAGCACCGAAGAACGTATGTGAGCTTTGGAACGAAAAGACAAAATCTTATAATGTGAAATGCAACGTGAGAATGGATTTGTAAAAGGCGGTCAGACGATGCTTCAAATTTGGATTGCTGTTCATCAATGAAAGCCGAAAATGAGTCTTCTAAGATTGGAGCACCTAGGAGGCGGAGTGACTGTTTATTTAGAATTTTAATGTTTGGGGCCAAAACTTTGAGTTTACTGATGAGATCATCTTTCCTGTCATTTGGTACCAAATCAGTGAGGAAAAGTTCGCATTTAGAGAAATTTAGCTCTAAACCGATTGCATGAAATTTGTCAACTAGCGTCTCCAAATCCTGCAATACAGTGCTCGCGTCTCCTCCCAGGGTACCGTCATCCAAATACCATACATTAAATTTGGAATTTAGGGATGAAATGATAGGGTGAATTGCGAGGCTGAAAATAGCCGGGCCGAGGGGGTCACCCTGTTGACATCCAGTGGCAGAATTAATTAAATGATTTCTGTAAAGTAATTTTGACTCGAAACCATAACATTTCCAAAGGTAGTTGTAAATTTCCGGTACTGAATTTTGAATTTCGTTCAAAAGAGTGGTTCTGTCAACAGAGTTGAAGGCGTTTCTCACATCTACCTTCAAAACTACCTCACCTCCATTGTGGCTGACGAAAGTCCGTAGGGCATGTACCGCTGCCTCACAGCCTCCCTTGCTTCCAAAGCCCAGCTGCAGGGGTTGAAATTTATCTGTAAGTTTGGAGGAGATGTACTTGCAGCACAATTTCGAACGAAGCAATCCTCCTATAGGTACACCCCACGGCAATTGGCCTAATACCGCCATCTTTTTTTTTTAAGAGCACATAGGTTTGCGCCGTATAATAAAGTTGCAATATTTTTATTAATTTTACCCTGCAGCATAAAATTTATAAGAGCTGTAACATCTAGTAGAAGGGCTCTGCCAGCATCGCCAGTGGCTCCCAAGGTTAGGTCTTTCAGGTGTTGAGGAGTGAGTCCATCCAGGCCGCCAGCTGAGCCATTTTTAAACGACATCAGTGCTCCTTTGATATCTTTTTCAGAAACCTGAATAGGCTCAAAAGAAGTTTGAGATATCAAAGGCTGCAGCTGAAGAGGTGCTAAAGAGGGTGGATGCTTTTCTACTAGAGCATTTAACGTTTCTGGAGTATCAGGAGCGATTACATCATTAGAAAATAAGAGTTGGGCTGCTCCTTTCAGATCTCCATCGCTCACTTTGGATTCCGCTTTTTGAGATAGACCATGGGTTGCATTAAGGCGTCTATTTTCATTTATTGGAATAGTCTGGGTTTGTGATATTGTCTGTGTGTGGGTATGTGGGTGCACACAATTATTTTTCAGAGTTGCGGTGAGGGATTTTTTGGAGGACGAAGCATGGAGAATCTGAAAAGGGAAAGTCAACAACTCTTCCCAAGCTTTTTCGGTATTCTCACTTATAGCATTTTTTATTTTGGCGGATAAATTTTGGGCTAAGGTTATTCGCGCACCACGAGGAATGCGTTTTACTATAGGTACGGTGGTTTTCAAAGTTGATAATGATTGCCATAAAGGTTGGGATGATTGTGAAGAGAAAGAAGTCTGTGTTGGAGAAACTACGAAGGGTAAATCAGCGTGGCTAGAACTAGCACACTGAGTAGAAGTTTTATGCGCCTTACCAATATGTACATTTAGCCCACGCTGTCCCTTAAAATAGCGAGCCTGAGGACAATGCGGACATTGCACCAGCTCGAGTTCGCCACCAATCGTCCGTCGACCAACAAGGGACACACTAGCACTAGTATCCGCAGACAGCGACATTACATTTTTCCTAGCGAAATACACTAATAGTAAAAAGATAAAAATACAAACTAGAAATAACATAAACACAAAAACAAAACTGTCAAAATGTCAACATGAAACCGGAGCCCGCAGGTGCGCTAAGAAGTTTCATTTGATACAATACTCGATACTGCTTGCTGCTTGGGTACTGCTACCTATAATTATAGCTTCGTGCTCCTTCTTTTGGAGATTAGCGCTTTTATTGTAATTATACTTAATTACCTATGTTCATGTCTTCAACAAGATGATGATATAAATATAATATGAAATATTATTATTATTTTATTATCATAATTGACACAAATTGAAATTTCTAACAGCGCATTAATTTATAAATGAAGTAGTCACTTCTCAGGTATGTAATCATAGTAATTGAAAATGTATTAAAACTTGTGGCATCAGCCGGCCTGACACTTTGACAGCTTTTACTCTGGCTATTCAATATTTATGTAGCTTTAAGACTTTATGAATTACTTAACCGAGGTTTCTTTCAATCGGTTATATTTTTAGTGATTAATTTAGTAAGTATTGGATGTCACGGCTACTCTGTTAATAGTGTTAATATCTACCCAGGACAAACTATTGTGTGATGAATAACGATATTTATATGTTCTGTCTAGTTTATAGTAATTATAATCTATGTGTCTATTAAAATAAGTATAATTATTATTATACAGTGTAGTAATCTGATTATTGTTATGTCTCAAAATAACGTGCCCACTGCGCAGTGCAGTGTCACGTAAAACTTTATTTTAAAGTTCCGAGTGACACTGCAACTGTTATGGGCGGGCGTATCGCTTAACATCAGGTGAACGACTAGCTCGTTACGTCATTCATTCTCATAAAAAATAGTGTAGTTAAGACTTGCTTAGGTTAGATGGCGCTGTGTAAATTGTCCACAAGAAGGTATTTATTTCAATTGTTCCGATAGTGCAATCTCTTAAAGTAGATAATTACTTTAAATGCCTCATTTTAAATGCAGCATTGTCCCGAAACACGTTCTACTATTTACTTTGTCTCAGCAAACACGAGCAATCAGAAAATCAAAACCTATTCTCAGAGATTATGTCGCAATGGAAACTTCTAAATTTCCAACCACGAGGGCGGGGTTGTTATTGCGACATGGTTGTTCAGTGCTTTGATTTCGGGACTAGAATGAACAATGTTCATCTGAATGATTGGAAGCTTTTACCCGTGATTCTGATTTACAAAATTAATTGGACGTAAAAGAATTGGGCGAGCGAACCTTCACATCCTGTTTCTTTCTCATTTAGCGTGAGATATAAATATTGAAACCAAACTTGCTTTTTAAAACGGGCTATGTGTCTTTATGTCTCAAAATAAGTACTACACTAACTAGAACTACTACTACACTACCTACTACAAATAATATTTGAACTGCAAACTATCCAGGATGGCCTATATATAGACAATTAGACAGTCCAAATGCTCCAGCCCACTATCGGTAGTAGCGTACCCAACATGCTGGCAGCATTGCCTCGTTGAATTGCAAAGTTGAAAATAAAGAATGACACAAAAGAATTGATTTATATTTTTAAAAAAGGTTAATTAATTGGTTTCCTTTTTTTAATACTAACTATAGTTTATTTTTACTTTGATTAAAATAATTCAATTTTTGGTACCGAATCCTTTTATAAATTTTTAAGAACTCTGTAGCTAACTCTGTGGTACGTCAAATGTTATTACTATAAATGAGCCTTTTACCAAAACCCAGTAAGTGGCTATTAAATAACAAATTATCTGAAATGAATTGCCAACATCCCATAATATCTTCACAAAAAACTCTGGTCGCATCCTATTTCAAAGGGTTGGGAATAGTGTTGCCCGATATATCCGGAATTTAAATATCCGGCTAAAACTGTGTCTTTATTTTGCCCCTGCCAATGCTGTAGCCGTTCTCGAACCGAATGGTCTCATGCGTAAGGAAGGTAAAAGAGCTGACGGAAGAAGATGGAGCAGCTGTTATAGTGTGGGACGATACTTGCGTGGACACTATGGCATCGCCAGTCCGTCACATGTCCAGAAACATCTTCTAGGCAAGCATGCGCCATCGTAGGCCGCGTCATCACTTACCATCAGGTGAGACAGTGGTCAAATGCTATACTTATAAATTATTAAAAAAAAAAACACACACGTTAGGGTCAGTGCCGCGGCTAATTCGGCCGAGCAGTGGCGCAAATATAAGTAGTACTTAATCAAATATACTTAGTAACAAACAAAATAATTAAATTGCAATTAGGTAACTAAATGATTCATTAAACGCATCTCTACTATAACCATACCAATTAAACAGTTAAGTAAAAAAATCGCTTTACGTGATAATTATGAGCCCCTTTGCAACCCACTTATCTCTCTTTGACTATTCTCAATAATAAAAGAGCCAGATATTTAATCCGGATAATGATTACTCGACCGATTTCCAACAAATCTATTCATAGACATCCCTAATTACCACCGAACGCGGTGATATTTTACGCAACCAAACAATATATTAACGCAGCAAAAACAACATTTTACGCTAAAAAACAATGTTTTACGCTAAACAATGTTTGCGATTAATGAAGTGCCGTTTGTTTATAGCCTATTACAGCGTTATAAATTACTGGAGATACTGGAGATTAATACAGGAGAGAATGCGTATTACACTGGATTTATTATTTTATATGTTTTATAATTCAATTATAACAATAAATAAAATTTTTGTCCAAGTCTTGCTATTGAGAGTGACATAATAGCAAGACTTGGACATTTTCTACTTTAGGTATGACATAAAAATGACCATAAGAACAATCCATTATGAAGACATTAATTTGGTGAAATGTTGCCTATAATAACCAAACTTTTTTAATATTACTGTTATAGAAAGCTGAGAATAATTTTAACTCTATTTTTATTAAATGAGAGATAGTTGAGGTACAAACATTCGACAACTCTGTTTCCAGTAATAAAATTGTAAGTAATAAAAAATAACTCACAAGCACTTCATTCTATTAATGAGCTTCCATTACTGCCAGCGTAAAAAAGCACTGCGATTATAATGTTACTTATTCTAAGACTACGATTGTAATACGCATCACAAATCCCACCATTAACATTTTCAAATCACGCATCACCTCCCAAAATCGTTACGCATTAGTAATTAAGCAAATCTAATTTCAATTTGCAAATTAGGGCTGATTCCGGTATCTCTACCGCGCAGCCCGGACTGTCCCATTCGTGTGTCCCGTTTCCTTCACTGTCCCGGTTATCCGTCCCATCTTCGACCCACTTGGCCTGATTACGAGCGAGTAATCGCATTAACTGCCTTTTTATTTAATGTGAAGATAAACATTGAGGGCTTAAAGACGTGGGACGTTTAGATATGGCTGTAGTTTGGATATGGGACTGTAAAAGACCCACTTATAGCTGTTTACCTTAATCATATAAAAAATATAGAAGGCCTTAGAATAAGAGGCATTTCTTACTTCTAAAGAGAAAACCTGTATCCTTAGCATTAATCATCATCATCATCAACAATAGCCTGAAGACGCAGCTTCACTGCTGATTATAGGCCTCCCCCAGAGAGCGTCACTTTGAGCGGCTATTCACCTTCTGCATTCATTGGCTTCCCCCAGCTTTCACCAGATCAATGGTCCACTTAGTGAGGTGCTGGTCTATAATATAGACCAGCAATAAGACCGTCAGTTTATACTACCGTTTTATTGTGAGACACATTGCCCATTTGCAATAAATCGACAGTTAATAAATAACCGGTTTTAAATTCGCTTTTTTATAAACAAACGGTTTTACAATAAGCCGGTGACATCATACACATATACGCCGCGTCTTTCGGTTCGTAGACTCGAGAACCTTTCTTCTCCATCGGTTGTCAGTTCTACAAGCGATTTGGCCTGCCCATTGCCACTTCAACTCACTAATTCTAAAATCTTTGATTTTTTTGCTTTACCATAGCTTTACAACTTTGAAAATACTGATACATGTACGCAGTAGCCAACATAGGTAGGTATATCCAGACAGATGAAAACAAAATTCCGCTGAAGCAGAGACTTCGCTAGATTTATTCGCTCAGACATATTTAAAAATTTACCACCCTGATAGCAATCCTGCTAGGCGATTATGTAACTTGATTGCAACCAATAGAAACACAAAAATGTATGAATTTGACAGTTACAATACGCAGTTTATGTGCATAGTTACTATGATAATTTTCATATTCGGAATGAAATTTCTCCTGTTGCATTGCTGTCAAAGTTACGTAATCACCCCGCTGTTCCCAGTACCACAGACCAATCACTGTAATAGAAATGTCACATGCTATTAAATTCCAACGCATGAATGATTACAGAGCGTTGCTGCGTGATTTCATGCAATAACCAATGGGCGGTTTAATGTAACTGTAACATGACTAGCACTTAATAGACAGTCAATGTTTGTTATTAAATAGCTGTCCCAGCTTGGCATGAGTTAAGAAGTTTTATGCCCTAACCCTGTTCAAGGAGAGGGAAAATGATAAGGGTATTGGGAAAAGGATTAATGGGTAAAATGGCGAAGAGGTGGGTGTGCTTGTATTTACCTCCTTTCTATATTAATAAGAATATTTGGAGGTAAATAGATTTTTATCCATTTATTTCTACGTCATAAAATATATAAGAAAACAACACCAACTCTATAATTCTTAAAACAAAGCCTTTTCAGTTTTTAAGTGCCTCGAAACTTAAATAAGAAACTCTTGAATAATAAAAGTTTTTAAGTACTAATTAGAGTCTTACGGTTCTTATTATAATACAATATCCAATATTATGAACTAATTTTATTTTAAAATAAAAATAAATTTTATAATAAGTTCATGCTCAGTTTTGGACCAAAACATTTGCAAACGAAAAAAGAATTACCTTTCCAGTATTGTTTCAACGAAAAATTTTACTGGATCAACAATTCGGCCTACACAGGCTTCACCGAACAAGCGTCATAATTAAAAAAGGTATCCTTCATTTTGAACGAAATGTTATATCTCCAAGAAAATTACGAACGGCCCTAAAATATACTTAAAACACGAAGCGAAACCTACCGGCGTTTGTTTAAGTAAATTGGAAAAACAATAATTAATTATATCACCCACTTAATTAGGTAGCATTTTAGGAAAGCCTTATTAACGCAACATCTTAATTCCTTCTGAGTAGATATAAAAAACTCATTAGGGTGTCTTGAAATGAGTAGCATTGTAAAATGGTCATTAAGGACTTTTAGGGGAATGAAGCAAGAGGCATAGTCATGGGCTTAAAGTATTCGTGTAGTAAGTATACTTACTAACTTACAGATAGCTCAGTTGGTAGTAGCTCTGTATTCCGAGGCTGTGGGTTCGATTACCTCCCAGGATAAACATCGTGTGATGTGTGATGAAAATCGATGTTTGTTCTGTGTCTGGGTATTATATTGCATTATAATATCTGTGTATTAAAGTGACCGATGTAGCTCTTAGGATTAGCAAGTTGAAATGGCAATGGGCAGGCCACATCGCTCGTAGAACTGACAACCGATGGGGAAGAAAGGTTCTCGAGTGGCGACCACGAAGTGGAAGACGCAGCGTAGGCCGCCCCCCACTAGGTGGACCGACGACCTGGTGAAAGCCGCGGGGAGTCGATGGATGCAGGAGGCCGCTCTAAGTGGCGCTCCCTGGGGGAGGCCTATGTTCAGCAGTGGACGTCTTCAGGCTGTTAATGATGATGATGATGATGATGATGATCTGTGTATTTACAAACAAAAAATATTTAAGTATTATAATCAGTTCCTACTAGGTGGACCGACGATCTGGTGAAAACCGCGGGAGCCGATGGATGCAGGAGGTGAGCAGCCGCTCGAGGTGGCGCTCTCTGGGGGAGGCCTATGTTTAACAGTGGACGTCTTCAGGCAATTGGTCATGTGATTATAATCAGTTATCTGGTTTCCATAGTACAAGCTATGCTTACTTTGGGGCTAAATGGCGCTATGTGAAAATGTATGTCCACACATATTTATTTATTTAATAATACGGGAATATATTTTAGGGTAGGATTCGGTACAATAATAAAATAACAAATCTTTTTTTACAGAAATCACAAGGCTGCTCAAACAATATTTCCAATATCGAAAATCTAATTTCCTATATTTTTATTACATCCGTTGTTGTGTTTCAATTTGTTTGCAAATTTTTCATCCAACATTAAATAGAATACTGACGCAAATCTGAAACGGCAAATAAAACAAATCATTGTTATTAAAAATGGCAATGAATTGATTCGTTATTATTTATTTCTTATAAATAACATACATTTTGTCATCTATAACTAGAGATTCCAAGTTTCTAGTTACTAAAGTCACCGATCTAGTTCTTAGAATTAGCAAGTGGGAGTAGCAGTGGGCAGGACACGTCACTCACAAAATCGACAACCAATGGGGAAGGAAGATTCTCAAGTGGCGACCACGAAACCAGAACAGCGTAGGCCGGCCCCCTACTAGGTGACCAACGACTTGGCCTTGCATGCACATCGCTCCAAAACTTGTCGTCGTTGTTAGGATGAGACTCACTTAGGCGCCACTACAAGGTGACCTTGAATTAGTTTGTTATCCCGAAAGGGGGTAAATCTCCACTCCAAGGTAGACAATGTTTCTTCTACGACTTTACTAAATTAATAGTTTTTCATTGAAGACATGCCATGTAAAGTTTACGTTCGAAAATAGCCTTAGCGCTTGGTGGTTGAACTTCGTCCTTGACCGAGTGCATATAAACGAGTGTAACGACCTGTGTTTAGAAATGTATTTATAGTATCTTGTTAACTCTCATAGCGATTGCACGTGCAATTTTGCGAGTGGGTTTATATTTTACCATGGAAGTTTGGAAACACGCAGTTTCAAGTAAGGCTCTCACAACTTGTTGAGTATCATGGTCCCAGTCCCCCCTTTCGGGATAACATACCAATTCAAGGTCACCTTGTATAGCGTTGTCACGGTCTCTCACGAGATAAGGTGTCGAGAAGATTCTGTCGCGGTGCATTATAGCCCGGCTGGTCACAACCATGGGAGCCAATGGATGGAAGAGAGAAGCAAATGCTCAAAGTGGCTCTCTATCGGGGAGGCCTATGTTCAGCAGATTTTCAGAATGATGATGATGTTGGTGTTAACTTGAGGTTTCGTTTTATATGAAATGGTTAACTAACTTTTCCCATAAAAAACCTTTGTAATAATAGACATAATGTAGGTAGTTAAAACGGTTTCTCGTCGCGTTGTTCTATTTTGATTTCACCAAATATTATTATTTGGTAAACGTTGTTATCTTGATCACCCGGAGCGTGCAAACGTCAAGCCTGATTAGGGTCCGAATCATTTATTTTACCTTCAGGCATTATTGTGTAGAGCGAATATGGAGACTAAACTTATTGTAAAACAAATAATGGCTACTCATTCTGGTAAAAATATAAATAAATATATGATGCAAATATAACTTATTCGATGTAATTAAGTACATACCCAAAAAAACCTTACTGAAATCACTAATTGCGATAAGGCCGCCTGTTGAATGAATGGCACATGGGTTATTAGGGTGGCTAAAAAATGGTAGAACTACCATTGTTGGTTTTATAATTATCATGTCCATTATTGTGCTTTGGTGTATAATTAGGTATTTTTATATTGTATTGTGTAACTAATGTACGTATGTTAAGATGCAGAACGTCGTATGTGAAGTACATAGACATGAATTAGTGTTGTGTTGTTTTTGATATAATTAGACTAGTCTATGATTGTACGTGGTCTCTTAATGTTGGCCTCATGCTCAAAGTCGCGCAACAAGATATGCAAGGAGCAATGCTTGGTGTTTCCCTGTGAGTTAAGATCTGAAATGAAGGGATACGCAGGAGAACTAAAGTGACCGATATAGCTCTTAGAATTAGAAAGTTAAAATGGCAATGGGCGGGCCACATCGCTTGTAGAACTGAGAACCGATGGGGAAGAATCAATCTCGAGTGGCGACCACGAACCGGAAGACCCAGTGTATCGGCTTCTCAAGGTGGACCGATGATCTGCTGAAAGCCGCGGGGAGCCGATGGATGTAGTAGGGACGAGCAGCCTCTCTATGTGGCGCTCTCTGAGGGAGGTCTATATTCAGCAGTGGACTTTTTTAAGCTGTTAATGGTGATGATGTTTGAGTAAGACGCCTTCCAAACATAGTGGGGACCCTTCTCCCCTCTAATGGGAGAGCCTGCAGTCAGCAGTGGACAAGATAAGGCTGATCATTGTATGTGATATAACTAAGTCAATTTCACGTCACAGTTGAAAGGGAACTATATTACTAAGTTATCCTATCGACTGCGCCAACTAGCATAAAGCAAATTCTGACTTAGTTTCCTCTGTGAGTAAACGCTAGTAGTAAACGTAGCACAATTAGATTCAAACCAATTTTGAAACAGAATTTCGGCTTTGGACTTTTGTTTTCAAAATCCGAGGAGGGCCAAACACTTTAATAATATTATTCGATCGTCCGTCCGGGATCAACAGTCAACGGTTCCCTCGCCGACTTCCAATCTAGGAATAAATTAATTTGTTTTATGGCGAATTCGATTAAGTAAGGTAAATTCGCTTCTGCTTCGCCGATGAAATGATAATTAGTAAAATAAACCCAATTTTCACTTTGATTGAAGATACAAACGTATTTCGTTTTAATAAAATTACTTGGGTTTGATTTGAGATATCTCATTCTTGGTTTGACCATTTGGCTTGGTTTGACAATATGCTAATACTAGGTACCTACTTTAACTTTTAAATCGTTCCAGGATCTTAAAAACTGGGCATTTTTGATAGCGATATCTACATAGTATATCCCAAAGTATACGAATACAAAGTAAGTACCTATCTAATATAACTTCCAGTCGCATCACGTCCGCGAGCCGATGAGAAGGCGGACGGACTGACACGATCAACCAATCTGGCGTGAAAGTGAACGAAATACAAATTGAAAAAAAAATGTACGATGAAAAACAAGTAGGGATCATCTGAAACTTGTTTATTTTTAAAAGCCATTTTATAAAAAAAAATTACCTAAATTAATAATAACTCGTAAATAATAAATTGTGTTGCATAGTAGGTATGTACTTGTGTACTTCCCTTACTATTTGATGACATTGTAATTTAGGTTAGTGTTTTTAAATAAAGATATTCAATTTTATTATTTTTCATTAATTTTAAAGGATACGTCTTGGAGACTTTTCAAATACACTCCAGATATTTTTGGTATTACGATTGCCTAGAAAATTTCTTAATTTTATTCATTCAAGTTACTCAACGATGCGAAAGTTGAACTTCTTATTTGGTTTCTTTTATTTGGAATTTAGAAATTGGGTCAAATTCCCATAAATTCCTATAATGCAATATCTCTCCCATAATATTGTAGCAGGAAAACATAAAAGCATTTTTTCGAAGATTTCCCTTTCACATCTGAACGAATTAAATTTCTTACATTGTATTTCCGCTTGAAACGAAACCAACTCTATATCCAGGCACTAAGCTTGATTTTTCAACTCCAAAAAGTTTAAGGGTTAGTTTTAATGCAACGCGTTTGATCTGGATCCGTGACGAAGGTCCTCGGAAATCGGGATAACCTTTTAGAGGTCCCTTGATATGATCTCAGGTCAGATAGAACTCAGATCGTTTGTCCTCTTTGTACTTGGAGGACTTAGATATCATATTTAGTAATAATTAGCGCTCGTTTTAGAATAAAAATATACATTATACAAGGTGCCATAAGGTCCTGAAGCGCAAGAACAGGACCACTACATCTCTTCCCGTGGGGTTTTTTTTTGAACGGGCTAATGTTGTTGGTCTCTGCCGACCGTTACAGCGTCACCGGGCGGGAGGGCAGGCGCTTAAGGCACCCATCCGACAAAAGTGGGGTTCAACTAGCTCAAGAGCACCCCGGGGGTGCGAGCCTCAGCTTGGGCTGTTGCCGGGATAAGAGGATCTAGAAGGCTACGTCCGCTGGAGGAGTGGACCCTATGGAAAGTAGCGACCATTCTAGCTAACCTACGGGGGGCACGTCGACCTCACCGGTGGGGTCGGTGTCTGATTGTGTTACGCTGGTATCCTATACCGGTGCAGAAATCGGTACCTGAGCCAGAAGGGCTACATTGGTCCGGTGATCCTAGCGCAGCCGAAACAACGGCTGCTATAGGATCTTCCGGGTCGCTCAAGACGACGGGGTGAGGGTCTTCCCGTGGGTGCAATAAGAACCGGCTATGGGAATAAGCTTTACCTACTTTCTGCAAAATCCCTACTATTATATTATACTAGCTACTGCCCGCGGCGTTGCCACGCGTGGACTACATTACTTTTCAGGTTTCGGTTGGGTAATGGCTTTATTTTTAAAAACTGATTTTCTATCAGCCACACTGAGTTTCTGCTCGTATAATCACTTCCACGAAGTAAAAATGACATGTCTTAATCATGGATGAAATAATTAATTATAATATTTTCCAAAACAGCGTAGGTACGCTAATTATTATTCTTGATATTTCTGGACCAATTTTGATGAAATCTCCACTCATGGCTACTTAACTATAGAAAAATGTTCAATGAAATTTCGATAAATATCATCGAACTCATGATTAATTAAAACCTATATTATTTAAAAATCTAGGCTTTCATAACATTTTTACAATAGGGCATAGTCTGGGGGTCTAGCAAAGATACCAACCGCTAACGCTAACGCCAAACGCTAACTCCAAAATGTACTGAAACGACGTTTCGGAAATCGCTAATTTTTCCGTAGCGAACGTCATTTCGATACATTTTTGGAGTTAGCGTGAGGCGTTAGCGTTAGTGATTGTGATCTTTGCTAGACCCCCAGAGCATTTTACATAACATGTTTCGTACACAGATTAGAGAAAAAAATCTACTTCGTATCATTCCAAAGAGTATTATTATACTTCTGTATCATTTAAAGAGTATATAATTTATACGTAACGTAAGAGTATCATTGGCCCACTGCATTAGCCTATGGTGGTAATAGTATGCATTGGCCCTCAGACCTGTGGGCCAAACATAAACGTCATGTAATGCCAAAAATAGGCGTAGCAAGGGTCAAGATTATACTCCCAAGGGTAAAGCTCTAACTATCACGGTTCATGAGATACAGCCTGGTGACAGACGGACAGACAGCCTGACAGAAGTCGTCAGTCCGTTTTGGGTACGGAACCCTATTACTAAGGCTTCGCTGTCCGTCTGTCCCTCTGTCACCATCAGGCTGTATCTCATGAACCGTGATAGTTAGACAGCTGAAATCTTCACAGATGATAAATATATTTTTGTTGCCGCTATTACAAAAAATATAGAATAAAATAAGTATTTAACCCCTTAAGTATTTAAGGGGTTAAATACTTAAGGGGTTAAATTAATTATTTTATTCTGTATTTTAGTATTTTTTCTCTCTCATACATCAAACGTTTTTTTGCTAGTTTTTAAAGATAATGATACGGAACTCTTCGTGCGCAAGCCCAACTCGCACTTGGCCGGTTATTTCTCTAATCTGCGGGCACTAAGTATAATTAACATGTTTGTATCTTGAATGCAATCGATTCATACTACTTACATATTATTTGATGGTATATCTATTTTACTCCAAAAACCCCAAACAACCTGCAAGGGCTTAAATAGAAAAACTAATAATTGTTAATCAAATCTAATAAATTGTAAAATTTCATTCCACTGTTTAATGCATATTTACTACCGAAATTAACTCCTTACTCTTTGTTCATGGCCTTACACACGTTTTTTTTTCTTTAATCTGTGCCTCCAGATGGACTTTACGTGAAACATGTGAAATATTCAATAACAACACGACGAAAAATTACTATGCTTAACACTGGCTAAATACACTATGTGTGGAGCCATAATACATTATAAAAAAAATTACTGTGACAAAAACTAACCGTCAGTAGCTAAAAAAATTCACCATGAAGCGGCCATGTTGTATAAAATTCCGTCCGGTTTCGTAATGATATTTAATAATTTTGACCAAAAATTTTTAATGATATTTGTATTTTAATATATCCTATGTTGTGCGCTGGTTATTTCTAAGCATATTAGTGCAACCCGCATGAAAATCAGTTCAGTATCTAGGGATTTGTTCAATAACAAACAAACAAACAGCTACAAATTATTGTCCCTAGATGGCGTTAGATACGATAAATTAGAAAATGTATGGAGAAGGGCAAAAAGCCTTGTAGTCCTGCATCGCGGGTACGATATTTTTTGAACAATAGAACCTATGGGATAAATTAGATTTGACATCATTATGTGTGTGTTCCGTAGCGCATCAGAATTACACATTTATTATATGTAGGGATTATATTGCGAAAGGTCTAATTGCAAACATTGTGTTCGACTCCTGTGCAACCCCCCCCCCCCCCTTCCCTTTTATTTGACGTATAGATTCGCACTAGCTTTGTCCCAACCACTTTTTGACCACAACAGCAAAAAATGATGTTCTTGATCTTTTCTTGAATGCAGTGACATTAAGGCCAAATTATCAAGTCTAACGTCCGAAATCTGTTGCAAAATTAACTGTGACTTCATGTAGATTTTAGTCCTGATTAAGCCCACAGCGTAGTCAAAGCATACGCGTAAATCGGGCTTAGTGTTTCTGTGTTAGGAATTAAGAGTGAGTCGATTGGAACACGCGCATAATCGGCATAACAGACTCCAACACTTTTGTAAGCTAAGTAAAATGGTTTTGAATACCCAATCATTAGAACAAAAAGCCGTTTTGAGTTTAGCTAGTTTATTATCAGTCATAATATTTGCTCCCAGAGTTGGTCGGAAAATTAAATCAATTTTGTGGCGTGAAAAGTCTGGTTTATGATAATCACATGAACACTACAACCAGTAAGAACTTTATGAAACTACGGGACTATGACGGTTCAAGATTAAGAATTTTGTAATACACTTCACCCGAAATTTTTCAAAAAAATTTACGATCACACTTTTGAAACGAATACAAAAAAAAATTTAGGTAAATAGTACGTAAAACCTAATTTAATACCGCTTGCGAAATGTACAAGAGAACTATTGTAATATCAGATTCTAGTGATAATTATGTACGTACCATTATACCTACTTATAATAAAAAATTCATAAACAATTTAAAAGAAATGCTTCTCTAACCATGCCTGCGAGTATATAAACGACTACTGGAATAAATAAGTACTTCACATAACTTCATAATGCAATATAGAACTCGCTCTTACTGCTACATTTTTGGAATACAGTTCGTAATATGAGTTTTCAAACCAAATATAGTTTTCATATCGATATTCAAGGAACGTAGAGCTATTTCCATTGAATGCTTTAACCGAATTTTATATTTTGGTTAAGTTTATCGGGAAAGGAATAAACTTTGAAGCATAGAATAAGTACCTACAGGATCCCAATACATCCGCGAAATTTAGGCAATTGTTTTCGTGCCATATATGGCACCGTACGAACGTTTGCGTTTATCTGTGTAAAGAGCTCCCAGAATTTTTTTTTTAATGATATTTCCACGGTAATATCGAGCCACAGCCTATCAGGAAAGCAGCATAAGTGGTTCTGGTGTGACTGTCCATTGATAAGCTATTAATTTTTTTTTTAGACGGGCCCGATAGCTCATTTGGTAGTACCTCTGCCTTCTGAACTGAGGGCTGTGGGTTCGATTCCTGCCCGGGACAAACATTTGTGTGATGAACATAGATGTTTGTTCTGCGTCTGGGTGTTATATTGTATTCTATGTATGTATTTACAAACAAAAAAGTATATAAGTATTGTATCAGTAATCTGGTTCCCATAGTACAAGCTATGCTTAGCTTGGGGCGAAATGGCGCTGTGTGAAATGTCCACACATTTATTTATTTATATATTTTATTTTATTGCTTAAATCGTCTAAAATACTAAAAAAGTAGCCTTCGTTTTGAGACGGTGTTTGTTTGGTAATTTACCTTCTGTAGACAATTATTCTAATATGCTTTGAAATAAGACATGCCGATTTATGTTATGGTTTTACTAGCTGGCTTTTGCAAGTGATCAATACAATAATGTAAGCAAAGAGGGCTAATATTAATATCTATGAGCTCCATAAAATTATATTTAAAACTGAAATGAGCAAGAAATTGGTTGTGATCCCTGGATCTAAAGGATTACACGAATGGTAACGGGTACCAGGGAATAATGAACCAGGGATTGGGAGGGCCGGGATACTTTTATTTGTACGGGTTTTTTGTTACGAATTGATATTGAAAGCGGGGATGTGGGGTGTTTTTGTAAACTTTGACTTAATATTACAGGTCCAGATGATTAATAATTTTAATCTACAATAATATAAATCTGGACTTTTATTACAACGTATGAAGTGCAATTTAGCTCGCACTGCGTTGCGACTATAATTAAATTAAAGGTAGTTTAAGTCAATAAATAAGCTGCATCTATAAACTATTACTATCAGACAAGATTCTATATTCAAATTAAAAAAGATTGGTTAAAAATCAGGCAGTTTTTAAAATATTATTTTGAAGGGGCGTGTAAATGACCTAGTTCGCCTCTGGTTCTGAAATCAGTGTTCTATTGTTAGCATTAAAACATGACGCTTAGGCCCGATGCGTATATTTTTATGCTCTGTGTTAGCGCCAATGACAACATTAAACATGGCCGAACACTAAACCACGACAAGTGACAAGAATAAATAAAAAATCATAGAAAAGTTTTTGGATGCCACTGCATGATAATGGAAACATTGAAAAGTGCACCACTGTGGAACGAATTACAGTCAAGCTCTACCGCAGAGCTAGGATTTTGATTTTGTTTTACTTCCTTCAAGTCCTCTCAGTATAAACAACTAACGCACACTAGTATATACCGAGCTTGATCCAAAATTAAATAGCTGGATCCAAAATTAAATCCCTAAACGATTTATCGACCATTGGGGCGGTCGTTGGAGTAATTTTGTCGTGTAAAAGTAGGCATTTTGTCCACTGTTATCGCTCATTAGGACCCGCATAGTCGGCGCCCACTTCATTAACGTCTTGGCCCCTCTGCCCCCATTACTGTGAAATACTCCGGCCCTTATATATTCTACAGTTTTCTCTTTAGGTACAACCGTAATTTCTTATTTGCGCCGTTCCTTTAGATTGGTAGTTAGTTAGAATTTGTGCTCGTGTTGTTTCTAAGGTTTGTTGAACCTTTTATTAATTTGTGTTGGTTATTTTACATTTTTTGGGGTCTGATTATTTTTCGATAGTAGGTATGGACAGTGTAGAGTAGACTTATTATACAGGTTGACTCAAACTCATGCCCCTCAGAGTGAAAATACTTTAACTATTTCTGATTTTCCTCACAGGAAAATTGGAAAAAAATCTTGGGTGAAGGTGTGTCTTCTTCTGATGTAATGTTTATTTGGGAAAGATTTTTTTCTTATGATTGATCGGTACTAGAAAAAATCAGGTTGTTTATTTTCTACATTTGGAAGGTTGGCGCCTGACTCTGGCAAATGAATTTAAATTTAAATCTTAAATGAAGGTGTTCTTAATTCTAATCTAAAGAAATTTCTTTATTTTTAGAATTAAGAACACCTTAAATCTCTCTCAAATAAACATTACATCAATAGAAGACAAGGAAATAGTCAAAGTTATTTGGTACTGGATAGGTGACCATTACAACAGAGTGCTATGCTTCGGCGTCAATCTAGGCTCTTAGTAAGTAAGACAACAATAAACTGTTAAGAAAAAAAGCCTTATTGCTGTAACGAGATGCGATGGAAAACTCTCTCGAAAGGTTGTACCAAAATCGTTTCAACAAAATCAAACACGATAAAAGGTGGTAAGAAAAACTCAAAAAATAATCCTAAACTTAAATAATTCTCTCATATTCCCACGAAAAGCGCTCTTCATTCTACACCAGTATTTCAGCGTAAAAATTTGGAGCAAGGCAATAAGAACTCAAGGCTCTACTAAAGACATTACCAAACCAAAGAGGAAAGAAAAGGGCAAGGCAAACGGGCGTCGAAATGCCTCTTGCATAATGCATCGCGCGACTGCATCGACCTTTCGCCTGAAATCGCCAGGATTACGCGGCGGGCTTCTACTATAGTAGGTTTGCAATGATCCAGTCACTGATCCAGTATGTTGCAGTATAGTGTCACATTCAGTTACCAGTCACTATCTTTTTTTTATTCTGTTTCGGAATGACCGTTTGTTAGCTAAGTTTAATTTTGGTTTCGTATTTAAGTAGGATTTTTTTCTTTGGACAGAGGGGAAGAGTTTTTTTATCGTTTGATAGGTTTGCGTTCGACCACTCATTTAACTGTAGGTCTAGCACGAATATTTACGCACGCGTAAGTGTAACGTTAACGTAAAACCC
Source organism: Ennomos erosarius (assembly GCA_963580505.1). Taxonomy (NCBI): domain Eukaryota; kingdom Metazoa; phylum Arthropoda; class Insecta; order Lepidoptera; family Geometridae; genus Ennomos; species Ennomos erosarius. The sequence goes on from OY756986.1 coordinate 14,960,787, forward strand.
CCTATTACGATTGCGTATACCGCTCAACCGCTGTCAAAGTTAATACAATTTTGACAGCAGTTGAGCGGCAGATGCGCGTCAGCATCGCTGCTAGCTCAATCGTAATAGGGGGGCAGATCAACTGCCATACAATTGCCTTACGTTAACGTTACACTTACGCGCGCGTAAATATTCGTGCTAGGCCTACAGATGTAGGATGTTACACGCCTGTAGAGTACTTAATTAATCTAAATTGTACGACGTTCACTCTCGACCCCAAAATTGTAGTTTTCGGGAAATAAAGACGACAGCTATTAACATCTAAATGGATTTAAATTTTGAAGTTTGTTCCTGGTTAGTTAACTTGAACATCCGCCTGGGCGGTTATTCTCTATGGAAACACAGAGTCCAAACGATACGAAACCACGTCGTTATCGTGTCTTGTTCAAATCATGTCACAGCGTCAGATAATACCTTCACATTACATTATCAAGTTATCTTTATTTTGAATAAAATATATTAACATAAGTGGTCAAATCTTTTGATGTGATTATGTTTCGGAACGCGTCTCGGTAAAACATACGATTTTTGACAGTTTAAATCGCACCAATTCCAAATTCATTTCGCGCGGTTTTGTTTTCGTTTCATAGAGAATACAGTTTTGCAGATTTCTTATGTAAGACAAGGAATTCGCGTGGTTTCGAAGTAAGGAATCGATACGGAATAATGGCCCTGTTTAGTCAAATATATAACAGGAACAGTCTATATACATTTGAGTTACCGTAAACACAATAATTATCAGGCGCATGCTATATAAACAGTTGTCCTTTACAACAAATTAATTATTACAATTCAATTCTTAGAAAACTACAGAATTCCATTAAATAGCTAAGGTATTATTAGGCTTGGACGTAATATAGAGAAATAGTTTTTTAATTAAATCCATAATTACTTGACAGTCGACGCAGTTCCAGTACTTCTACTATACAGGGTTACAGGAAAAATTGTGCTAGATCCGTTAAGGGCGTGGAGTACCCATCATTTCTGACTTATTTCACTATGAAACAACCTAGCCTCAACTTAATATTTTATTTAGATATTCCTTAGAGAAAAATAATACAGTTTCTAATATTTTTTGTATTTCTTAACTTTCACTTGTCTACTACGGTCTATTCAATTAACTTATGTACTATTTTAATGATTGCCGTCCTAAAACATCTTAATACACATGTAAAAATGCAATAATCATAATAATAAGACACACAAAATAAACAAAATTAAATTTTGTAGCCTAAAAATCGGCAATTTTCACAAAAAATATTAAAAGTCGAATATCTCGAAAAGGGTTAAGTTTAGGCTAGGGTGTTACATAGTGAAATAAGTCAGAAATGATGGGTACTCCACGCCCTAAACGGATCTAGCACGATTTTCCCTGTAACCCTGTATACTGGATCAAAGCAATCACCTCGCATAATTCCCTATGAGTGGATCGCGAGGCGCACAGTTTCGCGGGTCCTTGTCGAGTTTTTTATAGAGAATTCTCGTTGTTTTCAACTGGAGTTTCAATTTAACGGATTTTGCTTGTGTACATTTATTTACTCTAACAGCGCTATTGAATGTTGTAAAGCAATGACTGTTGATTTTGTCCACGGGAAGTGAAAATTAAAGTACGAATCGTTCATTCGAAGTATTTCATTGTTAATATATGGATGATTGATCAGAGTCCCGATACTAAATGATTGTACTATCGTCGATAAAAATGTTGTCGGAACTTATAATGAAAGAAAGATCGAAGTACCAGAAGACCAGAAATACGGAAGAAGCTAGTAGAGTTACAACATAATATGCGGTAAGTAGTTGGCTTAGGTATTATTTACCTTTTATGTGTTTTTGTACTTCTATAGGAACGTGATATATAAAGATTATGAAAGGGATATCGATGATCTCATATTCAATTTTAAATAATAATAATTATTAGATATGGTACGACAGAGTTGAATAAAGCTCCAAAGAGATTCCTTTGGATTGGGTTAACCGTCAGGTATGGACGCAACTTTTTTTTTATGAGAATGAATGACGTGACGAGCTGGTCGTTCACCTGTAGGCCTAGCACGAACATTTACGCGGGAGTAAGTGTAACGTTAACGTAAGTCAGTTGTATGGTGTCACGTTACATCCGTTCCTTTCGTGAAAAAGGTAGAATGGAACGCTACAAGTTAATGAGCAGCTCCTCCCCTACCTAAACAGTGCCTAGGTTGACAGGATCCTAAGAGCTGAAGAGAAAAAAGGAATTGGTAACAGATATTTATTTTCGTAAATTTTACAAGCTTTGTAGAAAGCAAAAAAAAAGAGTCTCTAGATGATGCGGAAGAACGTGAAATTTAAGTTGTTTACGGCCTACAAGTTATCACGGTAGAATTAGATTGTTATTGGATCCAAACAAGGCCCACTTCCGGGTCTTCAGATAAACAAAGCCCGCTTCCGGTCTTCAACGAGGCCCACTTCCGGGTCTCCAAACAAACAAGGCCCACTTCCGGGTCTTTATTCAAACAAGGCCCACTGTCGTTATAGAGACTGAGAAATTCGTTGCCTTTAGTTTGTCCGACTTCCAGAGTGCAGCGGCTAGCTCATTCAGTTATTAGCTTCTGGATTCAGAAGAAGATTCTCGTCCTTCCACCGTCGATGAAGTATTATTACGCAGCTCAGATTCAAGATGCAGGAGCAGGAGACACGCAGGTATTAGTCGTCAAAGCTTTGACGGACGACGGGCCGGAACATGGTGATGAAGTTATATTGCCACTCAATGTTTGAAAAAGGCAAGCCGGTCGTCTCACTGGTTGACGCTCGGCGATAGATTCGTCGTGGTAGATACGGCGGCCGACGGTGACAACAGATGTAGTTTCGGCGATCAGCTCTCGGCGATAGATTCGTCGTAGTTTCGCGACTGGCTGTAGCGGATGTAGCTCGGCGATCGGCGATTTGACAATGGATATGTCGTGGCGCAGCGATTGACGTAGATGGAGATTCACTTCACAATTTTGGTGTTGGATAGCCAAAGATGGTTTTTGAAGGCGTTCTTGAGTTCCCGGGCCTTGCCTGGCCCGGGAATGGCCTTATATCAATTTAGTGTTCCTCGTTCGAGGAGTAAATTGAGACTGCCATTCCATAGCGACAGCTTTTCTAAAGAAACCTCGCTAGCATTCCAAGGTTCTAGATTTTTGCAGTTTTCAAAATTTTGAATACAGAATAGTAAAAAAAATAAATCTAGAGTCAAAATACATACAATCATGACCAAACTATAAAATACCTCACTGAAATTGACAGTAGAAAAAGAAAAATATGAATTTGAAGAGAAACTAAATTCGAAACAAAAAAAACAGTTTCAAAACAACTGCCATCCGAGCAGTCGTGTCTAGAAATCGGGCCCGTGACCCGCGCGCAAAATCGATAAAGTAATGTAAAATTTTGAGAAAAATCAAGTTTTTTTTGTGCTTAAATTACTGTGAAAAGGACTGTCAAGTGCTGTGATGTGAAAGTTGTGAATGAATAATAGAAACCAGGTAATATATTATGATATATACATACATGTAGCATTACATGTTTCCCCCACGACCCCAGAAAATTTTCAACTCCATTGAAAATTTTGAAGGTTAGGAATAAAACCTTAAAATTTTACATCACTTTATCGATTTTGCGCGCGGGTCACGGGCCCGATTTCTAGACACGACTGCTCGGATGGCAGTTGTGTCTAGAAATCGGGCCCGTGACCCGCGCGCAAAATCGATAAAGTGATGTAAAATTTTGAGAAAAATCAAGTTTTTTTGTGCTTAAATTACTGTGAAAAGGACTGTCAAGTGCTGTGATGTGAAAGTTGTGAATGAATAATAGAAACCAGGTAATATATTATGATATATACATACATGTAGCATTATCTCAATGGCAAATGAAAATAACCAGAAGACATTGCTTTTTGTTTATTAGCAACCATAACATGAGTTGGAGACTTGAATAGTTTAAAGCCTAACTTTTGGATATCTTTATGAGAGTTATTACCTAAAATAGTTATACAACTTCCACTATCTAAAAGACCGGAAAAAGGTATATTGTTTATAGACACGTTAATAAAAGGTCTGTTAAAGTCTTTTTCTTTGTCGTAGAAAACAGAAGTTGTTTTGTAGCAAAACATAAAATTTCGAATAGTATTTAACCATTGATTCCAGTCGTTAAGATCAAAATTATGTGATTTAGTGAAACCATTCAAGTCGTCAGCTAGTTTTTTTTTGATTTGATGGAGCACATTTTGGACATTTGCTGATTCTCACGCCTTTACGACCACATTTAAAACAAATGAGGTATCTAGGCTTAGTACAAGTTTGTAAAGAATGGCCTGTGATACGACAGCGATAACAGAATTCTTCTTTAGAAATGTCATTAGTTTGAGATGACGAGCGTGGATGTTTATCTTCCTGCACTGCATTAGTGTACCTTACGTTTGGAGACGCTTTAGGAAATGAAGCTTTAGAAAATGAAGGAAGATAGGCAAATTCAGCAGCACAAGAAGTGTCTTCAGATCTAGGCTCATGAAAATTTTTGTCTCGTTCAGAAATGCGTTCGTAACTTTGACAAGTAGAAATTAAAGAATCTACCGTTTTAATATCTTTAAGTGCAACAAAAACTGAATAGCACGGTCTTATATTATGGAGTAAAATCTCTAATTTTTCGCTCTCGCTAAGTTTCTTTGAAAGACGAGCAAACATACCGAACATAATTGAGACGTAAATGATAATGGTCTCAGTTGCTCCTTGCGTTCTATTCCTTATAGCTTCCAACAGCTTATAGTCGTAATCATGTATACCGAAATCTCGAATCAGCAATGTGCAAATATCTTTCCACGATAAGGTAGGATTTCAATTATACTGAAAACGAAACCAATGAAGGGCATCACCTGTGAAAATCTCAAAGGCGTGCTTGCAAAGCATACCTTCCGGAATGTTTCGAGAAATCCTAAACTCGTCCAATCTTTGAAGGAATGATCTAGGGCACGATTTTCCATTGAAAGAAAACGTTTTGAGCTCCTTCACAAAATTATCCGAAGTGTGATAGTTTTGTACAGACTCGGAAGCCAGTGGTATACTAGTCAGAATGCTTGAAGGTAAAGTGGGTTGGGGAGTACTCAGTACTTCCAAAGTTTGATTGGTTCCAGTCATAGGTAGTAATTGATAAATCGAGGGAGGGCTAGGCTGAGTCTGAGGACAAGGATTGTGAATGTCAACTAACACTTCTTCAGAAGATCCTGAATAATCTGAAGTTAAGACTTTAAACCGTTTTTGGAGCGTGAAGAAGCGAGATCGTATGTTTGAGCATGACTCAACAAATGGTGGAACGGCGTTAAAGCGTTCGAGGCGATAATGAAGATGATTTACGAAAGATTCAACTTTCCTCAGGTTACTTTTATCATCCGTGGCTTCGAGGTGCGAGATTTTACCCTCGACGTAATTAAACGTGATCTCTGCTTGGGAGAGGTCATGTTTGAGAGGTATTGGAGAAGATTTTATGTCCTCAGGTTGAATGTGACTCAATTTTGCCAGCTGCTCCTTAAGAGTTGTCAAAGTGTCAGCTGGTTTTTCACCTCTGATAGTCACTTCATATTCCAGTTCAAGTTTGTTTAGAAACGAGTATTTAATTGGTCTCGCCATAGTCACAAGTTGAAGTCAATAGTCAAGGATAAAATCAAGTCAAGTTTAAGTTCGTTTAAGTATTAAGTACTATGCGAGTGTTGTAGAATGTAAGTGTGATGTTCCGCGTGTCCTGCCTGTATAAAAATAAATTAAGCAAGTACCTAAGATATTACGTTAGAGCCAAAAGTCAATATCAAATTTTAGCCTACTTGAGTAAGTATTATTTTAGAATTTAGAAGAATGTTTTAGAGGGTTCATTTTAGTTGGGCGCCAAACTGTCACGTTACATCCGTTCCTTTCGTGAAAAAGGTAGAATGGAACGCTACAAGTTAATGAGCAGCTCCTCCCCTACCTAAACAGTGCCTAGGTTGACAGGATCCTAAGAGCTGAAGAGAAAAAAAGGAATTGGTAACAGATATTTATTTTCGTAAATTTTACAAGCTTTGTAGAAAGCAAAAAAAAAAAAGAGTCTCTAGATGATGCGGAAGAACGCGAAATTTAAGTTGTTTACGGCCTACAAGTTATCACGGTAGAATTAGAATGTTATTGGATCCAAACAAGGCCCACTTCCGGGATTTCAGATAAACAAAGCCCGCTTCCGGTCTTCAACGAGGCCCACTTCCGGGTCTTCAAACAAACAAGGCCCACTTTCGGGTCTTTATTCAAACAAGGCCCACTGTCGTTATAGAGACTGAGGAATTCGTTGCCTTTAGTTTGTCCGACTTCCAGAGTTCAGCGGCTAGCTCATTCAGTTATTAGCTTCTGGATCCAGAAGAAGATTCTCGTCCTTCCACCGTCGATGAAGTATTATTACGCAGCTCAGATTCAAGATGCAGGAGCAGGAGACACGCAGGTATTAGTCGTCAAAGCTTTGACGGACGACGGGCCGGAACATGGTGATGAAGTTATATTGCCACTCAATGTTTGTAAAAGGCAAGCCGGTCGTCTCACTGGTTAACGCTCGGCGATAGATTCGTCGTGGTAGATACGGCGGCCGACGGTGACAACAGATGTAGTTTCGGCGATCAGCTCTCGGCGATAGATTCGTCGTAGTTTCGCGACTGGCTGTAGCGGATGTAGCTCGGCGATCGGCGATTTGACAATGGATATGTCGTGGCGCAGCGATTGACGTAGATGGAGATTCACTTCACAATTTTGGTGTTGGATAGCCAAAGATGGTTTTTGAAGGCGTTCTTGAGTTCCCGGGCCTTGCCTGGCCCGGGAATGGCCTTATATCAATTTAGTGTTCCTCGTTCGAGGAGTAAATTGAGACTGCCATTCCATAGCGACAGCTTTTCTAAAGAAACCTCGCTAGCATTCCAAGGTTCTAGATTTTTGCAGTTTTCAAAATTTTGAATACAGAATAGTAAAAAAAATAAATCTAGAGTCAAAATACATACAATCATGGCCAAACTATAAAATACCTCACTGAAATTGACAGTAGAAAAAGAAAAATATGAATTTGAAGAGAAACTAAATTCAAAACAAAAAAAACAGTTTCAAAACAACTGCCATCCGAGCAGTCGTGTCTAGAAATCGGGCCCGTGACCGGCGCGCAAAATCGATAAAGTGATGTAAAATTTTGAGAAAAATCAAGTTTTTTTTTGTGCTTAAATTACTGTGAAAAGGACTGTCAAGTGCTGTGATGTGAAAGTTGTGAATGAATAATAGAAACCAGGTAATATATTATGATATATACATAAATGTAGCATTACAATGGGGCGCTGATCAAATGCCATACAACTGTATGGCATTTGATCATACAACGCGCGCTCAGATGTTAAGCAATACGGCCGCCCATAACAGTTGCAGTGTCACTCGGTACTTTAACATAATAAAGTTCCGCGTGACACTGCACTGCGCACGTCATCCTGAGACATCACACAGTATAGTAATTAGATTACTACACTGTGTAATCAGGCACTAACAGCTGCTTTCGGCTCAGCAATTGTGTCAAAATCATCCAGCGCTGGTTTTTAGCTTATTAGTTGAATTGACTAGTGTTTTAATACTTTTAATATTAGGTAAGTACTAATAAAAATATAACAACTGCAAAGTACTAAAATAATAACGCACTCGTAGATATGAGTTTTTAAAATATAAACATAGTTACAGCCAAAGTCGTAATATGAAACATTCATGGGCTCATTCGAATCGATTCGTTCGGCAAATGGGCTCGTGGGGCAAATAGCAACATACTGTATTACATTATATCGCAGGTAATAATAGAACGAGATCAACAAAGAACGGATGAGGAATACCCATTCTGAAATAGGATGAGCTTCCGAAACGTTGGTAGCATTATAACTGTTTTCCAAATTCAAATTTGTTGTAGTTCAGCACATTTATGAGTCAAAATAAATGAATGGCAAAAATGATTTAGGTGTTTTTTTATATAACTGAATAGGCTCGCATTTGACCGCAATCTCACCTGATGGAAAGTGACGATGCGGTCTATGATGGTACATGCTTGCCTAGAAGATCCTATTCATTCGCGACTGTTCTAAGTTTATTAAATGACAAAGTTAATACACTGTGATTGCGTGTACTATAATTTACCTCAAGGGTTACGTTATGTTATGGATTGCGATGCAATATCCTTTTTATGCTTATGTCAAACATCTATAAAATTACCATCATCATCATCATCATCAGCCTGCAATAGTCCACTGCTGGACATAGGGCTCTCCCAAGGTACACCATTGATCCCGGTTTTCGGCTCCTTTCGTCCAATTATAGTTTGCGCCTAACTTTATGGCGGATGTGAAGTGCGCTGCAAGGCCCCCCACACTGCGCACACCGCTTACCTCTTCCCGCTTAACATTATACGGAACCCAATACTCGCCCATAATTCCAAAAAATTTCATGAATATAACCAGCTGTACTATCTATATGAGTTCCATTCCACGGCTTAACATTATGGGCCTGCTATTGTAGGTCTAACCCTGTATAATGTGGCGCAAATATGTTGCCCTTCGGGTATTACCTGCGAATGAAAGAAACCATATGTTGTATTTATGTTTTCATATAGCAATGGTATTTCAACGTTGGCTGTAACTGATTTTATTATACTCTTTGTATATGGCGGTAATCGCGTATGCTTGAGTTTGCATTAATTTTTCCCATTTTTCAGAGTGAACATTTATGGTTTTTGGCAGAATTTTATTTTCCTAGCTTTGACGTCTGCTTACAGGCATGGGCCTTCCATAAGACCAAATTCCGTGGGTACCTAACAGCGTTTGGCTTTTAACACCTTCTGTGGAATAGCTGTCAGCCAGTCAACTCAAATTGTAGTACACAATAATTGGAGTACACATTTTTCCAAATCGTGGTCTCTACTTAAAAACGGGTTTCGTACTCGATATCGATTACTATTTTGTCGAAGCTCTTTTCCTCACGGACACGTCTATCTAACTATTGATTTGATAGATAGATGGTAAATATAAGATATAAGATGGCATACTCTACATCCAGGTGCTACTAAATAGACTGCAAAAATTCGACATCCTATAATGCCTGATTACAATCAAAAACATTGCGATTTTCATCATAAAGCTCTTACAGATATAAAATATGATTCAGAGATAAAGATGGAATGGAAACACCCCAGAAACAAAAGTCGAGCAGATAATGTGTGCGTAGCGTGTAAAATTGTTCACGACGGTGACGACGGAACGATGTCGAATCGGATAGACGAACCGTTTGGTTGGAGGTGAGCAGAACGAATAGCGGAAGTGAAACCTTAATACAGGACGCGTTTCGGATCGCGAATATGTAGTTCTCACTGATTGTGTAAACTAAGCTATTAAATCCGCTGATTTAACAGCTCAGTTTACACAATCAGTGAGAACTACATATTTATCATCTTAACGATTTAACTCTCCTTGGGATTTCCCTGCCCAAGTGGGATTTGACACTGGAGTCACTGCTGAATAACTTTCAAAAAATAATATAGACGATTTTCGTATCACAAAGTTGCAATTGAAGAAATATATTACACTTTACATATTACGAAGAATATCCGAGTTCTTGTATTCGAAAATACTTTTTCGCGCTTAAGCAAAGTTATCGGGTTTTTACTCCTTTGTGAACTCAATATGTTTCAATTTGTAAGAAAACATGTGAAATAAAATAAGTTTTGAAATAAAGGTATTCTACATGGTAACGTAGTCAAAGGCTGTCTCGATATTAAAAATTTCTTGGTACCATTATTATTATTTTTTACGTTGACAAAATATTGCTTGGTATTCGAGTGGGAGCTGGGGTAATGTAATCTTCATTATTATAGAAGGCTGAGCTTCGAAGATTTTAATTAAATGTGAAAATGTTTTTAGATTTAATATTCAAGTTAGAAGTAATGACAAGAAATAAAAACCAACGAAGTACCTATCATAAATAATTATTCTCCAGAAGATTATACTAATTCGTTTCAAGCTGCCGGGCATCATCTACAATTAGGAATAGTTTTGATTCAATTATTTCTGTGACGTTGAGATAACGATGTTCAGCGAAACAGTATCCTAAACTGGATCAAACAGTTCCCGGTATAAGATGAATTGATTCAATATTGAATCTTATATTCATGTCTATGGAGGTTTAAGATAGAAGTGTCGGGGCAGACTGTCAGCGTTTTGAAAATAGTTCACTATAAATAATTGTCGCTTTAATTTGGTAATTTAACTTTAAGATCTATGGAGCTATGGGTATATGCGACCAGAAAGCTCACAATTGTCGTTTGGCATAATCAGGAATTCAGTCAGTTGTCAGCGCTCATAGGCAAGCCGTTCCTCATCGATTGGTAAAGTTAACCGTTCGCTGGGGTCACTTCTATGATGGTGACGGCTACAGCAAAAATTGGTATTTACAACTAAGTGCTACCATGCTTCGGAGGGCACGTTAAGCTGTCGGCCCCAGCCGTTATGCCCGTCGTTAAGCCAGCCCCCCTATTACGAACGAGCTAGCAGCGCTACTGACGAGCGTCTGCCGCTCAACTGCTGTCAATTTTCATACAATTTTGACAGCAGTTGAGCGGCAGATGCGCCTCAGCAGCTCTGCTAACTCCTTCGTAATAGGGGGCAGGTCAGAAGACTTTTGGGCGGCCTAAAAATTCTGACACTAAGGTTGACCATTTGCCTCCACGAGAAGAAGAAGAAGCTGTTCGTCAGTTTCCTTATTAGAGTTGTAAGTTTAATTATTGGTTAATTACATTAATAGGTGATTTTGAGATGTTCGTATTCTTATTAATGTAATTCCTGGAAAATTCCCGGGTAAATAAGTCAAATTGTCAAATTACACTACAAAATTTCATATTTAACTCGCTAACAGTCTGCGAATACAGAAATGTGAAGGACGTGTTCAAGCATTAATGATATTCCAAGTACCTACCAATAAACGATATTGGATCAGAATGTGCACATGTTCTGAGAGATTACAGGTTTCGTAGAAACAACCTCTAGTGAACTCTAACGTATTTCTGTTACCACCCTGTATCTCATGAACCGTGATGGTTAGACAGTTGAAATTTTCACAGATGATGTATTTATGTTGCCGCTATAACAACAAATACTAAAAACAGAACAAAATAGATATTTTAGGTGATTTTTTCTGCTCGTTTTTATAGATAATGGTACGGAACCCTTCGTGCGCGAGTATAACTTGCACTGGGATGGTTTTTAATATTAGATTAGAAACGTCAAAGATTGTTTGTTGCGACTTTCCACTAATAAACCTTACCTATTGTAGGTACTGTTTTTTCGCAAATGTGTTGAAAAACTTTGCATAGTACACGTGCGGAAATTGTTTTTACGACTTATGTAATATGGCGAATTCTGTGGTTTTACATACTCGTGACTATGGTAACATGTCTACTCGTTTATTAAAACCAACTTACCGCCCATATATCATAAAATTAAATAACTAATTGGCTAGCTTGACTTCCGCTTCCGCGAGATGGTTTTTATTGCTGTAATTAATCCGTCCCCTTTACGCTACGTGATCGGAAGATAATCGATCTAATGTCAGAAGCTATGACACGCCCGACACACCTTGGCTTATACAGGCTGTTTGATGGTCGATGCTGCTTGAAAACTGACGTAAAAAATTATATGATATGGACCTATGTTAGACTTTAAACCATCGGTAAAATTAACTATACTACAAAAAAAAAACACATTTAGAATCGGTAGGTACCCACCTCCCCACCTGAATTCTCTTCGGACAATGGACATTTCACACAGCGCCATCCAGCTCCAAACTAAGCATAGCTTGTACTATATCGGAACCAGATAATTGATACAATATAAAGATACTTTTTTGTAAATACAATATAACCCCCAAAAACAGAACAAACATCGATGGTCATCACGTAAATGTTTATCCCGGGTGGGAATCGAACCCACAGTCTAAAGTTCAAAGGGCAAAGCTACTGCCAACCAAGCTATCAGGCCTGTCAAAACTTTTAACCAACTCTAAATTGAATACACTACTATTATTACACACTACGATTAATACACTACGATTTGTGGCAGACTAATCAATAGTGTCCTTCTTTTGTGCCATGTATAATTTTTGTCTGTTGCAAATAAATAATTTTTCTTTCTTTATTATAAAGTACTTTTTTTCTATACACTAGGTGGTAGGACTTTTCTGCAAAGTTTGTCTAAGTAGGTACCACCATTCTGCCAGTTATTCTGCCGCCAAGCAGTAGTGTGCAACAACTACTGTGTTCCGGTTTGAAGAGCATTGTAGCTAGTGCAATTACTGGGCAAATGGGACTTTATGCCCTGATCTCACAGTCCAGTAATCTGATTACTAGACTGGGTGATGTCTCAGGATGACGTGCGCAGTGCAGTGTCACGCGAAACTTTATCATTTTAAAGTTCCGAGTGACACTGCATTTGTTATGGGCAGCCGTGTTGCTTAACATCAGGGTACCGACAAGCTCGTCACGTCATTCACTCTCATAAAATAAAATAAAAAAAGCACCCATTAAACCAAACACTACTTATACAACTATCTAGCCATCTTTTGGCTAATACGTAATTTAAAAACCTAAACATCTAGAAACCTTATTATCTAAGAATGTGTCCAATAACACTTTTCTTAATGTCACTACTAAGGCGATGACACATTGTTCTTGTGTCACACATTGTAAGTAGTTTATGAAACAAAACATAGCATGAATTTCTTGCCAAGTTGTGCCAAACGAACTCACCTTTGCCTTGATCTTGCAAGCTGAAGTAATAACAACGTGCCTTCAAGCACCCTGTATACACCGGAACCATTGCAAGCACTTCCTGCCGTTTGAATAACTTGAATATTGTAGAACGTCACGGGTCAGGCACGAACCGGCGATTGTTTAGATTTTCTTTACCAGAAATGTTCGATCGTTAAAGTGAAATTCTTTTTTAACTAATATTTTGTATGTATAGTATAGTATAAATTGCTTTGATGTAGACTGCCGCCTAGCTAATAAAACAGATTTAAGTTATACATGTACCTAGTAAAATAAAATCTATCGTATTCTTTTAAAAATAAAAAGGCATATCCAGCAACGGGCATGTTGACCATCTTTTCTCCTCTATACTCGTGAAGCAAGTAGACAGCCCTGGTGTCAGTTTTTTTAGGCCGACCAAAGGCTTTATTGTCTTACGACAACAACCAGAACCGACGGTTTAACGTGCCCTTCAAAGCATAGGTAACGCTCAGTTGTAAATAGGTACCACTTTTTGTAGTGGTCAACCATCAAAGTAATGACCGCGAAGAAAAAAAAAACAAATGTTGCTCAGCTTTCCCAATCGGTTAGGAACAGCTAGTCGTGCATCGCTTTGAGTCATATTTACCAATGACCATATTGAGCAAGAGAAGCAATTTCTGCTACTCTCGTCGACAAGTCTTAAAAAAAGTCCTAAGTTCCGCCGGTCTGAATTTATAAACACGAATCATACATTCAACGCGCCTGATGACGAAGAGCCTCCCAATATAAAGGCGAGTGACCTACGCTGACACAGCACACCTGCTTCACTCTCACAGTGTAATTAAACCAGCTGTGTTTCTTGGATGTTCCGATTATTTTTTATCTAACGAAAAAATTTGAATCGCTTTAGATAGAGAAAGAAAAATTTGAATCCGTTCCGGATTGTGGACGTGGGTTAAAATTTCACTCTTGATTCTAATTTTTCCTTTTTACTAAAAAACATCCGTTTATACGTACAGTCGTTCTAATTATTATCATTTTCATAAAATTTTCATAATCGTTATGATATCTGCATAAGGTTACGCTGCGTCTTCCGGTTTGTGGTCGCCACTAGAATTTTTATCCACATCGGTTGTCATTGTCAGATTTACGAGCGATGTGGCCTGCCCAGTGCCCATTACCATTTCAACTTGCTGATTCTAAGAGCTATATCGGTCACTTTATTTTTCCTGCGGATCTCCTCATTCCGCATCTTATGTCGCAGGGAAACACCGAGCATAGCTCTTCATAGCTCGTGCCAGTCATCATACCAGCGCTGCCTTGGCCAAAGGCTTACTTTCACTAATAGTTTCAGTCATCATAATTATTCACCTACGGCCTTGTGTCTACTGTGTCTGAACCCTCATTTGCGCGCGTTGACTCAGCACGTGAGGACACTGTTGTTACGTGCTCCGACAATACAACGGTCACCTGCAGCGGTTTGTCTGGTGCTATAGAAATGAATACCGTTTTTACAGTTCAATTTTGGCCATTGTTTTTGATTGAATGTTGAGCGCTTAAATAAGAAAGCAACTCTAGAAATAATAATAAGTACTCTTAATTATTTTAAACTTCAACACCAATTCTAATTCTGAATATATTTTAAGAGTTCTTATTTTTTAAATCACCCTAAAAGTTTCCTATGGCGCAATATTTCCTGCGAAATTTCTTAATTTCCCAATGCTAAATTAGTGTCAGTTGCATTAGCAATCTGTGTGCAAAGTTTCATTAAAATTGAGTCAACCGTTATGGAATGCAAGCCAAATGAACCAATGAACTTGACAACAGACCAACATATAAAATAAAATCATAAATAATAAAACCTTTTCAGCAGCAAAATTTCTGTGTAAATTGTTCTGGTTCTTTTTTCTCTAATGCCAATTGATAGAATTGTTATTTATAGCACCATCCATAATCACAGCGAAACAAATCGAACCAATTCTTTCCCAAATCTCGTTGCCCCTGTCAAAAGGCACCAAGCACTGACCCCTATTCATTTTAATATTAGATCAATGCCAACAGCAATTCTGGGTGTAACGGATAACTCGATTGGGTCCGATCTCACTCAATATTGGGGGACATTGGGGTCCTTTGTCTCCCAATCAGGGCTCTCTAATTTTAGGAGTCTGAACATCAGAGAGGCTTATATTAGTTCATTTGTTTCTATCACGTCATGTTTTGTGATGGGCCATTAATTTTGTAGGAATAGTTGACTTTGTTGTAGCCAAATAGATTAAAGCATGGAACTTCACGGACAAGAAATATTTTAACACATGGCCAACATATTTAACATATTGTCGCAGCCACTCTAACCGTACACAGCCCCAAACCGGGGCACTGAAGGCTAGCAGATCTTGGTAGAACACGTGTGGTTGGTTATACAAGTGCAGCCGCAGCCGCAGCATCCCCCACGATCTGTGGGGGATGCCCCACAGCATCCGCCGCAGCAACTATCACAACCGTCGCACATCTTGCATATGGAAATGAAAAGTGCAGGCTAATTCAAAATAATGGTCCGAGAACCTGGATACTGTGTAGAATGCTGTTTTAATTTTTTTTAATTTACGTAGTTTTTAGACTTTTTTAATGCGTTTTTGATGCGTTTGTTACAAGCAATTTGAATGTACTTTGATGTTGAATGTATATTGGTTTTTGAAAGTAGTATATTAAGAAGGTTGTGATAGTGATTGAAATATTTAAAGTTGATCACATCAGTCAGAAAACATCCAGTGCTGAACATAAGCATCTCCTATCAGAGTTTCCCATAATTACAATGTTGAGCGTCTTGGTGGTCGCAGTAGATATAGAGGCTTAGATGCTCCTCCAAGCATTACACGACGTTCTTTACACAACATTAAGGTCTCAATTTGCATAGCACACACATAAATTATACACAAGTCAAATTAACAAGGCTCAGAGAACGTAAGTGTGAAAGCAATTTAATACCGTATTATTAGATATTCTGTACTAATACCTAATCGTGTACGAGAAATTAATTTAAAAAGAAGCTAATTTATGTTGGTTCTTGCAAATATGAAATATGCTACAAGTTTTAGAATAATATTGCTGAATACTGTGGTATATTCTGTGGTAATTAGCGATTTGGCTTCTAAATAAGTATGAATAAGGAACTAAATTAAAAAAATATCAATATGGAACTAAAAACAATAAAAATTTTCAAATAAAAAGAATTTCAATTAGGTTGCATGTATTATTTTGATGTTTGTTACCTAAGAACTCAGATAGGAATTTCATCAAAATAGGTTCAGTAGTTTGGTTTAAATCAAAATAAGTGGAATAAATATGTCATCCTAATCAGTTGAAGTTGGTTTAACCTCTAGAAAATTTTACATCTACAATTTTTACTAATTACATGCTGTTAGTCATTTGCCTTACGAATTTACTTTGTGGCGAATTTACAATAACACGTACCGATAACATTATTATGTACACTACGATGCAAAGTGCTATTTGGTATGTATACCTGCCAATATTGGCTCCAAAAGCACATTATCTGTATAATATGCCTACATATTAAAGGGAATATTGTATGTACCAAAAGATTTATAAAGGAAATGAAAGCGTTTTCAATTCAAATTGCATTGTGGCGGCTGTAAACTGTCGCAGGTGGAATGTAGTAGGTAGTTTGTATGCAAATCGGAGAATCATTTGGACAGATGATCCGCCTATAGTTAATGCTAAGTGAACGGAGGAATCATGCTTGATTTGATTTGGTTCAGTGAAACCACTTTTGTACGTCTATTCTCAGTAGTTCAATTAACAGTTCAATTGATTGAACTACTGAGCCATGTTAGTTTCCGTAGGTCAAAATAAAAATAACATCATACGAAGGAAAATTAGTAAGGCTCAGTAGTTCAATTGCAACAACTTTCATTTTTGATTGAAATATTGACTACCTTTCTATAGGTCGAAAGTTTATTAGGCTGACGATGAGAACCTATGTTTCGGTTTCAAACACATTAACTAAAATGAAAAATGCCACTGCATCATATTACCTATTGTACTTAGGTAGTATCTATTTGATTATTATTTTCGTACTGAACAAACTGTGGTATATCCCTACCTCCTACTTATGCCTCCTTCCTCATGGATCCACAATTTTGGTCCACATGTGGATCTGCGGATATGAAATAAACCGACGATGTATTGTGTGAAAATTTAGGTTAGGATGTAAATTACTTACCATTGTTTATACTTATTACGACAGCATCCGTGGTGTGGTAGTTAAGCAAGTTGACTCATAACCCGGAAGCGGCGGGATCGATTCCCGCGACAAGACAAGTATTTGTGCACAGAAAACAAAGCGCAAATATTTGTTCTGTGTCTGGGTGTTGTAGGGTCCTTGTAGTTCCTGCGTCCCTAGAAACAGGGAATCCCAGTTAGGGTCAAGGATATATGTATGAGATCGTTGGGGGTAATTTATAAAAATTATTTCAATTACATAGAGAACTATTTTTATTTCAAACTCACAAATAATAGAGATTATTATGTAAGTAATGTAACTAGAATTTTTCTTCCCACTAAATAACCAGTTATCTGGCATTCTAATGGCAATAAACGATAGCTACGTCTAGTTTATAATCCAAATAGGTGTTGCCATTAACAA
Source organism: Ennomos erosarius (assembly GCA_963580505.1). Classification (NCBI taxonomy): domain Eukaryota; kingdom Metazoa; phylum Arthropoda; class Insecta; order Lepidoptera; family Geometridae; genus Ennomos; species Ennomos erosarius. The sequence goes on from OY756986.1 coordinate 14,978,305, forward strand.
ATAATGATATTAATGTATGCAGTACTTGTATCTGTTTCCACGAACTAACTTAATCTGCAGCTTTCTCGGAAACGTGTGCATCTGCAAATCTAAGCTCCTCTGCTATACGATCGCTGTGCAAATAGAAACTGGAAGCATTTGTTTTTGTAATCCGTGATAATGACGTTTATTCTACTCTATAATTGCAGAGTCAGTTCTTGTCTGGATTGAGAGGTTCTGAGAGCCTAGTCCGAGTTTATTTGACTTCTTTCACGATTCACGGTGCATGGTGAGTGATGCGTTTTTGTATGGAGTATCTGTGTTTCACAATTCGCTCTCTGGGGGCGTTTATCATAAAATCATACGAAAACGCATCATTCGCCAAACACTGTGAAACGTGAAAGCTGTCAAATAAATTTAGATCTCAGACTAGGCTCTCTGGTATTTATCGTGCTCGCCAAGACCTGCTATGTCTAACGGCACCAGTCGCAGCAATAACATTTATCGAGGAAAAAACCCTGTATCATTTAGTACACTTTAAAAAAATTCTAGCATAGGTATTCGTTTGTAGACTGATCGTCACAAAAGAAGTGTTCATCGTGTTTGCCTAGACTTGCTACTAATGCCACAGTTCGTGACTAGTTGTCACGAAAAAATAATCCCAGTATGTTTAGTACAAAACTTTCAAACATTTCTAGCGTGTGCGCGTTTCGACGCCTGGATATTTGCATCAATAGAGATGATAATTCGTTAAAACTACGTTTTATTTTTAGACACAGCCTTCCATTATTCTCACACACCTTTCGACAAAAGCGATAATCCCAAAACATACATACGAAAACCAACATGTGCCCCCGAAGAAATTTCCCCGCAGTTACGCGACGTAAGCGAGTACAACAAAGAAGTGGTTCTTTGTTTTCGCATCACCTTTGTCCCATTTGCATCTCGTGACACTGCTTGTGACAGGACAAGAGTGTTCTGAGAATTTAGAGTACATGGCTGTAAGTATGACGGAGACATTACTGGAGAAATTGCTCTCTACAAACATAAACCATTACTTTAGAATTACAATGAAATAAAAGATCCTAAACCTAATACCTAAATCATCGACATTCTCTAGATATTTGTAAATTTTTATTCATTAAAAAATATTAATGTCGTGAAAAATATACTTGAAAATAAATAAAAATGTCCGGTTAACAATATTTTGATTTGTAGTATTTATATGTTTTAGTCATAAATTCCAAAATTTGCTTTTAAATAAAATATAAGTAAGTCAGTATGGCATAACAAAATATTTTACCAAATGTTCAATAGACTAACGTTCTACACGCAAACTGCATTGACCTAATTGTGAGTAGTTTAGATCTTGTTTGTATTAATTATAATTAGAAACACAGTTGTTCGTACCAATAAGTCCTGATTATCCCAATCACCATCATGACCAACAGTAAAATACGCAACTCTGCAACTATGAGTGACAGGAGCTCCACGGTTCACTGTTCTGCCCATACCACATGTCATAAGCGGAAGCGAGTTAATACTAGTAAGCTCTACGCTAAATTCAACGGCGGCTGTGAAGTGCGCTGCAAGGTACCACGACGCTGCCCACAGAGCTCGCCCCTGTACATCTAATTTTTGCTACTGTGCAGCGTTTCGCGCTGACTCCACAGCCGCCATTGAGTTTGGCGCTGACCCTAAAAAATTATAAGCTTGCTAACCATTTATACAAAAACGCATAATTACACCAAGCTGCTGATAATGAATTTAACCAGTTCTTATTGAACCTAACACAACTATAATTAGTTTATTGGTTTAACTTTATTACACGAAGAGGATAAAGTTAAAATAATACTACGTATTGAATGGACACTTTAAGGCTGAGATAATAATTTACCTATCTAGTGCCTCAAGCAAGCAATACTATTAGAATAAGTAATTATAGAAGGTAACTTTCCAAACAACGCCTTCGTAAACGCACGCCACTTTTTTTTTTGGTATTTTAGACGCACGATTTAAGCAAGTAAATAATTAATAGCTTACCAGTGGAATTTCATACCAGCTGCTTTTCTCATGTGCTGTTGCACAATTTCACCACTCAGTTGTCTGTCGTTCTATACTTTTCTGGGAGCTTTTCACACAGTGCACTGACTTGCGCGCACGTCGTACGGTGGCATAAATAATATGGCGCCAATTATAAGGACTTAGGTTTCGCAAATGTACTGGGGTTCTATATTATACCAGCTTAGCGTCATCAAAAAAGGATTTTGTTTGTTTTCTTAAATATTTTCTCTCTTACCTTAGACTATAGTATGAGCGAGACGGGTAATCACATGGATCATTGCGTAGCCAGCTCATCAGCCGCCAATGACGCCGGCTGGCTGCGTGTCATCGACGACAAATGCCAACACAACCAGTACAAGTCGCTCCCTGTATCGAGGACGAAGAAAATAGCTTTTAGTTTGTTGATTTTTGTTTTATTTTCCTTATTGTACAAGTATAGTAGCTTTAGCCTCCGGGATACAAAAGGATTGCCATATTTACCATTGCCTTAAAGAAATTTGAAAATGACGTACTTAGGATAGGAATTTGATAATCTGTATTTCATCACTCTTATGTCTTCCTTTCGCGGGGAGCCGATGGATGCAGGAACCGAACAGCCGCTCTAAGTGGCGCTCCCTGGGGGAGGCCAATGTTCAGCAGTGGACGTCTCCAGGCTATTAATGATGGTGATGATGATGATGATGTCTTTCTTCTTGTTCTTATATCTTTGGGGAAGAAAGGTTCTCGAGTGGCGACCACAAACTGGAAGACGCAACGTTAGCCAGCGCCCCACTAGGTGGACAGACAACCTGGTCAGAGCCATAGGAAGACGATGGATGCAAGAGGCAAGCAGCCATTCAAAGTGGCGCTCTTTGGGGAAGGCCATCATCATCATCATTCTGGAGTCGTCCTCTGCTGAACATGGAAGAGTACCGCTTTGAGTAGCTGCCTGCTTCCTGCATCCATCGGCTCCCCGCGGTTCTGGTAATTTAATAGAATAACAACATCTAATTACAAAACTTCCAAAATTACTTTCCCAAATCCCACCCTCTCTCAAATTGAATTAACGAACCGCAAAGTACAAAAAAGTCGCCAATTTTAAAATTCAAATCGCACCCCTAAATTTCCTTAAATCGCTTTCCATATTCAATTTGACGGTTGCCTATATTCCTGCCACCTCCAGAGAGGGTTGAAGGATTTACATGTAATTAGGCGAGCCAGGTGGCGATAGTGTCGGCAAAAATAATAGGCATCAAGGTAATTTCGTGATTGGATTTGTGTGGATAGATAGTTGGTTAATTACCCCCATAAATCACATTACTTGACCTAGTTTTCGGCTAAATCACGCTCATCTATTATATTGTATTATAATAATTATAATTGGTAGGATGTTGACGCGTTAGTTTCATAATTATATCCAAAAATTAAAGTGTCTTTTACTGATTTTTGTTTGAAACTTGTCTTTTACTGATTTATTTTCGCTTAACATCAGGTGAACGACTAGCTCGTCATGTCATTCGTTAGGATAAAAAAACCAATAGTTTAAGTCATTGAAAACTAAAACAGTTTCTTTATTTATTTATTTATTTATTTATATATTGAATACCAGCATAATGTACACTATTACAATATATGTATATGCAAACATTATTTTATAAAAGCTAAGTTTTATTAAAATTATTGCCGAAGACTGCTTGCGAGTAGATTAATCGAGTAATCAAATTGCAAAGTGCAGTTCTTTTCATCTTATCTTTCCATCTTATCACCATCATCAACAGCCTGAAGACGTCTGCTGAGCATAATTCCCCAGAGAGCGCCACTTTGAGCGGTTGCTTGCCTCCTGCATCTATCGGCTCCCCGCGACTCGACTTATCATCTTAAAAGTTTACTATTCCCAACACTCAGCAAATATACATGAAACTTGTATAATATAACTTAAACAGATCTAATCCACAATTCCACGCCTCAAACAACGCCAACTTGTGAGGAAGCAACTTTAATCAAAACAAATAAGGCAGCATTTTCATGAGCAATAATATCGCGGCTGTCACACCGGATTTTTTTTAAAATACATCACTATACGCCATCAGCTGATGACGTCTTCGTCTTCTTCTCGTGTGAGCTGGCCATTTAGTTACAAGAGAAGAAGAATCGAAGACGTTATCAGCTCGACAACGTCCACTGCTGAATATAGGGTTTGTCATAAATTCCACCACACTGAGTGGCACGATGATAAGTATCTTAGTAAATAAATAAAATAATTAAATATGTGTGGAGTGCTCGCAATATACTATGATGGAGAATGACACCAAAAATCTACATGAGTGATTGAATATAAATTTAGGTTTTCAAATACAGTTGATAATTTTATAATTTTATGTATACCTTAATATTGTAAGACAAGCGGAGTGGCTGCAAGTCTCCTAATTTCAGTAGTTTTTTCGGTCACTACTATGATGGGTGACCGCTACAGCAAAAAGGTGGTATTAACAACTAAGCGCTACCGTGCTTCGGAGGGCACGTTAAGCCGTCGTCCCGGCTGTTGTCGTGAGACAATAGTCGTTAAGCCAAGTCAGAAACCTTTGGGCGTCCTAATAATTCTGACACCAGGGCTGACCACTTGCCTACACGAGAAGTAGAAGAAGTACTTTTTTAAATAAAAAAATGTACCTATATCCGTCGGAATTGCTGCAATAACTTTATTTGTAAAGCCGCAGCCTAAGACTGGCTTCTACAGAAGGAAGCCGCATGAAAATCAGGTTACTCTAGAACTAGCAAACAGTCGACAGAGTCTTATTATAAAGTTTATTAAACGAACTTCAGTGGGCTGTTATTAGTAGAGAATTCAGAAAGCATTAGGTTAAATAAAAGTCCCTTTTTATAATTATCAAGCCATATTGTGCGCAAAACCGACGATCGATGAGAAAGAAAGGTTCTCGAGTGGCAAACACGAACCGGAAGACGCAACGTAGGCCAGGCGACCTCATCAGAACTGCGGAAAGCCAATTGGGTGCAAGGGGCCAGCAGCCCGGCGCAAACTGGCGCTCTATCGGGAAGGCCTTTGTTTTCAGCTTTGGGTCTCTTTCAGCTGATGAGTATAATGATGATGATAATGATAACGATGGTGATAATGATAACAATGATGATAATGTTTATTACATAAACTAATTCAGCTTAAATTCTACCTGCAAACGAATAGGCGATAAAGCCCTTTCAGCCATCTACGAAACAAGAGCCAAAAACCCTGGGCTTAAAAATTCGGACGCTCTTATATCAGACTAGCTACGCCCCGTGGTTTCATCCACAGATCTAAACTATTCCATTTATTTTATAATTTCTCTCCCCCTCATTTTCTTTTCTTTCTATCTTTCTTTTTTTTAAATAACCAGTTATCAAACTAGACATTCTAATGGGAACAAACGGTGTAAGCTATTTTTCTTCATTTTTAATTTCCTTATATTCCGTTCAGCTGTTGCACCGTGAAAGGTATACAAACTTTGCATACAAGATCTTTTTTATTTTGTAATTTTAGTGGGTGTGTAATAAGGATTATAGACCTAAGACACAAACTAAAAATTGCATTGACGAAGATCCAAAATGTAGCAATTACGTATACCGGGTGCTATATTTTCCTTCTTTTCATTTATTGTATGGACGTGACGGCCAAATTTTTGCGTAGTCTCCAAATGGAGCAAAAATGTTTCGTAAAAATGGGAGCAGATTAGTGTGGAACAGATGCGGTAGCAAGCGCGGTGGTAATGCCACTACCTTTATTCCATACTAAAGCTGGTACGTCTGGTCCAACAATAGCGAAACAAAGCAGCTTTGTGGAGCCATTGTATCTACGGTAGAAATTCTGCCGTTACCTCGTTGCGTACTCGGATCATTTCCGTTTTAAAGCCTACCGTGTTTGGTTTCAGATTTTTATTTTAATCTAATGATTTTTGAAATGGTTGCGTGGTTGCTTCTTTTTGACGTGTAAAAGACATTGGCCTTACAATTAATATATATTTGTATCTCATAGAAAATTAAGGTTAGGTAACTTAAATATCGTATTGTTTTTAACTGGTTCAATATTTTGCTTAGGTGATTGGGTAGTTTAGTTAAAGTAATTTATTCATGAATTAATTTTTATAGCATGTAATAAATTGAGTAATCATGTCAGACCAAGGACAAACATTTTAAAACACCAAAAATAAAAACCCAAAACAGTTAATTCAATCTGTACAGATTTTCTAAAACATAACATCGGACATTTATGTTTTATTCAAGTTTATAAATATTCAATAACCATAAAATATCAATTTGGTTCGAAACAAAGCTTTTTCTGCCCTCAAGCTGTTACTGGTAGCATATTCTAAGCGAAAATATTATCGGAATACCTTCATTACATATTCCGATACAGAAATTCAAAACTAACCTAAACCGCACAGGAACCAAATATACTTAATCTAAAAACAAGTTTTAATTAATGTAGCAGTAGTGGCAGTTCATTGAATAGAGTAGAAACAACAGTAGAGACATGGAAGTAAACAATAAAAGAGGGATCTTGTTCTAATTACATGTATAATTTTATTGATCGAGCAAACTAAGAGATTGGAAAGTCTCTGCGATTTTGGTTTTGTCTGTCTGGATGTAACGTAAATACTCGCGTGTAACGATAATTTTTTCTTGCTCTGTGGATGAACCTATGTTCTTCCTGAAGAACTTTATTTTCTACATTAGAAAAAAGGTAAACCCAGAAACATGTTTTAAAAGGACGCCATTAAGGACGCCAAAAACAGACAAATTTTTATGTAAGTAGAGGTAAATATTGTTGTGTTTCTGCCAATTTTCTCCTTCTTTAAATGTATTACTGTACAGAGCGCTGTGGTGTGAATAAAACTTCATTATTTATTCACTCGCTATCGGCAGCACTAAACGGTGGAATGGATACGAATGGGTTAAGTTACGAACTACAAACTGATTTCAGATAAATATACCTCGTTTGAAGTTCCATTTCTGAATTTGTTATAACTTTTGAAATCAGGTACATATTATTAGCATTGCAGAGTTGTGTGTTTGAGCACTGTTGTCTTAAAATAATGAGCTAAGGAGTGAAGCTTCACCAGCATCTGTGGGTTAATTTTGGAACGTGCCTAGTGCCTATTAACGATATAAATACTTACTTAATAAAAAAATACCGAGGGGAACACACAATATTGTTGTATCATTTAATTACATACATTTGAATTGTAATTTTTTTTACAATTTTTTATTCTTAAAATGTAAATCCGTTATTGGCTTTTAGTTATATTGTAAATTTCATATATGTATTTGTTTTTGAGAGCTGTGGATTTTGTTATAGAAATAAAGAAATTAATATATGATAATAAAGAGTAGGTACTAAATAAGAAATGAAGAGTTACTTATCTATCAAGCCATATCATTTTGATGATATTTAAGATTTTACCATCACTTAAAAGTAAGATACGGTATATTGATCCCATGTGAACCAATTTCGAGTATGTTTACTACGAGAGTGTTATATTGACTAAGGACTAACCCTAATCAATGTTATGTGACGCTCCATTACTCACATTGTTTCTCTTTCCTGAACAAACATACATACATGTCGTAGTTTATATTATGGACACGTGGTTATTTGTGTACAATAATTGTATACCAATAACTTCTATTCTATTTTCATTCAACCTATATAGAAAACTGCGGATAGGTATAATCATAACAGAAGTTAATAAGTATTTATTGAGATCCTATATTTATTAATAAATATACATAGATGTTAAAGTATCCCAAAGCATAATGCAAAAATTAAAAATACAAACAGTTGATTTTAATATAAATATAGTTATAGTTATAGTATAGTTTTTATATATTTTAAACTGACCGCATTAATGCATGACCCGGCTAAAAAGATGGATGATGAGGGTTAAAATCTCGCTCGTGATTCAAAATGGTTTCGATACATTTCATTAAATTAATAATATACTCAACATTACTGAGCGTATGTAATTGATATCATAGCGTTTTTTAAAACTAGGTACCTACTCCTGACACCAGTCACTCGTGGACCAAAACTTATGGAATGCAACGCACCGATTTGACATTGATAATAACCCCAAAAATGGGATAACTAATTTAACTAACAGCTACAGTAAAAAAAATAAATGAAAAAAAAAATAACATAAAACCTTGTTTAATTAATATAATATACAAAGTAACTAAACTTTTAAAAGTTTCATAATCATCGTGCTTACATTAGGTATACAATTCAAGAAGCTACACCAACCAACTAAATCAACCGAAGGGATAATATTTAAAATAAACCTATTATGTTATTTCCACTCTTTATTCTTTATTTAATAGGTAATCATCAATAATGATTCGGTATTATCATATTAATGTATACTAATCATCTAATTGCACCTTGTATAAACTTTCAATTGGATATCAGATATCGATAACTAAACGAAGATTAAAAATATTGATACTTCAAGCGTATTAACGTCTGCAATAATCATTATATACCCGCAAGATAATTATCACTAAATATATGTTCGTATGCATGACATAGCCGTTTTCGCTTTACCTAGAGCATTCCATTTTGTGGTATTTTAAACGAAATTCTTACTCAGTTTCCTATAACTATTATATTTTATTTTTTACCAATATCGAGCAGCTTTCTCGTAAAAGTAAAATATTCACAGCGTGAATATCTGAAGTCGTTGGTATCCACCAACTCTGGCTAGAATAATAATGTAGATGAGAAGCTCAAAATAGACTAAAGTGAATTAAAAAAAAAATTATAAGTAACACATAACCGCATTCCACCGCTATTAATTGTAACCACTTTAAATCCGTTACAACGATACGGGCACAAGCTACTCATTTTACTGGCCTATCATTGGTTCAAAAATTAGTTACGAGTATTCTTCTTACAACTTTTTTAAAATTCTATTGCGAGATTTCAAGATTGTATCAGTCATTTAGATAGTTGTGAAAAAGTAATAGAGTAAGAGTAAAACATATAATTATGTAGATACTCGTAAGTAACTTTTAGGGGTAACTTTTGTGGCAGAATAATTAGGTAAGTAGGTCTCAACAGATCACACCAATTAGTTTATGCAACTGATACCACAAAATAATATTTTGTGCTTCCATCTAATCCTAATCTAAAATCCATATCAGAGATGTTATAAAGTATTTGATTCCTTTTGAAATATCGTATCGTATGAAAACTTTCTGTGCGAATCTTACGATATTACCTGGTGCATAATGGGTTTCTTTCATACTCAACTACCATAATCCTACTCAATGCAAGCTCTCAACTTACAAGTCTCAAAGCACACTTTTTACCCAAAACCCTCAGCGAAGTGCTATTCTAACAGCTAGTTCATTAATCTTTCCTGCATAATAATGAGAGTATTTCAATTTTAATTCAGTTAATGGACTTTGCCCAAAGTTTTCTCCTAAAACCGTTTCGTAAAAAGAGGTGTGCGAACTGTGCGGTCAGCGTTACCAGACTCAATATTACGAAGTTGGATTTTCAATTCTAAACTTAGAGGATATGGTTGATTTTACTGTGCAGCTTTGTTTCCTGTAAGTATTGTATTAGAATTGTTTTCAGTTGTCAAATCCTACCTTATAAAAACCATTGAGGTTTTAAGCATACTAATTAGCAAATCTTTATGCCTAATCGTGCTCTCTTTATCTTTACACTATCGTGTATATAGTTGACATGTCTAGTAATGTTTTTACCATAAACATATCACCCATTACATCACTATCATCAGCATCACATTTTCACCATCATCATCATCAATTTCATTTTCTGATCGTAAATCTACACCATAAAACACCATAACAAACAAAATAACTGTTTCCATTCCTTGCTCCTTGTTTTTGGCTTTTGGCTTTGTGCCTCCGGGCTATGAGCGCAAAAAAATGTAGGAAAAAAAATTCTGAGCTTTAGTACAAGAAGGTAAGGAACTGATAATGGTAAAGACCTCTTTGACCATGGAAATAATGGAAATAGAGACATTTTTATCTTAAAATCCCTTTGGAATAGAGGGAAAGTAAACCAAGCCTATAACCAAGCCAAGCCAAAACCAAGCCAAGACAAGCCAAGCCTATAATTGAATTGTGAAGCTCATCAATAAAAAGATTTGATCTAAGAAGCTGAGGTACCTAGACGGATTTCGAAAGGGTTAGGTTTAAGACTAAAGCAAGCAAATTCACCCTATCTTACTTATTACGTAACATCATGATTTTACTTAGGTATTTCATTGTGTAGGTTGCCAAACTGATTTTGGTGAACGGAATAATTTTCTCTGAATCGAGATGTTTTAAAACGGTTTATAAGAGAAAATTGGTATAACTGCTACTGGATTTTTTCCAATAGGTTCAGTGCAACGTTAGTCACTGTTTCGTATTTTGAACGATTTATATAGTAATTTTATTTTTTTAGGGAATATTCTTACGTATATTAAAGTTTTTATAAACATTAATTACAAGTTGTGTTTGCCTTCCAACATGATCCTTTGAAAATTAGGGCTTCGCAGAAGCAATGTAACAATAGGTAAAAAATATCAAAATGATTTATTAAAAATCGGGTTCGATTCCCGCGACAGGACAAGTATTTGTGCCCGAAAAAAAAAAGCGCAAATACTTGTTCTGTGTCTGGGTGTTGTGGGACCATGGTCCTCGTAGTTCCTGGGTCCCTAGATACAGGGAATCCTAGTTAGGGTCCAGGATCTATGTAAGTGATCGTTGGGCGTTAAAAAAAAAAAATACTTATATGCCATTTTGGCAGTTTTACCAGTTAATCAGTAATAAAAAATGATTCATATCAGTCAATAAAGTTTTATTGACTTATATCAATTTTTATTGACATATCAATCATTTTTTTATTACTGATTATTACTGATTGTATGTAGGGCCTAATTTCAAAATATACTTAGCAAACAGATAACTAACCTCTGTTCTGTAACTATTACGTTCATATTACAATTACCTCATGTTTCTTTGTAAAAGCTCGCTCCGGAAGGATTAAGCACGAAGCCGGCGGGTTTGAGCACGGCTTATCTATGGATCCTCCCAACACAAAAGATACGAGCAGCGTGTATGCGTATATCCAACCCTATGTTCGGATTTAGATACAATTATTTGGTGATGTATTGGGAAATCTTTTATATCACAATAATACCTTCGATAATACACAATAATTGAAGATAATATTATTATAAGGGATTAAGTAGATGGTCCATATATCCAACTCCAAAATACGTTTACTAAGTCTCAAGTTTTGCATTGTAACAGACAGGCTAAATAAGTTGTCATATAAAAATAGCTTAACTTAATTAATTAATAATAATGTATGTATATACCTACTATTATTTTCTTTCTCTTTTTTTTCAATTTGATATCTCCTTTTTATCAATGTCAGAGTTTAAAAATGCCCACGAATATCTATTACAGGGTCCTGCCGAGCTTGTCCCGTAAAATAAATATAAAACTAACCAAGTGCGCGTTGAAAGTTTTTGTTTGGTTCTGTAGGTATGTGGTATTTTCTAAATGAGACTTAGAAAATAATTGTCATTTTTTTATGTCACTTTTTATCAACTTTCACGTAGCAGTGAGGAAGAACCGATGGGGAAGAAAGGTTCTCAAGTGGCGATCACGAACCAGAAGACGCAGCGTAGGCCGGCCCCCATTAGGTTGATCTGGTCAAAACCGCGGAGAGCCGATGGACGCAGGAGGCAAACAGCCGCTCAAAGTGGCGCTCTTTGGGGGAGGCCTATGTTCAGCAGTGGACGTCTTAAGGCCGATGATGATATATGATGATGATGATGATAATGATGATGATCAATGATGATGATGATGAAATAATAGTTACCATTCTCCTCTGCTTTCTGAGTTAAGCAAAAATATAATTATTAAAAGTAATGTCCGCTTGTCATGTTATCAAAGTCTTTTTGCAAACTTTTTTGAATTTATGTTAGGTTTTTGTGAAGACTTTAAAATAATATTTGTACAGTGACATAAGTTGATAACTTCGACGAATTTTAGGTCTGCGCTTCTCAAACGTTGGTCGGCACTCAAGTCGAGATTTCATTAATAAAAAAATGATACGAAGGAAATCACAAATTGAACATGGAATCACGACTGAGCGGCATTCTGTAAAATGGGTCCAAGAACGTTTCCTTTTCAGATTGATTGAACCCTAAAAACGGGTAGCTCTAATGGAAATTAAAAAGTATCTTCGCTTTACTCCGTTTAATTGGAACAACGAGACGGTTCCAAATTGCTATTAATTTAGAGTTACTGAGAAGATACCGTCTGCTGGGTTGGTGTTTTTTGGTCATGGATGAGACTGTTTTTAATATTTGACATCAACTACAAATATTAAACTCTGTTTTATTAAATTTATCTTAGTTTTAATAAGAAATATTTGAAATGAATAAATTATTTTAGTTTCATTTATTTTGTGTACTTACATCGTTATCACCTTCATCATCATTATCATCATCATCATCATCATCATTATCATCATCATCATCATCATTATTATCATCACCATCATTATCATCATCATCATCATCATCATCATCATCATCAACAAAAGCTGGAAGACGACCACTGTTGAACACAGGCCTCCCCATAAAATGCCACTTTGTTTGGACGCTTATGATAGGGAGGGATTTTCTAAAATCACCGCGCACCAAATACTCTGCTATGTGTTTAAGTAGATACATAAGTAAAGTCAAATGTAGGTAATTGAATATGTGATGGTAATTAGCATAAAATAAAAAGAATTAAAAAGTATAAGGTAAGTAGTTTTTATGACTTTTGCCAGGCGTATCTTTGGCTTCATTTAGCTGTAGACAGTTAAAACACACTAAACAGAGTTAGTGCTACTTACCAGAAGATAATCACGAGCTAAAATGAGACGAAAGAATGAAGCTTTTTCATTGAAAACAAAAGGTTTGATCATAAAGTCTATCTACACTATACCCAGCGTGTAGCCTGTGTTTAGAATTCCAAATTCATATAAGATCTATGATGTAAAAGTAAGGATTATTTCACAAAATACCAGTATACCCACGATTTTAATATTTTACTAAACAATTGTAGCGTTAATTAATTACAATTTAAAAAAAAATGAACATGTAACATTAAAACTATATACATGAATGAAGATGTTACAATATAGGCACCTAAATCAAATAATATGATAAATAAATAAGTCATCATAATCATTATCATCATCATCGTCATTAACAACCTGAAGTCGTTTACTACTAAACATAGGCCTCCCCCAAGCAGCGCCACTTCAAGCAGCTTCTCTCCTCCTGCATCCATCGGCTCCCCGCAGCTTTCATCAGATCATCGTATGATATTAAGTCGCTAACACATACTTATAGAATCACATTATAACACACATACTCCACTAAAATTTAAAATAATTGCCGTTTTACAGTGACAATGCAGAACACACTTAAAACTGAAAACTTGTGCAGTACACAAAAACTTAACTCTAAAACTGTTTAAACAAAGATTCACTAAAGTTGTTTAAATAATGTCCAGAAAAAAAAACAGCACCTTAAATACCCAAGATAAAACAGTATTTCTTTCAAGGTGTCCACTAATTCAACGTAAACGGCGAACTTATCTTAAAAAGAATATCTTAATTAAAAACCGACCGTATTCCTAAACTTAATTATCGCCCAAAAATTACTTTTCGCATTAATGTTAATGTGTAATTAATTCCGGAACAAAAATTAGGGAGTTTAATTATTTCGAGTTGTACTTAGTTTAGTTTGCGAAGCTGGAATTCGCAAAAGTAGAGCTTGTTACGAAATTAATTTTGTTTTGGAATATTTTCCGGAGGTAAAATGGAAGGAGCCAATAAGCTTCGACTAATTGGATACAGCCGTTAAAAAATATAACGATATAAATATACGAAATATATAAATATAGACAATATTAATAGAACCTGATTTACGTCCTCTTTACTTCTAGTGTAAGTAAATAATTTACTTTGGTGTCTACATTTTTAAGGCCACCCAATGGCTTCTGTGAACTTGTAGTTTTGTAACAACAGCTGTAATATAACAGTAAATATTTCTCCTTTTTCGATAACCTTCATTTATCAAATTATGTTTCTGGACAGAAAGATAAACCTTTATAGGTAACCGGGTAATCTAACAGTAAATATTTCTTATTTTTCGATAGACAGTTATCAAATTTTTGTTTGGCTAAATAATGCTAACTCACTAAATCGATAGATTTCAATTAGAAAAAAGAATAGCGTTATTGCGTAGCTCTTAGAACCAGCTCATACGCGTCGTGCATCGTTAATCAGCATACAAAATGCACACAAAGATCTAAATAGTTTACGACGTGCCCTTATTTCTATACTATAGCGCTGTAATAAATGAGTTTATCTTAAAATGTTTCCACTACATTAAACATAAACTAACTCTGACCCAATCCTGTGATAAAAAAGTGAAGTGTGTTCTCGACCCATAATATTTTAAAAGATAAATCTTTCCAAAAATGTAAATAGCCTTTTAAATTCCCTTTTTTATTTTTTGGTAGTAAATGAAAAGTAAAGTAGTAAGTAAAAGTAGGCATACCTAATATAATAAAAAATGGTTTATAAAATATTTTTTTGCCATTAAATTTAAGTGTGTTTGACAAAAAAACTCTAATTTTGTAGAAACGCTGAAAGTACAGAACGGATATCGCTGTGGTATTATTGTACCTAATTTTTCAGAATGACATTTATACTTAGGCCTTCGTTCTCTATATTCGAGTAAAGTTCCGAGTTGGCTAGCCACCACGTAATGTCACTTTTAACTGCAGTAACGAATTTCAGAATGTCCGAGTAGCGCTAGCCGACCCGTAAACCAGGCTGCTACTTACAGGACACATCAGCTGCCGATTAGTACGGTTAACCGACGGCTATAGCAAAACTTGTTGCAAGCTCGCATGTGTTTGTAATTTATTATTATAGTTTGCATGCCACAAATACTGAGATTTACGGAACTAAAAAGTACCAAACCTTGACGCTACTGCTATAAAAACATCGACTATTCGTTTCTATTTCGAGATCAGATACTTATGAATATAGAAATCATTGTATTTAATTACTAAAACAGTCCGCTCAGAACCGTGGGAAGCCGATGGATACTGGAAGCTAGCAGCCGCTCAAAGTGGTGCTCTTTGGAGGAGGCCTATGTTCAGCAGTAGACGTCTTCAGGCTGATGATTATGATGATGATGACTACTAAAAAAGTTTTTGTTCAATTATAATATGTTTAAATACTTATATAATATTATGATATTTTTGTTTTGTGTTGTTTTAATTTTTATTATTGCGTCAAGATAAAACCATATTTCAGGTACCTATAGGTATGTAATCTAAATTCGTATTACATTCCTCATTACATTAATTTAATAAGTTGATACCCTATTTTGTAAAGGTAAATCCTTACCTACTTACTGTTTTTAGGTAGGGAATAAATACTCTTTGAAGGGCACCTACCGCACCGCAGCATATAGCTGGACATAAAAATGTAAAAAAAATAAAAAAACAAACCCAAAATGGCGTCACTGACAGCAGTCAGGGTGACTATTGAACGAACGAAATGAACTGTTGACGTTGCTACAGATCACCCTAAATTTTTACCCACTGAGTAGCTGATCGAAACTCTGTTTTCGTTCGTGAAACTGAGAAGAACTACTCGCCGCGCTTACGTCCCGATCAGTATTACTCACTGGCTAAGGTAATCGTAACTTTAATCGAATATAGAGAACCAAGCGCTTAGTGTTTTCTAAAACATTCAAGTGTAGGACGTATGAAGCGATAATTTAAGAATTTTTAGTTTGTATATTATTTTTTATTTCTTTTATAGGTACTCATCCCGCTGAAGGGAAGAGAGAAGCGAAAACAAACATGGCGAACGGGCTCCACCTTAGACAACTTTGTCACTTAGAAGCAGACGAGTTTTTGTCAAACAAATGCCCATTTTGGCATAAAAAAGGGAAGACGATGAATAGGATTAAAAGAAAAGAATGAATGGATGGGACGGTAATAGCAAACCACGCAGAGCCACTTATTTCATTTTTGAATATACCAATAATGCGCTCTTTCTATGAACTTTTTGACTCCACTAATAAAAATCCATAAACATTCTACCAATACAGATTTATTTCCTCTAAACATAACGTAATATAAATGTATCCATACCTTTTCCTAACCGCCACGGTTCACTC
Source organism: Ennomos erosarius (assembly GCA_963580505.1). Classification (NCBI taxonomy): domain Eukaryota; kingdom Metazoa; phylum Arthropoda; class Insecta; order Lepidoptera; family Geometridae; genus Ennomos; species Ennomos erosarius. The sequence continues at coordinate 14,994,609 of OY756986.1, forward strand.
ACGACACATTGCAACATTTTCCAATTGTCAAACCCCTTTGTGGCTTAAACTCGGGAAAGTTTTTACAAACGCGCCGTACCCAACCGTGTCCCCAAGCCTGCGATGACTTAATTTCGTCAAAACATAAAAATGTAAAGGGCAGCAAGTAATTTAGCCCCGATGTCGGCCGCACAGTTTGCGCAACTAATTTGGCAACTTTTATTTACTTCGCCGCAGGTATCGTGTTATCTCATCCGGGAGTGGATAGGAGACAGAGAGCAGTTCTTGTAAGGTCTTCTTATATTTATTTACACGTGTCCAAAATGCTGGTCTATATTTGGCGCAAAGGCTAAGCATTGCCATACAACGGGGCAATGCCGCCAGCATTTTGGGTACGTTGCCCACTGGTTATAGTGGCTTTTTAGATTAAGTTTACTTATTATATAGTTTTTTACTTTAGATTTAGATAAGTAGTTTATTTTAGTTTAGATTAATTTAGTTTTATGGTCTTTGATGTATTATAATATGTTTTGTGTAAATAAATGCAGGTTACCTTATATAGGTATTTATAATAGTTGATTTACAACTCTTATAATTACCTATCTCTTCATTATTTCTGTTTGTGAGAAAAATCAACATTGAAAAACAAACATTGTTAATTAAAGTGAGCGTTAATGAATTGTGTGTCTCAACATCCTCACTGGCCTCCCTACTGGTGGAAATTAGTTTAATTGTTAGTCGTTTTAGGTGACTATTAGGTATAAGAATGGATGTGATTGTGTAGGTAAGTTAGTGTAGTTACAGGAGTGGGCTAGATCTGAGCTACAAAGTCAAAAAAGTAGCCGCAAGTATTATTAGGGTCTGTGTAAATGTATAATTTTATTATTAGCACAACAGTCTGAAATGCTTACATAATAATAGAAATTATAAATTATAAAAATATGATGAGGAGACAGCATCTTACATAACAACACAGGCAACTCCCTGTCCACCCCTTTCAGAGAGCAACGCAACAAAAAACTTTGTATTCCCGCGTATAAAAATTGGTGAACTGGAAAGCCTGCTTTTGTTTTTTGGTTGCTGTGTGTGAAGTTTATTTATGAAATCGGGCCACATACACAGTGTGGGTAATTTATAAAGGTACCTGTGTTCATACAATAGGCATGATGACAACAATTTTATTTTTGCATAAATCAAAAATATTCCTCATAAGATAAACATTTGAGAAAACAAAAATAAAATATCTCAAAAAAAAAAAACGACAAAGTTACAAGCATTTTAAAAACCGGAATAGAAAGGGATAGCTCAAACGGCCAGTGACGTCAGAGCAATGTCGTCATAGTACTTCATTACTAAGCTGTGGTAGCTTTACATACATAGGAATGTGACGTCACAGGTGGATTTTTCATAGAAACTGTGGAGGGGCTCTGTTTCGCGAGAAAGGGACATGAGATGCCTGCCATAGGAACTTTAAAAGCTTATTACGCCGTGATTTATTTACCGATTTCACTTATTTTGTCAATTATTGCATTCATTTTTAATCTTCTTTATGAAAGTATTATTTACTTGTTCATTTTTAATAGTAGTCATCATGCCTATTTCTGAATTATTGCAAATTCTAGCCTGAACAAGGTTTATCCTCACTTACAGGCTACTTTGTTCTGGCTAGGTTATACATCATGTTGTCATGTTATAGATAGCTGTATTATGTAAAAACGTAGTTAATAATTCTTTTTTTTTGAGATTTCTTTTGATCAGTAATTTTTATATTATTTATGAATGATATTACGAGCTAGTCATTTGATATGACGACCTAGTCGTTCAATATGACGAGCTAGTCGTTTGCCTGATGTTACGTGACCGGATGCCCATAACAGTTGTAGTTTAAATTGTTAACTTTTATTTCAATTAGAGTTTAGCTCTGAATTTCACTACGATTTTCCATACATCATTCAACGTAGCTGTAAAGATTTCATTGAACCAGCAGTTTTTATTGTCGTCTGTATCTGTCTATCCATCTCTCCATCTGTCCGTGATAGTTAGACAGTTGTCGCAGATGATTTATTCCTTTGGCCGCTGTAACTACAAATACGCCATTACGTTCGTACTGTTACATAAGCAGTTTTCTATTAGATTTTATTTATATTTTTCTGTACTCTAATATACTACTGCATGCAGCTTACGTTACGTATAACCTTGGAAGCCATAGAGTAATGATAGTGACCAAGATAAGCCCCAGGCTCGCTTGTTAGTCTTCCCAACGTTTCAGACGCCATATCTTGGCGTGTACAACAACTTCGTATGTTTCGGTATAATGCGGTTGCCTATAGAAGAGATTACTGTTGATTCGGAAAAAGATTACTAAGGGTTGTGCTTTTCACCAATAATGAATGACGTGACGAGCCAGTCGTAACATAACAGTCCCATAACAGTGTCACTCGAAACCGTAAAATAATAAAGTTGCATGCACTGCGCATGTCATCCTGAGGCATCACACAGTCTAGTAATCAGATTACTAGACTGTGTAATCAGGTCACGAAGTCTCATTTGACCAGTAATTTCACTAGCTACAGTTCCCTTCAAACCGGAACATAGTAGTGCTTGCACACTACTGCTTGGCGGCAGAATAACTAGTGAAGCAGTGGTACCTACCTCGACGAACTTTGCAGAAAAGTCCTACTATCTAGTAAAAGTCGATAAATTATTATGTTAAGGTAACTAATTGTTGGTTAACTTAACTATTGGTGATAAAACTCACAAGTTAATTTATTACTGGATCTATACCTGGTGTATCGTAACGTTAGTATATCTATTGTTCTGTGAAATTCCGACATGCTTTGCTATATCCTCTAGTGGCAGTATGAGACAGGCTCTGTATGCAATTTCCGCGGATCGTGCGAGACAGCGCATCGGCGCGCCTTTGAAGAGATTTCAAATCGACTTACCGAGGAAATGGTCGGATTTACCAATGTACACTGTAAGGTAGTCAACTTCTTGATGATAACATATTGCGCAATCTGTGCTCTAATCTTGTTTAAGTGGAATGCTTACTAAGGCATGTGCTTTTAAGGTAACTCGATCAAAAGGGGTGCAAAGACGTAAAATTGTTTTTCTATAAATTAAATATTTTTAGATTGATAAATTGTCGAATTTATTGTAATTTTAATATGTATTAGTGATCATAAATAAAACTAGGAAACTCGAGTTTCCTAGTTAGGATCCAGGATCTATATAAGTGATCGTAAAAAAATACCAAGAAAATAATACTGGTTTTAGTCTGAGATCTGTATCTTGGGACCCAGAAACTACGCGGACTATGGTTCCACACAGACACAGAACAAGTATTATTAAGCTGCTTTCCTCCTTTTCATCTTATAATACTAAGCATATCGCTGTCTCTATTGTATTTCATGATACAAATTTTAGTGAGACGGAGGTATTGAAAGAATTACAAACAAACAATTTTATGACGAATTAGCCAACATTTTAACTGTAATTTAGTATGCAGTGGAGGGAGAAGTAAGAAGTTAGAGCGGTGTAACAGACGGGAATCTTCTAAATGATATCACATCACGGCCTTCAAGTTAGCACTCATCCGTATGTGACCTGAAAGGTCGTTGACCCTCCAATAGTTTTCTGTTGCATCATGATTCAAAACCAACAAAAAAATTATAAGTATTTGTTACAATCTGGAAACTTTTGACAAAAACATGTAATAAAACCTATCGAGGAGTGAAAGAGATAACCTGGTTTATGTGCGGGACAACAGAGACGATTATTCAGTATGGTATCTTATTACATTTTAACGGAAACACAGTACAGTACAGTAACTTTAAAAACGTAATAATAAGATAGATTTATATTATCAGTAATCGGCGTTAAGTGTTTAAAATATTTAATTCAATTCAATTAAATTCAATTCAGTTCAGTTCAGTTCAGTTCAGTTCAGTTCAGTTCAGTTCAGTTCAGTTCAGTTCAGTTCAGTTCAGTTCAGTTCAGTTCAGTTCAGTTCAGTTCAGTTCAGTTCAGTTCAGTTCAGTTCAGTTCAGTTCAGTTCAGTTCAGTTCAGTTCAGTTCAGTTCAGTTCAGTTCAGTTCAGTTCAGTTCAGTTCAGTTTAATTTAATTTAATTCAATTCAATTCAATTGTTTATTTGCATTCCACAATGTTGTTTAAATATGTTCGTTTACGTAGTTACAGCTCATCATGGACCCTGTCGGGCACGCAACATTAGAAGAGAGGAAGATACATATAATTAACATTAGTTAGTCAACATTAACATACACCTATAAATATTACAACATTACTATTACAATTTACAATACTATTACAATTACAAATAAATATTACAACATGATTTTCTTCTATATGTTTAAGATAACGTTGAATTTATTTATTTATATTATAGTAAGTAGGCATATGTATAAGTACCTACTTACAGTCATGTTGGTACTTTCCTACTGCTTTATAACAAAATAATATTTTCCCCCCATTTATCTAACCTTATGTTTTTGAAAACCACTAAGAATTCAAATCAAATATTGAAAATTCATGACCAGAGGCGCTAGTCCGAGTTTTGCACATGTTTGCTGTCGAAAAGTCTCGATACTCACAGCTGACTGCTCACCGGATGCTACATCATTTGTGCCAGTTTTCCCAAAAAGTATTTATAAATATTCTGACGTTTTTGTAAGGTTCACGAAAGGTGTCCCTAGCGAGTGAATTGAGAATCACAGAATACTTATATTATTTTTTCCAGAAACTGACGCAGGAGTTTTGGCGGGAACGCGGAAAAGTTTACGTTGAACCCTGTATTATTTTTCAAAACTTGTGCTTTTCCAGTGTTAATGTTTAAAATTGGTGGCGATTTACGTATTAAGTGCTGAATTACATGCATGAGTGAGGGCATGTGATCTAATGTGATGAAACGTGATTTTTCGTGTTGCTCCATAGAAGCTTCTGTATTTTAAGTAAAGTTGCCACCACTTTGCTGGACCATGACTGGACTATGACTATGACTATTAGGAAATGACTGTGTGAAATATTTTATAACACGATGAAAATTATAATACTTGACACTGGCTAAATACACTAAGTGTGGAGCCAAAATATAACAAAAAAAAAACTGACGCAAATGACACAACATCCGGTGAGCAGCTCGGTCGTGAGTATCGAAACTTTTTAAGATCAAACTCGGACTTGGGTTTATGTTTCAACAATCCTTAAAATTATGTGTTAAACCACAGCTGCTGTTAATGTAACATACCTATAATACCAGTAATAGATCTATTGTAAATGTTGTTAAACGATATCACATGACAACTCATACTGCGTATTTCTGTACTTTATTATAGAGGCGAGTGGAGGCGAAGGAAGTATATATTGCTAACCTCGCCGTATATTGGCATCTTGGTTGTAAATCGCAATGTATTTATAAGTACCTATCTAGTTGCGAGTTCGGTCGGTTACCTCGTTTCCTTGACCCCGGGAGAGCCTTTTGTCGTATTAATAACAATGATTTTAACTAACATCGGGAAATACCCTTTTCTAAATCTAAAGCAAAGTTAATGCAAAAATTATCGCTTATCAGTCATAGTACCTTCTAAGAGGGATGCCGTGACGGCTGACTTTAATATTTCTTAGATTTTCGCGATTTGAACACATAGTTTTACGAACTTGGCCGAAACGTCGAGGTAAATAAATAATGTTTTTGGCTGACTATAAGTTACTAATTTTTAGGGTTCCGTACCTAAAGGGTAAAGCGAACACTATCACTAAGGCTTCACTGTCCGTCTGCCTATCGGTCTGTCTGCCTGCCTGCTGGGCTAGGCTAGCAGCGGCTCAAAGTGGCGCTCTCTGTGAGAGGCCTATAAAGTTCAGCAGTGGGCTTCAGGCTGCTGTCAATGATGATGATGATGATGATGATGATGAACGTACCAGTCAGTAGGTACTATTCTTAATATGATGATGAAATGCACTGTGACTAAACAAATTTTTCATTCAAATTTTCATCCCCACTTTAACTTAGAAGCAGCAGTGCACAAATATAATCTTAGTTTAACTTTGGCACTAAAGGATCTCTTGGGAAATCTGCAGTGATGTTAACGCCAAGAGATTACTAATGAATTTAATCTAAGACCATGTCAGTCTTCAAACCTTTTTTTGTACAAACTGAATACGAAATATACATAAAAAATATTCATTACAAAAGTTTATCTTTTATTTTATATTTAAGATATTTTCGGCAAAAAACTCACATTGCTGTTAGCGCTCACAGATACTAAAAAAATGATGTCAATACTTCGTAAATATATTATCTTTTCTGCGTAATATAACTTTTCATTCGCAAGCCTTGGATTTGACATAATATCCAGGTCTTGCCGAGTTCATTTATTTAGGGCTCTTGGGCGATTCACACCGCGGTGCGAACCACTCGTGGTGTGAAACGCCCCATTACCCAAAAGAACGCAAATGAGAATTTCCCGAATTCCATCCAAGTTGCAGTGCAGGTGAAGCGGCATCTGTTCTGCCGAGATGGTTTGGAGATTTGCTTTGAAGTTTCTCTTCTGGCGGTGGTTAGACTTTAGAGTCGTTTAGTAGCTTGAAAGAAACTAATCATTTCAGTAAAGGTGCCTGCAACGATCAAAATTTAATCTATTTACCTACTTATCTGTCTATCTATCTATCTACCTATCTATCTCTCTGTCTCTCCGTCTGTCCGTCCATCTGTGTAAATAATATAAAGGTTTTATTAGTAGCGTATACTAACGTCAAGAGGGCACTTTCAAAATGTTCCACGTTGTAGCGCTGGGGGTAACTGAGACATAAATGTTTAATTACAAATTCAATAGAGTTTTTTTTAAATAATTGCCGAACCTTTAGTCCAGTGACTAGATGTGACCAAACGAGCTACCATTAAAGTAGTTTCACACTCGTCGATAGACGAGCGTCGTCAAGAATGCCCCGAATGGATGCGACAATGAACGTTCTAATACGCTGGTTTGCATTTTCGTCGGCATTGGTGGATAATTGTCTGTGCTATTCTATGTGAGAATTTCCCCATTTTTGAATGGGGAAATTGAGACACATCATCTTATATCGCTTCAACAAAAACTGGCCCTGCGTGACGCTCGTTTGAGCTGTAAAAGTGCTTCTTAACTCGTAAAAGTGCTGTTGACTTGTAAAAATGCTATTGACTTGTAAAAGTGCTTATAAAGATGCTTATGACTTGTAAAAATACAAAAAATCTATTGACTAGTACATCTTTCAAATTTGACTTTGCTATTTTAATCACCCAAGATGCGTTGTGCTATCAGCCATTGGTTCTAGTCACAGTTGTTAAGCCACCTCAGAATCTTATCTTTCAGGGTTTTAGTCAATAATAAAGAACCACACATTTTTATGAGCAGTTATTTAATAAATCAAGAGCAGTTAGACTTCATTATCATTATTCTCAAGCACCATCTGTCTGTATCACGCTAATATAGAAAGATTATCCATCCACAGATTAGACATTAGGTATAATAATTACTTGATACTATTAATAACCATTACCATAACGACACACTATACCCATTTAGTTTAATTAGATTATCTTATTAAATACCGATGACCTAATGGTTATTCCGTAGTTGCTCCATTAACCAAGTCATTTGCTTCGATGAACTGAAACTTCTTATTATTATGTCATGAGTTGATGGCGTTTTCAAGTGTTTAAACACATGAAAAGTAATAAATTGATTCTAAATATATTAACGTATTATTTTAAAGTTTGAGCAGTTTGATTGCAATAACAGATGTTTTAAGTATAAGCAAAAACTTTAAGCTTAATGTTCATAAAAGTAACTGAATCAAGTCAGTATTAATTTAATTCGACATAAACTGTTTTCTTAATAAGTACATTATAAAAGATTTTCAAACTAAATGTACCTACTTAGTCAAGTAAAGCGTCAAATAAAAAACAATCGAATGAAAAAAAAAAACCACACACTTGTGGAACTTTCATTAAAAACTTACGCATTAAGTACGGTACGGATTAGGTATAATATTAGGTAGTAACACATTCAGTACTGTGGTATTACTTCCCATATACCATTTTACTGATTCTTTTACTTTAGTTTGATTTTCCATCTAGGTAACGATACAAATTAAAATACATTATTATTAATTTATTCGCTCAAAACTCAATCAAAAGCTTGTACAGCTTCTATGTTGCCTTTCTTCCCCCAAGCACTTGTAAAACTTAACTAGTTCACTTCTTAACTTACAAAGCAAATTAATGAACAAGGTTGGGTTAAGTTACCTTAGTTAGTACAAGACGGTGCAATACTAATATTTACATCAAGCGCGTCTCTGCCAAAAACAAAAAAAATATTGTGGACCTTTCACACAGCGCCATATAGCTCCAAAGCTTGTACTGTGGAAACCAGATAACTGATAGAATATATTATGTACACAATTTATTTTTCTGGGTGGGAATCGAGCCCACAACCTACAGTTCAGTTAGCAGGCTTACTTGTTACTACCAAAGATTATAAAGCCCGTTGATAGCTCGTGAACATAATTTCTCGTACAAACACGACTCACCACGGGGGCAGGAGGCGAGGTAACAAAACGAGACAAAGTCATACGAAATTACAAAGGACAGAGCAGGATGGAACAAAAGACACATTGGGTGCCCCGCTTCCTCTCGTAGGATTAGCAGTTGAAATAAACTACTAATTTTCGTACGAGGGGAAGTTGTATCGTTGGTCTACTACCAACTTAGCTATCAAGCCGGTCAGATAAAAATACTTTTTACTGGTCTATTAAAATCAGTCTTTCAGGGTCAGCGAAAGACTGACAATACATCTGTCATTGCAAGTGTTAGGGTGACCAACCAATCGGTAAATAACTCAATCAAACAATTTTGTTTCCTGAAACAAAATTGAATGATGATGACAAAACTACTTTTCCTTAATTCGCACGATGAATTTCAGTAAAGTCATTAGTCTGATTGCTGTCGTACGGCAATAGTCGATAAGTTTAGTCCGGAACCCTTGCGTGGCTTAAAAAAAACAGTTATAACCACATTCAACACACACACACACACATTCATTCATTCGTTCTATCAAGACATAACCTGACTTATGCTCCTCAAAAAGAAAGTATAAGGTATAGTATAAAATATAAAATGAAATTTTACGTAAACAACAAAATACAGCCTCATATTATGAGCATCTCAGTTCAAACGTCTTGATACTGCAAACGTAGTGTACTCTAGAGACGCATCTTACTAAACAAGTTTAGTATACGTGGAATTACAGTCCATTTACAGAAGCCGTTTTGATCTTATTAATTTATCTCAGTTCACTAAACATTTGTACTATTCATCATAAAATCTAAATTTCATTGAAATAGGCATGATGACCACTATTAAAAATGAACAAGTAAATATTACTTTCATAAAGAAGATTAAAAATGAATGCAATAATTGAAAAAATAAGCAAAATCGGTAAATAAATAACGGAGTATTAAGCTTTTAGAGTTTCTACAGGAGGCATCTCCTGTCCCTTTCTCGCGAAATAGAGCGCCCCCACAGTTACTATGAAAAACCTACTCGTGACGTCACGTGCCAAAGATATTGTATGAAAAGCTACCACAGCTTAGTAATGAGGTATAACGACCTTCCTCTGACGTCACTGGCCGTTTGAGCTATCTCTTTCTATTCCGGTTTTTAAAATGCTTGTAACTTGGTCATTTTTTGAGATATTTAATTTTTGTTTTCACAAATGTTTATCTGTTGAAGAATAAAATTAATTTACCAAAAAAAAAATGTTAGTCATCATGTCTATTGGCAAAAGAAGAGTTAAGTGACATACATACGTATAGAAAAATGTATATTGATAAATTTTATTAAAATGACGACCTGGTCAGAACCGCGGGGAGCCGATGGATGCAAGCAGTGGACGTCTTCAGGCTGATGATGATCATGATGATGATGAATGAGGCTTATGTGAGTTCCGTTGTGCTTCGCAATTATAATGCTGCTTACATTTTTTTAAAATGTACGAATAAGACAACCCCACCTGATGTTAAGCGATGATGCAATCAAAAGTAAAGTACGCTGCCTCTTCACTCTAGTCTTAAAGAGACCCAAATTATATTTGTCAGAAAACAAGGAAGCTGGGAACAGTTCATGGCAAAAGGAAAGCAAAAGAGGAAAGGATACGGGGAAATTATGAATGTATCGGCCAGCGAAGAGAGGCAAGCTTTTGGATAGAGAGAGAGAGAGCCAGAAAGAGGCAAATAAATCGTATCGTTTACTGTAAACGAATCAAAATATCATAACTTTGCAATTTCCTAATCCCCACTGAAAAGTGCTAGTATGAAAAATTACCGAAAGCAGCGTAAATGAAAATTTACTATCAAAAACACTGGCAAGATTATATCACGGTTGAGTGCTTTTAAAAAATGTTGAACCTTGATTGCTACTTAAGGTCTTTATGCAAACTTAAGGTCTATTTGGAAGTTTTTTTTTAAGTTTGTGGCTTAGTGCAGTTAAGCATAAAGCTGCTGGTTCTGACCGTCTAAGACCATTGTATTTTGTTTAGTATACATTGGTTTCCATTTAGTAGTTTTTCTTTACATAAGTTAATTTAGTTTCTATTTTTCAATTGTTATTTACTCAAGCACTCGGGTATGTCTCAGTATCTGAGTACATATGCCAGGTATTATACTTACATAATATTATTAAGTACTTTAGTAAGTATTTTAGTTTCAAATAGATAGTATTATAAATGTATTTTTTTATTGTTTGAAATTAATTCTAGTCTACTTCATATAAAAATGTTTTTGATTTATGATAAAAAAAAAGTTTGTACTCTACTGTCTACTTTCTTACTTCATATACAATTCATTTTAATTTTGCCTGGAAGAAATAGCTTTAAGTGATAAGGCAATGTCTACTACAAGTTATTCATGTAATATTACTTAATTATATGGTGTAAAGAGTTTATGTATTCTGGGTCAAAGCCAATATTCGAAAAGTTCAAATGTGGATTGCGGATTCAAAATGTTTTCCCTTCAAACAAATGGAAACCGTGCAAAATGTCCAATTCTCACAATGCCTTTTAGCGCAATGTCTGATCCAGCAATATCACCCGTACTTGTACACATAAAGGCTAACTATTATGCTTCCTTTGTAGCAACATTGTCGAGTTATCGAACAATTCTTGAAAATTTTACTGCGCTTATATGGCTACTTGGTAAATATAAAATTCCCGTTCTTGTTCGGAAATTGTTCATTACTGTAATATGACGGCGCATGGAGTTTACAGTCGGGATATTATGCCTTTATACTACTAGTACTAGGGTAGTATCAATGGTACTGGTGAACTTTGTTCAAACATTTCTAGCCTGAGCATTTGTAGGCCAATCGGGAAAGAGGACTTCTTCGTGCTCGCCTGGACCTGCTGTGTCCGACGGCATGTGGCGGAGGCGTGGCGTGGCATTTTAGCGTGATAAAGTTCCAGTATTTATTAGCACAACACGTTCAAACATTTCTAGGGTGTACGTTTGTACGAGGCCTATGTTCAGTAGTGTACTTTTTCAGGCTGGTGATAATGATAATGAACTGTAGCAAAAATATCTGCACTGTACTGTGTCAAAAAGGCAGGATTTAAAAATGGATAGAAGTCACCACCTTTCTTTAGCGACTCGAAGACACTTTCGCTCACTTCGTTCGCTCCGTCAGCTTTTGTTTTTAGAATTTTTTAAACCTAATTGCACGGATCATTACCGGCTGCGCTATTTCGTTTTCCACATCGTCTATCGACTGCTACGGGATGGAAAGCCATAAACGCTGGTAATGACGTGCACCATAAAATAAATTCTAAAGATATGTAACATTATAATGTTATCTGGAGCAAAACGCAGCCGCGGCTTGGGAAGGCAATATTGCTTAGGCATTACAAAGCAATTCCCTTGATCTCGGCAATGTTAACGCAGTATAATAATTGTCAGTATGTGAGATCGAAGAATTTTAAATAATCGTCTTTCCGTCATTTCTTTTTGCGTACCCAAGATTTGGTCTAAAAAACTTTTAAACTTCTGTTTTGACTGTTGGCCTAAGAAGACAAAACCCAAGTTGTATGCCATGTGGTCCCAACAGTTTTTGTTCTGTATGTTTTATTTCCACGTTGTATCTAATTTTGTGTGATGTCCTGAATAAATATCGTTTCTTTCTTTTCTTTCTTTTCTTTCTTTTCTTTCTTTTCTTTCTTTTCTTTCTTTTCTTTCTTTTCTTTCTTTTCTTTCTTTTCTTTCTTTTCTTTCTTTTCTTTCTTTTCTTTCTTTTCTTTCTTTTCTTTCTTTTCTTTCTTTTCTTTCTTTTCTTTCTCACAGTCTAGTAAGATTATTAGACTATGTGATGTCTCAAGATGATGTGCGCAGTGCAGTGTCACGTGAAACTTTGATTCGTGTGATTATTTTAAAGTTCTGAGTGATACCGGAACTGTTAGGCGGCCGTGTCGCTTAACGTCAGGTGAACGACTAACTTGTCACGTCATCATTATCATAAAAATTGGGTGGCAGCAATCTCCTCAGTACATTAAATACACCAAGACGCTTGCTAAGCCTGGTGATTATATCAAGCCTCCCCTTATGATAAGCGTTCAAAGTGGCTTTCAATTGGGAATGCCTGTCAACGTCTCCCGGATGTAGGTGTGATGCTCAGTCACTGCCATAAACTACTGTAATATCGCGTTACGTTCAAAAATTCCTATTTTTATGTCAGAAATGTTTCCGACATTGTTTCGCAGAAGTTGTCTTGAGACATGCGTACGTTATATCTTAGCTTCGAGCTTTCTCTGAAAGATAAAAGGTTGTTTTGGCTTCCATTCCTTTGATGGTGACAGTCTTGAAATAATAAAATTCAGGGTATTTTACAGCCGTAAAAGTAAACGTCTTTGTATGCGTTACAAATATAACATACTTCCTACCTTCAGTTTAGTGACACATTTCTTTTTACTAATTATTTGTTTAGTAAAAGAACACCCAATAAATAGTAATCTGAGTGAGTGAAACCAACATCATAACTCATAGACTATAGTCTGTCTTGCATTCAATTAAATGAATAATACATTAATAATTATACATTAACAATATTTATAGATAAAGAAAATAGTATTCTAAACTATAAAAGTAAAAATTTTAAATGCCTAGTTTTTTTATAACTTGGACAGACAAACAAGTCCTCTTATTACCAAAATATAAATACAAGAATGATGACTAAAATTCATATTTTCATCTGACTGGAATTTTCAATAAAAAATAATGAAATAACAAATTTTATATATTTTTGTTCACTTTGTTGTATAAAAAAGGAACTATTCGAAGGTATCGTTACGAGTAATTTAATAGAAATACGCAGTTATTTGTTTTTTTTTTTTTTTCGTTTATTACCTGTAGTTTCAAACCTGTACCCTGTGTAAACCTGTAGTTTGAGTGTATGTGGTCTTAGCGTAAGAGGACGACTCTATATCTGTTTCCACAAGGTCTACTCCTTTAGGGGACGTAGCCTTTTCGATTCTCTTATCCCAGCAACAGCCCAAGCCGAGGCTCGCACCCCAGGGGTGCCTATGAGCTAGTTGCCCCCCACTTTTGTCAGCTGGGTGCCTTAAGCGCCTACCCTCCGGTGGCGCTGTAAAGGTCGATAGGGACCAACAGCATTAGCTCGTTCAAAAAAAACACTCTAACTATTTCTGTGGATGACGTGAGAGTCGGCAAAGAGAATATCAATCTTGGGAATGAGCAGGATTATGCTCCTTTGTTTTAGATAGGTAGTTATAATAGGCGGTCTTATCACAGCGATTTATTCCAGACAATCGCGTATGTTCAATTAATAGTGGACGCAAAAAGGCAAATAATGATGATTTTTTTGTGGTATTTCATAAAGTTAACCGACCTTTTTGACCTTCAAAAGTAGATTTACTCCCCTTCGGTATAACATAAAAAACTCAGAACCTACTAATTACCCATAATGACTGGAAATCCCCGATAATTACACGTAGATGCTCTCGTTCATTGTTAATTAACATTTTAATTGGGCGCCAACTGTTTAGCCTGCATTTTAAAATAACATTGTTTTACTGAATTTTCTCTCACAGTGAAATTTTTTAGTCAAAATCTTGAAAATAATTAAAGTTTATGATAATAAGTAACATTATTATTTAAGTTTGTTGTTAATTTGATTTTTGTTTATTCAAAATTATTGACATTTTCAGTTTGAAGAGAAATTACAGGTAGAAACGTTCTACAAGGTGGAATGCCCCACCGCAGCCGCTCACGTTTCATCTGTCAAATAAATAAGATTCCTCGACGTAATTCAACGGCCCCCTGCGTCAAACGTGACCGATTCTGTTTTTTTATTTATATTTGGGACAAAGGACAAGATCCGAGCTATGTTATTGGTTTGTTAAAAATGTGGGATGCTATGTATTTTGGGAAACAATTTATTTTATGCTTTTATGTAACCAGCCATGGATTCCAGATGGTTTAATTTTTGTAAACAAATCTTAGGTTCAGTTTGTCCTTTTCAAGAATGTTTTTTTTATGAGAATGAAACACGTGACGAACTAGTCGTTCACCTAATGTTAAGCAGCACGGCCACACATTACAGCTACAGTATCACTCAGAACTTTAAAATAATAAAAGTTTTGCGTGACTCTGCACTACGCACGTCATCCTGAGACATCACACAGTCTTGTAATCAAATTACTAGAATGTCTGATCAGGTCATAAAGTCTTATTTGCCCAGCAAAAATAAAGCTAAAGCTAAATCATAATAAAGCTGTTTTAAAAAGTTTAACGGGTTTTCGTACCTAAATACTGGGACAACTCTTTCTTAACTCACACCGGGACCCATTTCCGGTCGAGTCATTGTCCGGAACTGCGTGCCCGCTGTCAATCGGTCACCCAGCAGTCACGTTCCGGAGTTTAGCGGGGTTGTCGCTGTCCGGCCCAGTCCAGCCGAGATGGATAGACCGTATTTACTACTGCTGCCATTTTCTGTTGCAATTCTCATATCTTTCCAATACTCAAAATGTTTTTATTTGTTTGGAATCCTATAGTTATTTGTTATGCAGACTGTACTTTGTGAAAAATCTATCTACCTATCTGTCCACAGCGCATTGAAGAATATGACGCTTGCTCTGTGTATCTGTCTATTCAATAATTATACGTCCAGTTAAAAATTTATCCAGCTGCAAAACTATTCAGTTGAGAATCTATCCAGTTGCAAAACAATATAGTTGCGAAATTATTCAGGCACAAAACTATTCAGTTGTGAGACTTTTTAGTTCAGAAGCTGTCCAGGTGCAAATCAATTCAGTTGCAAAACTTTTCGGTTGCAAAACTATTTGGTAAGTTCAGTTGAGAATCTGGGGCCGTACTGTAAGCTCTTAGCGCGATACAAAACAGAGCGTATATTGGATAGCTTGTCAAAAACTTCATATAAAAAAAACAAAGCGATCCAAGATAGGCTCCGTTTTGAATCGCGCTAAGAGCTCACAGTACGGCTGCTGACCACTTACGAATCTGTTCAGTTCCAAAACTATAATATCTAGTGGAAATACTGTCTAGTTGCAAAACTATTCAGTTGTGAATCTGTTCAGTTGTGAAACTATTCCGTTGGGAATCTGTTCAGTTGCGAAACTATTCAGTTGTGAATCTGTTCAGTTGTGAAACTATTCCGTTGAGAATCTGTTTAGTTGCGAAACTATTCAGTTGTGAATCTGTTCAATTTTGAAACCATCTAGTTGAGCAATGGTCAAGAAGCTCGCAGCGCATAATTAGGTTTTCTAGCCTACTTCAAGTACGGTGACCATTTTTTCTGGTTTAATTTATTCAAGGAAAACCTTCGTTCATGACTCAAATAGTATTTTATTTGCTTTGAAAGTACGCATACTTAGATTATGCTACGTCCAATACTAAAAATATCATAGTTTATTTTTGTGTACGTTTGTTACCATTCCTAAAATTATCTACTATAATGTTTACAGTATGTGTACTATTATAATAAACACACTAGAGTATCTACTGTAGGAATATGTCAAAGTTTCCCACGACGTACATTACTATTTTCATGGCACAGAACTAACATAAAACCCGGCGCAACGTCCCATGAAGTCGAGGTTAAGTACACCACAAAATAATAGCATGAAAAACACATTATACGCATGTTATCTTACTCTAATGGGTATTTTCGGATAAAATGTCCCAAAAACGTCCTTTTGGCAAATGTACCCGAATGGCTGCGCCAAAGTTGCGTGCATTTATCTTGGCCTAAGTCCATCATAATAATTATTGTTAGAAAGTTGCGGTAGCGATTAGCGGAAAAAACTTGTTATCACACGTGACTTTCTGATGATAGGCTATCAGTCGGTACATTTGATGATAATATTAACGTAAAGAAACTCCATGTCATCAGACCACGTACTTTGCAATTTATTCATCACTTTACATTGTGGTTTCTTGGGAAGACGGAGGATGGAAGCGCAATTGATTCTCATTGCCTTCTGCACCAGTTCTCTTCGGAGATATTTAGGCCCTCTGTAGCTTCTTCCGACCAGTTCCCCAGCTAAGATTTATGGCTATAGCACCATTGCTCGGCCACCAGCATCACATGCCCGTTCCGTTATCTACCAGAGAATACCACTATGGTAAATGTCACTTGGCTATTGCCATCAGCTATTCTGACTATGGCGTGTGCAGCAGGTTTGGTTTGGGTGGGATATATGGTAGTTATAGAGTAGACAGCCCTATTTTGCCATTACTTCCCTCTCCACTCCTTATCAGTGCGGCAGTAATTTACATCAGAGTAGCTCTTAAGCCTCTATGTTGCACAAATCAGAGCCTGTGTGGAATACTGTTTGAATTACGAGTGGGGTTTGTCTTAACTTCTGGAATCCCAGCATTGAGATGACAATTGAATAACAATACAGACAATACATATGTGTACGATATCGGGTCGCTGGGAGTTAAAGAGCTAAACCCACATCTAGATCGTTCACATGTGCTTGCTGTAGATTGATAGTGCTGTGGTGTGTAGTGTGTATGTAAATATTTTTATACATTTTTCAATACTTCGTGGTCATGACTTCCGTTGTTCGTCCGCAAACGAGGCACGCCTTCATCCCCAAGCCCCGCGGCGACTCACCGAGAGCAAACACTCGCCGTCGTGCCATCCCTTTGTTATCCCAACTTTTATATGAGGAAGCTGTGATTACAAAGCAACTTGTGTTTTTGTAAAGGATTTCGTACATCGACCCAGCTTTGTTTAGAATGTTTTATGAAGATTTTTTTATTGTTGAACTATATTTTTGTGCTGGAAAGTAATTGTATGTGCCCTTCTGCACTTGATATATCCTACTCGCAATTATACTTTTATGACGCAACTAATGCAATGCATTTGGGTACGCCCTAGAGAGATTTGTACGAAGCTAGGAACTGTTCAAACCTTAACAGTGCAGCCGAGCATTAGTTCATAATATGTAGGATTCTGATGTTGCAGGTAATAAGAAAATTGCTTGTCAGCAGAGGCAGTGTTCAATAACACTACTTAATTCTTGGAAATAACAGTATCTCTCACAAAAAGGCTGCCTAATGAGTTATGGAAATATAAAATAGGATCACTTCCCAAAAATTGTGCGCCAAGAATTGTCACAGCGAAGCATCAAAAGTAATTAAAACACGGTTCTAACCAATTACTTTGCAATGTTCTACTTCATCAAAACGCTTTTCGAGGCTCACCGTAACCTTTCATTAAAGAAAATGAACTCTTTAAATTTATAACTAGAGTTGGGGCAACTTGAGTTTTGGCCGGATTTATCCAGTTATTCAACAATATTCATACCATACGTTACGTTAAAAGAACTAAACCATAGAATTCAATAATACAGTTTGAATACACAGCGTCGCCGATACCTTCACTCGTCTCCAGACGCCCTATGAACGCAATAAATAATATAACCATAACTATAACTAACTTTTAATTCTATTATTGTATACAGTATAAGCCGAATAAAATCAATTTTCGGCCAAGTTTCCGGATAAATTATTTGTCCTTCACTAATTCGTACCCTTCGAAACTTTTCTTTAAAACAGAGCCCGGGTCAAGCAAGGGATTTGAAACCGTTTACTCGGCGGGAAATTAAAAAAGTTTCTGCCCTCGCCCGCACCACGGCGGAGAACATTTACTATTCTCGCATTGAGACTAGTTTTCTAAAAGAATTATCATTATTAGTTTTCTTGGTTTTCGGAACTTGCGCCGGTATGCTATTTCCGCAAATTCATTTAAAATTATTATAAGAACTAGATGACTTGCCTCGGCTTCGCATGGGTGCCTAAACCTAGCAAAAGGCCAAGCAATAAATTGACCGAGTTTTATCATAATCGGATGAACGGCACGATAGCGTATAGAAAACGAACAAATAGGATTTTTTTTTACATAAAAGAAGAAGCAACTAATAATAATTATGTTGAAAAAAAAGTACATTCAAAAACACGAATGTTACGATGATTGTTAAACGGGAAACACCCGTCTGAATCAGGCAGGATTAATAAATGTCCAAAATTGGAACTTTATAATAAGGCAACCTTTTCTTTCTTTTTTTTTTTAAAAGATGTAGGTAAGATTTTATTACTTATTATTCATTAATTTTGGTGAACATTGTGTTTCTGTAACTATGTTTATAAAACTGGATATATAAAGTACTTAACTACTAAACGTAACTTTATAATCAAGAAGGCATTTCAAAACAATTTTTTTTCGTCTTATCATTATGTTCGTCCTAACTTTCCAGGTCACATTGAATATTTCCTTTAATATCTTAAAAACAGTAACATTATATTAGAACTTCCACATCTAGTATTCAAGTCGCCCTCAAGCTATTCCGTAAATAAGAAGGGCCCTCGAAAATCTGTTCCGAGTCTACAAAAACCGGTCTAAAGCAGCATGACGAGCCATTGTTAGACCTCGATGGTTTTCAGCCGCTCTAAAATGAAAATGGTTTTGCAAGTTTTCGTGCAAAAACTACAATGTAACCGTTTCAGTGGTACGGCGTGAGTTTTGTTGTGGAACTGTGGAGTCACGTAACGTTTAGTTCGAAACAGTCATGAGGGATTATGACCTGAAAGTAGAGCTGAAAGTCCGTGTTGAGATTCATGATAAAGTTCATTATCATCAGCCTGAAGACGTCCACTGCTGAACATAAGCCTCCCCCATTGAGTGCCTGAATGCCTCCTGCATCCACCGGCTCTCCGCAGTTCTAACCAGTTTGTCTGTCTACCTAGTGTAGGCCCGGCCTTGTGCATCTTCCAGTTGGTGGTCGCCACTGGAAACCTTTCTACACTATCGGTTAAAGTTATTTTTATGTCAAATTCGTCAACCTGGTGTTATAAAAAGAGGGCTCTACGCTGATGCGACCACAGATCTAGAGTATTGTCATTATTCCTAAGTCTTTGAGTTGCGATCCACGGAGATGCGAATACTCAAAACGTGACAACACCGAGTCGCGAATGACTGCGGTTCGAAATTATCAAATCAACGTTACTTTGATACCCGCTAGCGCACTCCACATAATCATTAAAAATCCATGTTTTATTTTTGTGTCTATATGTGTCTAAGTATATGCAGTAACCAATTTATAAACTCTATGCGAAAAACTGACACAAATGATGCAGCATCCGGTGAGCAGTCGGCCGTGAGCATCGAGACCTTTTGAGGGCAAAACTCGGACTAGGGCTTCAGTTAATCACCTACCCAGTATTACTAGGTATAAACTACCGTAGTATAATCATAAAAACTGTAAGGGCTATCCCCGCGGTCGATCGATCTGTCCCATCGCTGCGGGCCACATCTGCAGTTGCCCAGATAGCTGTAATTGGAGCTGGAATGAAGATTACATGTGGAGTGGGAATAGTTGGGGATAGCACACAGTTTATTTTTGTACATTGTTTTCGGTGAGCCGGCGAATTGCTTACCCTCTCCGTGTTTCGGCGCTCAAGTGCATGAATTAAAGATATTTTCGTTTTTTTTTTCTATTACACTTTTTTTAACGAAATTAAAGTAAATCGGACGTTTCATTACATTTTAAAAGCATAAATAGATAGTCAGTCCAACCGTTCTCAAGAAATTCACTTACTAGACAATCTTTTTTATGATTTATTATTTAAAAAATGTAAATAAACCCCCAGGTATCTTATTATTATAAAAATTAGAGATCGCAAATTTTACTTAAAAAAAACAGTTTTAAAAAAACAGTTTTAATTTTAGAATAAGAAATATAAGTGTTATCAAAGATTTTTCTAAAGAAATTGACCTAATCCAGGAATCAGACCCGCATATTGTAGAAAATAAACATCCCTGAATTTATGCATCCACATCAATAAACATCCCTGTATTACTACTGATCAAAAGGGTCAATAATATGGAACAAATCATTGAAATAAAATATTAGTTGGCAGCTTTTCTCAACTCAGAGCATACGTTCATATCATTCTAGCCTAATGCTTGCATATTAGTAGATATGTCATACGAGTCCTACAAAAAGTTGAAACTCTCCGGTTCACCTCTATAATGAAACACACAGTGTTGCCTCGAGCTCCACGCCACAGACTAGCCAAAAGTTCTTACGCACCACATACCACGTACAAACACTCGAAAACTTGTTATCTGTTCCAATTAAATCGGAATGGACGAGTGGTATATTATAGACAGTACATAAACTTCTTAAAAAGTGGGTGAGTACAAGCATGCAAGACTAGACCCAGCTTTACATAATTATCTTCAATGAAGCAGCGTCTGAAATGCACTTGAATGGACAATATATTATGTTAAGAAACTAAATGCATATTTGTTTTTAGAGGAAAAATTTGAATCACGAACGGGACTTGAACCCCCATCCATCCATTCATCCATCAAGCCGGAATATGCTTTACTTAGGCTACCGTGACAAGTGGTTGCTGAGCAGGCGATACTGCTATAAAATTATAAATATTAACTAAAGGCTGTTAGGTACTTAATTTTTTTCCGTTTGGTCACAGATATTATACGAGGTGCAGGGAGCCGCGACCGAAAAAAGAAAATTCCTGAACTTGTGCGCCTTTTATTTAAGTTGTTTTTATTATAAAATATGTATGTTAGTCTGTAAGCTATATGTAAATATGGACCGCTAGTTGCCTGAAATAAAGGAATTTATTATTATTATTATTTATTATTAAAACCCGAAAGTAACATTACAAAACTCGCTGCAGAGAACTAAAGTCTGCACTAACAAGGGGTGAAGTCTAAGTACGCTTTGGGAGTCACGCAGTCTTAAAACTCTCCAGAACAAAATCCTTTATTGTTCTATTTTGAGATTTCGTGGCTGAAGACTGACACTGAACAAAGTCATTATCTGTTTTCATTATGGCGTTTACTGCTTTGACTGATGATAAAGCTTTTTTAGGAACACCAACACAACTATATTGAAAATCTACAAATTTCCAGGAAGCGGTATCTCAATGAGCTAATAAATTCATTATCCGTGACAAGTACTACATTGTGAGACTCATCAATCAAATAAGAGAAGTGTTTACGTCAATAACGGTATCCCACTGCGACACAAACGTCGGCTCACGTCGGGAATTAATGTCCGAAATGGCTCCCCTCTACGAATCGCGTTAAGGCAATTCACCTGCGATGTTATTGTACTCTTTCGATTTACGATATGTGCTGCCGTTTGCCAATAGGCGTTATTTTAAACGCCTTTTTGTTTACGCTATTACTGTATTTGTTTCGTATAAAATCGAGGATTTTATGTTTAGATGTTATTGCGATCGATACTAAAACTATACGAGTAGAAATTGGTATCTTTATCGTAAATTGCTGCCAATATCAAAAATATTACAGTAAAACTCTAGAAGATAAAAAGGACTCGAGACAAATAAAACTACCTAGGTACTGAAAATATAATTATTACTAAATGGATGAAGTAGAAAATTTAGCTGCATCTTTCTTATTATAAGAAATGTCTACCAAGAACGAAACGAAAAATATAATACTATACGAAAAATACTTGTTGTTATTACTAATTAGTAATTTTGTTTTTTTGTTCTCAATTTCATCATTGATTCTGCAGTATCAGAGCTACGAATACTATGCCAAAATTTAGGACACAGTATGACAGTATTTACAGTACCTTCTAGTAGTTTTATCTAAGATATCAGATATTTGTGTGGTTTACCTTCCTAGTAGTTCTTTTTCCTAAAACGAGTTTCTGATGAGCTCATCGATCAAGCATTTTGTCACCTTCCTAGTTTCATAATAATATGAAATAGCAATATTATGGCGATATTTTCCTATTTGTATCATAAAAATGGATATAAATAGCACGTTTAGGTTTTTCATCATCATCATCATCATCATCAACAGCCTGTAGACCTCCAATGCTGAACATAGGCCTCCCGCAGAGAGCGCCATCTTGAGTGGCTGCTTGTCTCCTGCGTCCATCGGCTCCCCGTGGTTTTCACCTAGTAGGGGGTTGGCCTACCCGGCGCCTTCCAGGTCGTGGTCACCACTCGAGAACCTTTCTTCCCCATCGGTTGTCAGTTCTGCGAGCAATGTGGCCTGCCCATTGCCATTTCAACTTGCAACAAGGGCTAAGTGTAGCTTTCTTTAGTCCTCCTGTGGATTTCCTCATTCCGTATCTTCCGGTTTTTTAGGTACTTATCTACAGCGTCCTAAATCTGATTTATATTTACTAACTAAATCAACGCCAGTATTTAAAGTTCAAATATATTTTTTAATGTGAATTTTATATTACCTACAGACCATTTCTATCCCAAGAGATTTATTCGCCTATCATTTTCACATAAAATTAGCCCAGAGGCCCAAATCCGTACAAATCTCTCGACGACATAAACACAGACCCGTGTGAATTCAGTGGCATGGAGTAAGCAACCAGTGGTGTACAAATCATGACCCTTCACACAGAAAAAAGACACGAAGCAATTCAGTATGGCTTAAGGCACTAAGATTTGTCGTGTAGCTTTAAAATCAACGCACAATTAATAAAATTTCACTTATTGGCAGTGACTTTTCAAGGAATATAGGTATAGGGAATTTGCATGAAAGGAAAGTTTATCGTCAGCCCGTCGCATTTTCAAAAATTACAAAATTCATGAACCTGGTTAGTTTGGCCACTTACTAAGTTAGTAATAACAATACCCTCTTTACCAGCATGGTAGATTATGTCCTACACTTTTTTGATGTACGAAAAAGGCTATGTTCCTTCTGGGAAAGTCACCAGGCCGGATCTTGGGCAAAGGAAATAATAATGCTGTGATTGGGCTTTGACAGTTACAAATGTATCCCTATGACGTTTTGAGTCATAATTGGTTCACGCTTCCACTACACATATCGCGGTTTCTGCTGCAGAATAGAAGCATTTAGCAGTCAAGTAAATTGAGTAGTCATTGGCTGGAGGGTTAAGAGGGCCGGTGTTCTAAAGGCTGGTGGTCCGGAGGACCGTGGCTCATAAAACCAGCCGTTTGTTTTAAAGCGCCATTCTAGTTTTGTCGCCGTAGGTGTGAACAGGAGTTTATGGACGTCATTTTAGTGTTGGGAAGAATTCGGGTTTTCTGTTTAGTCTTATCATTGAAATCGAATAAGATCGATTGAATATTTTGTTGTATTGAAAAAATAGGACAATAATCATCATTAACAGCCTGAAGACGTCCACTGCTGAACATGGGCCTCCCCCAGGGAGCGCCACTTAGAGCGGCTGCTCGCCTCCTGTCGGTACACCTAGTGGACAATAATAATGAACGTGAATGTTGAATAAAATAAAAACAAGCCAAAACTAATTCGTACGAGTGTTAGTACCTAGTATTCAAACTATAAAAAACAAACGAAATACAATATTATCTCATTTAGTGGTTATGCGAAAGCTTTAAATGTTTGTTATGTTATCACTTCCCCCCTCTTTGAATCGTATTCCTCGTGTCTGAGGGTCATAACCTCCATCATTCATGACCATCTTTCACCTCACAACACCTATAAATTAAAAAAAAAAGTTTTAATTTCATACCTATATCAAGAAACAATGACCGAATGTTGATTTCCAAGCGCCATTATAAAAAAAACTTCCTTTGGTCAAAATAAGAATTTCGGCCGAAAACTTTTCGGTCTCTATATAATCTTTCCTCTCTAAATTTCACCTACGCCTTTATACCAAAAAGGGTCCGAAAAGGTATCATTTACGTTTACGCGTATTCCGCGAGGATTTTAAACAGCCGTTGTAATACTCTCACCTAGATAGTTGTATTGGGCTGATTTATGGATCAAATACGTACGCGGGACCGAATTTCGACACATTTACGTACTAGCCCAAGAGCCCACGACGGCCAGACCTTCATTATTTTATAAAAGTTGAAATTTTCTCTGTACATGTCTCCTATACAGGTAAGAACGACCAGCGACTATAGAGTTTGAGTTGTGGTTACCTGGGCAGGTAACAGGTAGTAAAGGTGTATAAAATAGTACTTAAAATTGTTAGAGCATAAAGCTCAATTTTTTATATTTTCTTCGGGATAACTATAGAAATCTCGTCATCCATTGCCGGACACTTATGACAGTTGCTACCCCTTGCCAGACACCCCTAAACTTTGATAAATTACAATTATACTTTCGTTATAGTATAAAAGCTAAATTTTATATATGTTACTTGGGGACCTATAAAAAGATGTTACCTCAATAGCCGGACAGTTTTTGTGGTTTTTACATCTTGCCAGACACATCGAAAGTCCACTGTAGGTGCGAGCGCGAATACTTAGTCGATTACTATTTTTTAAGACATTTAATAAAAAATAATTTTATTACGTTCATAGCCATGTTGTATAAAGTAAAAAATATTAGTTTAATATCATAAAAATATAATAAAAAGTATGATTGTCAAGTCAAGTCTATGTGGAGTATGGACAGCTCGTAAGTACGTAAACCTCAACCCATGAACCTACTACAAACAAAACTCAAGAGACCAGTTAGTTCTACACTATACCGAAAATATCCGCACTTCATTAATCTTCTCAACTGAGGGAGTTATGTGAGCAGTACTATCTGAAACAACACGAGAGAATAATTGAACAAACTTTATTGACCGAGTAAACATAGTGACGCTGCACTCTTCCAGCAGATGCAGTCTTCTTAATCCTCTTTTCCTGGCAAACCCACAAACTGAGGCTTGCCCTTGAACTAGCTGCCTCCTACTTGACGGCGGGGTGCCTTATTCATGGGTGAGGCTCTAAAAGTTGGTAGAGACCAAGAGCACTATTGAATTCATAATAAGAAGATAATGCTGTGTGATGTCCTGAATAAATGTATTTACTTTATTTCTGCCATTAACTTGTTCAAAACATACCTAGGTTTACGTGATGTTTGTTTGAGCTCATAGCAGCTGAATAAACATGGCATGGAAAATCTCTGAGGATATATTCCGGCAAAGGTGGAGCTGTAAGCCTTAATGAAGGAATGGCAGTCCTTTTTAACCAGTTTTTTTATGAAGTCCTTTTCGTTAAAGTGTTTGCCACATACATATATTTATATACAATAATTAAAGCTTTATCAGAATTTTCTACACAAAACACGAATACTATTTAAAATATTTAATTATTCACACCCGCTTTTCAATTCGAACAGATTTAAAGGTAAACAAACACTTTGACAGCGCAGATGTCTCAACGAGTGTGAGCGAGACAAAAGGTGTGGAAGAGAGAAGAGTTGATCTTTCATTAAAATTCGCACTTTTTTCATACATTTTTTCAGCCCCTCTCAGTTGTGACAGACTGTTCAATACATCACTAAATAACAGATGGTGCGCAGTAAAAGAACGCACTCGACTAAGTGCTCTATCTCACACGCACCCACTTGAACAGTTGTTACCTCGCGCTCGCATCTACAGTGGACTTTCAATGTGTCTGGCAAGATGTAAAAACCTTAAAAACTGTCCGGCTATTGAGGTAGCATCTTTTTATAGGTCCCCAAGTAACATATATAAAATTTAGCTTTTATACTATAACGAAAGTATTTAAATTGTAATTTATCAAAGTTTAGGGGTGTCTGGCAAGGGGTAGCAACTGTCATAAGTGTCCGGCAATGGATGACGAGATTTCTATAGTTATCCCGAAGAAAATATAAAAAAATTGAGCATTATGCTCTAACAAATTTTAAGTACTATTTTATACACCTTTACTACCTGTTACCTGCCCAGGTAACCACAACCCAAACTCTATAGTCGCTGGTCGTTCTTACCTGTATAGGAGACATGTACAGAGAAAATTTCAACTTTTATAAAATAATGATGGTCTGGCCGTCGTGGGCTCTTTCTCTATACCGACCAATTTTTGTGACATATCCAATATAATGGAAAAGGGAAGGGAAGAGGGTTAACAGTCGTGCTCGGCTAATTCTCTGATAGGTCAATAAAGAGGAATTTAATTATTGAAGTGAAGTATTGATTAATTAGTTACTAGGTACCTACGTTTTAGGGGCTTTAGTAAGTTGCAAATAATTCATTTCAAAATAATATCTACTATACCATTTGCAAACACAGTCGCGTACTTCTGCTGGTTCGGCGATCTTCATTTGCTTGTGTGTTACAATGTTTTGGTTTCTAATAAAAGATTTATTCAAACTATTATTTAAAAGTAAGCCAGTTTTTCACTTTTTCAGCTACTTGTACCAAGCTCAAGTCAGGGTTTGCATGAAGTACTACAGTCATTTCTAATAGCTCTATCAAGTAGGAACTAGTCTCAATCATTTGTGAATTAGGTCTGGCAAGTACCAGGCAGCAGCTACTCAAACAAGCGTCGCGCCATGAAACTGATCGCAGACAAAGCCTTTGTTCGAAAGTGGATACAAACTCAAAGCCTCGAGCACAGGTGTAATATTGCCAGTTTATCCATTATCGACTATATTTTAAAGATCATAATCAGCTACTCAACGCAGCGTGGGCCGGCCCCCCACTAGGTGGACTGACGACCTGGTGAAAGCCGCGGGGAGCCGATGGATGCAGGAGGCTAGCAGCCGCTCTAAATGGCGCTCCCTGGGGGAGGCCTATATTCAGCAGTGGATGTCTTCAGGCTGTTAATGATGATGAATCAGCTACTCCCATAATTTCCATTTAACCATCGGACTACAAGACGTAGTAAGCCATTGCACCCCATTGTCATGATCGCCTCGAATCCGTACAAAGCGTTTGCTAGTTCATTCATTATTCGAACGGCTGAGGAGTGGAATACAATTCCAGCTTCCTTGTTTCCTACAAGCTACAATATAGTCTCTTCAAATAAATAATCAATAGGCATCTCAAGGGAAAACGTGTTGTAACATAAACACACTACCACTTTTATCAGATGAGATATTGGCAAACGTGAGCCCAGTCAGGTACAAATAATTGTATTTGTAACACTAATTAACACGTTAGCTACAGAGCCATGAAGTAATTTGAAAGCTATTTGTTTTTGTAGCATAAATATAAATGAATGGTGAGGCCGTGGTCAAATGTTAGCCTATCGATTATAAAAAAAAAGTATTTGTGGAAATTTCACAAAAAATTTCATTATAATAGAAATGTAATTTATTAGAAACAAAAGTAACTAGATCATGATACCACTAAAAATTGGAAAATACGACTAGCCTATGAAAACCGACGAATTTGAAACTGATTTTCAAATTGGGACATCAAACGAAATCTCTCTCCAATAGTGAATGCAAAATATGCTTTTATAGGGGCGAGTGTCAGGAACTTTTTGATTGCTTTCCGTACACTTTACACTGGCTCTGTAACTGTCTGTGCTCTACTAGTCTACCTAAAATAATTGGGTGTCAAAGGCTTTGAATGATTTGAATCGAAGGCATTGTTTGTAACGATTTAATTCGTAGCTTCCAGTACTTATTATCTTATTAATGTTATGCTTATGATAGAGATGTCAGTTAAATGTTTATCAATAAGATGAACAATGAAGATTTTGACATTCATCATCATCATCATTAACAGCCCGAAGACGTCCACTTCAGAACATAAGCCTCCCCCATAAAGCGCCACTTTGAGGGGCCACTCGCCTCTTGCATCATTTATATACACATACACCAAAATAATATTTTAATAAGCAGTGCTCATAGTGGGTACCTATGTAAGAAAATTATTACCAACAACAATTATTTAGAATTTAGAATTACCTTTATTAAATTGTAAAGGCTTTTAGTTAAACTTTTGTTTTAGACTTTATATTGGGGGTGAACTGCCTTCTGGGCCACAGCTAACGCTTTTCCAGGAGGCAGGGCTTCATTTAAATTGTGTTATTTATAAGGTCAAATAAAGGTATTTTTTCTTTTTTCATTTTCATTTTCATTATCCATCGGCTCCCCGTGGTTTTCACCAGATCGTCGGTCAGCCTAGTGGGGGGCCGGCCTACGCTGGGTCTTCTGGTTCGTGGTCGCCACTCGAGAACCTTTCTTCCCCATCGGTTGTCAGTTCTACGAGCGATGTGACCTGCCCATTGCCATTTATACTTGCTAATTTAGAGAGATATTATATCGGTCAAATTAGTTCTCCTGTGGATTTCGACAATAAGTATTTCTAAAAAAATTTAAATAACATTTTCCACAATTACAAAAAGAAAAGAATTCCAATAGAAATTCGACCGAAATAAAGCAGTAGAAATGAAATATATATATGATTGTGTTCCTTTGACAAAAGGGATCAACAAAATCAGGTTTCAACTCTCACGAATTCGTGATATTTTTTCCTAGAGAAAGATTAATGTGACACTAAAAATCACTTACCGAGAGAGACCTATAAAGGCATGACGGTAAATGTTCGCAATAAAAGTTAGATTGGGAATGCGTTACCAGAATTTGAGGCTCTATTTTTGTTATTGGATTTCGTTCAATATGTTTAGCGTTGTTTATTTATGTAATATCCACTATCGTCTGTTTTTGATACTACAGTGACGTGTTCTGGTTTTACTTGTATGAATTTTTCCCTCAAAGCAGGTTTTTTTTGGGATGGAATATCAAATTTTAACAAAGCATGGCATTTAGGAAATTTGTTAAGCTGTCATTTTTACTATGAAAATAACAAATTAGCTGGCCTTAACAATATATTGGTTATAGAGACATCTTGTTATAAACCTACATCAACATATAATCAGAACAATCATGTAAACCTACCTAAACTGATATCATTGATGACATCATTAGTGCTGACGTGTTTTGTTGTTTCTATTAACGGATAATTGTCTTAGATAAGTCACATCTCTGCTAATAATAAAAACAAAATAAAAATTACAATAAATTAAACAAATTAACGGATATAATTTGGGAAAGCGTATTTTAGAAATAGAGTGGTTAGATTAGATTCATGTGGTATTGAAAAATGTGTTGATTTGGTTCTGAATCGAGTGAAAAGCAATCGCAACCAAAAGAAACTCCAGATTTTTGGAATATCCATACTTTCGAACTTCTTTGTTATGTTTGCTTTAGAAAACACGATTTAAAAGAGGAGTTGACATAGCGTTACTATCAATCGTATACGCATTTAATTAAGGCAAAAATAAGGTACCGAGAATTACTTGAATTCTGGCATCAAGCGTTACAAATGTCCACTTTGACCTTGTCATTAATAAAAACGAACCAATCCAGGGCGGTTATTCTCTATGGAAACACAGATTCCACACGATACGAAACCACGTCGTTATCGTGTCTTGTTCAAATCGTGTCACAGCGTCAGATATTATACCTTCACTTTACATTAAAGATATCTTTATTTTGAATAAAATATATTGATATAAGTGGTCATATCTTTTGATGTGTTGATGTTTCGGAACGCGTCTCGGTAAAACATGTGATTTTTGACAGTTCAAATCGCGCCAATTCCAAATTCATTTTGCGCGGTTTTGTTTTCGTTTCATAGAGAATACAGTTTCGCAGATTTCTTATGTAAGACAAGAAATTCACGTGGTTTCGAAGTAAGGAATCGATACGGAATAATGGCCCAGTAGAAGTACCTGACTGGCCTGTTTCAGCATTATTATCACCCTGGAGCTGGCTCGCAGCCGTCCCGGGCTAATTAAGGACATGTCCCGGCCCGCCCGCCGCTCCGGGCGTCGTCGTGTTCAGGTAACGACGTTGCCACCAGACATGCTCCCTGTCCAATGTAATTAAAAGTATTGGTGCCAGGCAGCTGTTGTTTGGGGAAACATGGCTATGTTTCTTTGGAAATGTTGGTATCACTTTTGTAACAGCTTTAAGGGTTTTGTAGCAAGTGTTGTAATCATCGTGGCAGGTGGTAAACTCCATTTTCAACCATAAAAGGCGGAGTGTTCAATTCTGTTGTAATTTATTTTGGTTCGTTACATACTTACGTTGACTTCATCATTCATAAACCGATTTAGATTTTTTTTATCAGAACAATAGTACTGTTTACTTAAAAATGTCTACCAATCGATCCAGATCGTTTTGAATGAAATCGCTACTTTTATTTACTAATAGGCATGAAGACTAAAGTTTTTTTTTTGGATAAATTAATTATATTCCTCAAAAGATAAACATTTGTGAAAACAAAAATTAAATATCTCAAAAAATGACCAAGTTACAAGCATTTTAAAAACCGGAATAGAAAGAGATAGCTCAAACGGCCAGTGACGTCAGAGGAAGGTCGTTATAGTACCTCATTACTAAACTGTGGTAGCTTTTCATACAATCTCTTTGGCATGTGACGTCACGAGTAGATTTTTCATAGTAACTGTGGGTGCGCTCTGTTTTGCGAGAAAGGGACAGGAGATGCCTCCTGTAGAAACTTTAAAAGCTTATTACTCCGTGATTTATTTACAGATTTTGCTTATTTTTTCAATTATTGCATTAATTTTTAATCTTCTTTATGAAAGTAATATGTACTGTTTCATTTTTAATAGTAGTCATCATGCCTATTCTAATAGCTATATCGGTGACTCTAGTTCTCCTGCAGATCCCCTCACTTCGGATCTTATTTCATAAGGAAACTCTGAGCACATAATCACTAGCTCTCTCCAGCAATTTACTAATGATGAGTTGATGAAGCCAACAGTAAGAGACCACGTCTTAGAACCATAAATCATCACTGGGTGGCAACACACGCTGATTGAAAACCTTTGTTTTTATACTCTAGCTTACGGGTAGAATCATATTGACAAATTTTTGAGAGATTGCCTTTTCTTGATTTCGCTAAGATAATCTTGTTCTCGTGTAGGCAAGTGATCAGCCCTGGTGTCAGAATTTTTAGGCCGCCCAGAGGCTAAGATAATTATTATAGTTCTTCTTTAGAAGAACCGGGTTTAACCCAATATAAATAATACTTATCCAATCCGAACAGGGTTTACAAAATCAAACCAGTCGTTCTACGATTGTGTGGAGTGCCTCCTACTCCAATTCCAAGCTAGTTTCTGTGAAATAAAACCCTTTTGAAATCACTCATCTGAGATAAAGGCGATGTTTAGGCTACAGGGACAGCAGTAACATAACTACAATAAAAATTTTTTTTCGTCGTGGCAAAAAATTACCTATTGTCCATCTTTTGCAATAAGTAGTAGTAGTAGTAGTTATATCATGATAAATTGTTTCAAAAAATAAGTATCTAAAAATCTGCGATACTCTACAAAATTGTAAATCAAATTGTATGCCAAAATCTTTACTACTACTTACTTTACTTTTTACTTTACTTTTTTTATCTTTACTTAAGGTCTTTACCTAAGATTAAAAACTTGTTCACAAAATTATTTTTAGTTACTCTCTTGCCCTCTCCGATTTCGCACGGGTTATCTAAATCCAGCGAACTATCCAGTGGAATCATTCGAACGCACACAAAAAATTAGAGAAACGTTCCCAGTGATATAAACTAGTACAGAAAAATTATGTTTAAGTATTATAATATTGAGATGATTATGGATCTCTCATGTTTATTCATAAAACGGCAAGTTACACAAAATGAAAGTTGTGCTACATGTATAAGTTGCAGTAGGAAGGGACCAACGATTTACTTTCTCGGTCCGATGTGACAATGTGAGTGATAGGTACGGATTTCGGAAACGTAATTTTAGTGGTTTCCTTTGTTCATGTAAACTGGGGATTGTTTATTGCTTTGTGAAAGGATTCCTGAGCGGTTGCTATAAAAACTATGAAGATAAGAGTACTTCAAAGGAAAAGTATTGGATGGATTATGAGGGATTTTTTCCAAATTTCGAGATTATTCTCAACCCAATCCTTTTATTTGTCTAGTCTATCTAATAAATATTATATATGTCACCGTCTTATTGTAAAAACCGTTACTTTGTAAAAAAAATGGAAATAAAACCGGTTATTTGTAAACTGTCAATTTATTGCAAACTGACAATCTGTCTTACAATAACACGGATGATATTTAGATTATTTATAAATAGTCGGTGCCTAGCGGAGAGTTTATAAAAAAACGGGTTTTAGTAGTGTTTAATTGTGAACAAACCCGTTTTCATGCACCAATTTTTGCCGTAATTTATTGTTTTTTTAGAGTCACTAGTGGCTAACCAGTAGGTTACGACGATGAGCGAAGCGAGGAGGAGTGTAAGGTTAGTTTTGACCACACTAGACGTACCCAATTACAATAAAAAACGAAGTGATGCCGATTAATTATAAACAACCGAAATATTGACCGTTTTATTGTGAGACACATAGCCCGTTTGCAATAAATTGACAGGTTATAAATAACCGCGTTTTTTTTATAAACAAACGGTTTTTATAAAAAGACGGTGACATATATATCCAAAGTATTATACTTTATTATACTAAACTTGTAATGTTTATATTATAAGTAAGGTATTACCTATACTTACCTATAGGTAAGTATGTCCTGTGGGCTCCAATATCTTATAAAACCTTTCGGAACGACTGGTCAAAGCAACATGTAACTAAAATGCGGATGACTATTTTGGTCATAGCATTGCCATTCAACGGAGCAATGACGCCTGCATTTCCTACTGATAGTGGCTTTTTAGAGTTTATCTCTTCATCGTCATCATCATCAGCCCGTAGACCCCCCAGACCTGAGAGCAGAGACTGAACCCCCAGAGAGCGCCACTTTGAGCGGCTGCTCGCCTCCTGCATCCATCGGCTCCCCGCGGTTTTCACCAGCTGGGCTACCACAACCTAATACAAAACCATCATGTTTAATGACATTATTATTTCAAGGTTCAATAAAGTATTCTTACTTTTATGTCATTTGTCAATGTATGGTTGAAATAATATTGAAGTAATAATGCTATAAGACCTTGTGGTGACCCCCCAGGTCGTCGGTCCACCTAGTGGGGGTCTGCCTACGCTGCGCCTTCCGGAGAGTTTATCTACTGCATTGCTTCTAATTTTGGTTTTAGCAAAACTTATATTAGCTTTATTATAAGTTTCACTAAAATTTTAATGTTCATTATAGTTGCACAATATTTTGATAACCTAATAGTTTGCAAAACTCGATACATTATTTGCGATAGCATAGTTCAGATATAGCATGTTTACGTAGTTGAATTTCTTCTTCTGGAAGGCATTATTTCAAAGGGCAATGTTCTTTCCATTCATATTTTAATGTCAATCAGTAGATTTGATATCAAAATTACTTTATCACGTAAAATTGTTGGAAAATTTAGTCCGTCATATAAGTAGGTAGTACTCCTCACATATTCTCGGTTACCAAAGATCTCTGAGAGCTCCCTAGAGATGCTGAATCTCTCTCCAATTTGCCCAGATAGTAAATCTCAAGAGTTAAACTAGTCGTAAGCAAAAGCATTATTATTCAGCCTAGAACCTTATTGATGATCCTTTAGTCGAAAATTTAATTTTGAAGTTTAGGTAACTGTTTATGAGCCTTGAGTTGAATTAAATCGAATCTAAATCTAAGGTCTAGAGACTAATTGGAGAACGTATCACGTACGTCTAATTGTTTAGTAAAATTTGCTGGTTGGACAAATAGATCTGATTTTTTAAAGACTGCTTTAGGGTTCCGTACCCAAAGGTTAAAGCGAACCCTATTACTAAGACTCCGCTGTACGTATGTCTGTCTGCTTGTCTGTCTGTCCGTCTGTCCGTCTGTCCGTCTGTCCGTCTGTCACCAGGCTGTATCTCGTGAACCATGATAGCGTTGAATTTTACACATTGTATTTCTGTTGCCGCTATAACAACCAATACTAAAACACAGAATAAAATAAAAATTGAAGAGGGCTCTCATTCAACAAACCTATTTTTTTTTTGTTATACTGCTAAGCTTTCTATACTGAAACCAATTAATATCCATATCATTAAATGAATTCACGATTGCGACAATTAGAAAGATATAAAAAGGTATTTAAACTGAAATCTCCTGCGCCATTCAAATGTATGTATACATTATATAGCTAATTAATCTCAGGGAGCGTTTTGCATTTTCTCCGCTAGCTAATGTGCTGCATAAAATTACAATAAAACAGAGTTATCTTGGGCTAATGGCCCAGTCTTATTTATTGCACCTGGACGATAAATTTTGAGGAGCGGCGGAGATCTTTTGGACATGGGATCGGTGTCTTGTTGTAATGAATCTTATTTTACGGCTTTACTATCTGTCTTAAAGCGTTAGCCAGCTGAGGTAGTTTACGAGCCAAATCTTAGTGAGTACTTTGTTCTAGCTCACAGTGTTCATTGTTCAGGTGAGCTTTTTATTGTTCAACATTACAAAAAATACAATGTAGAAATTAATGTCTTTGTATCATCGAAAGAAAAACATAACGAAAAAGCAATTTAATCCACGAATGCTAATTTCATGAGATAGGTGTAGCTAAATAGGGGAGCCGATGAATGCAAGAGGCAGGTAGCCGCTTAAAGTAGCGCTCTTTGGGGAGGCCTATGTTCAGCAGCGAACGCCTTCAGACTGATTATGATGATGTTGATGATGAGGTATAATATCTAGGATACCCTGTGACACATTTTAGTTATTTACGGCCATTTGTAAGTTTCTAAAAAATAATGATATAAATATAAATAGTGTGTAATATTTTATAAATCATAATTATTATCTTCTTACTCGTACAGGCAAGTAGCAAAATAAAAAGAAGCAAGTAATTTCCAAATATTTATTTTTAACAGAACAATTCTATACATTGGTAAAAGTTATATTCACATTGAATATTTCAGGCGTTAACATAGACCAGGGACTTATACAATGGTAACAGAAGATGCATTCAAAATATAACTTTTTCTTTTTTACAATGTCAGTTTCGATCATAATAAATAAATACATAAATGAAATTAGAAATTAATTGTATAAAATCACTTATCTATTAATTTTATTATTTATCTATACATAAATTGGCAAGTGTTTATAAATTTTGATATGACTAGCTTCGTGCAAAATTATGTACAGCAGTTCTTCAAATTATCTTTTACCTTATTTGTAAAGTTAGGTGGTTATTGAAACACATTTTAATTGGTACCTACGAGATATAAAATGAATTTAATTTTAATTTAAAGTTAATAAAATCATCTATTTGTAGAGTTTAATATCTATACAACATTTGCAAATTTAATCAAAAATGTGTTTCAATTTCACAATCCAATTCTAAATAATTACAGTATTCTTAATTATATACAGTTACAAGAAAACAATTAAAAATTCAAGTACAGCAGTCGTTGTTCAATTTAGCTTTCATTTACAATTTAAATACAAAATTCACTAATTATTCGATAACGTCAAAGAAATCAGGAATTTAGAATACCTATCTGACTTATGAATAACCGAAACAAAGATCTTGGAAAGCTTTTTGGAACAACCATTAATGTTTTAAGTTATAAATCTAATATATTCTAGCATTAGGCAGGAATCACTGTAATGGAGACCGAATATAAACGCATTATGAAACGATAAACAATTAATAGTTTAACTCGATTACTTTCAATAGTACCTACTTTAAAAAACTTGGGCAAACTAGATTAAAACATGGCATAATTTATTGATATATTACAACTTTTTTTGTGGTACATACAAAACAATAGAAAAATGGCATAATTTCTTTAATTTAGGTCAAATGAAATTAAATTGTGATTTATTTACATTCCAAAGTTTAGTACGCAAACAGTAGCTCACTGTCCCTAACGCACACGTTCAACGTCACGCGACCTGCAAGAGCACAACCACACACAAGAATATCGTCCAGGTAAGCGCGCACCGCACCGCGGCGTTCATCGGCGGCCAGCCTTCGCTCCACGGACCGCGCCCACCAGCTTCGGGTCATATCGTTGTCACCATTTCTGATGAGAACGTAATAAACATGTTAGAAAATGTAGGCCTTACATATCACATTTTGAAGAGTTTTAAACAAACTGGAACTGTAAAAAGTCAGTTGATGAGTCGTATGCTCAAAACTATTATAATACTTTACCAAGGTTCTGCATTTGGTGTTGGCTCAATACGATGTAAGGATTGTCAAGTTCTGGATCCTCCAATACACCTCGGTGAAGCTGCTCCAAATGTCTATCTACGTCATCTGCAAGCAAAAATTTTCAATATCACATCAAAAATAATGAACAATACAGAAATACTCTTAGAAGATCTCTATATTATATCTATTTTTTGAGTACTGCTTTTTTTCTGCACTGCTAATTAGCATTTCAAGAATAAAAGTAATCAAAAATAACTTACAAGTTACTGACGTTGTGGTTGGAGGAGCGAGCGTGGTAGTGGTCGTCGTAGTAGTAGTAGTAGTGGTTGTTGTACTAGTAGTAGTCGTAGTGAGTACTGGTGAAACAAAAAGAGACAAGAGTGAAAAGATTAAATTATGTTGCAATAAAAGGCTTATAAAAAATAAGAGATTATTAAAATCTACATGAACTACTTACAATGTAAGAACAGCTCAGCCTGTGCCCTTCCCAGACTATTCTCTACGTGACACCGGTATGCTCCAGCATCTTCGCGTGACATCTCCGTCACAATGAGACTCAGGGTATGCCTGTAGCCGCGAGAGGACAGGCTTAGTCTATGTTTTGAACCTGGGAAAAATAATATAGAGCGGAGTTTAAAAGAGAAAAAAGGGTGTTAAAATGACGAGTAGTAAAGACTTTTGCCAAAATGAGTTTTACTGTAAAAATAATTTTAAAACACTGCTCATATTAATAAATTACTCGGATGAGCAGCGCATGACTCATTGGATTCTAGTAAATCTACAAAATTTTGAAAACGCCAGATTCAACTCGGGCGCTCCCTATAAACTATAAAATTAACGCTATGTAAACAATTATTATAAAATAAACATAAATCTAGCCGTATAAATATCATCCAGTCATAATAATTCTCTCAAACTTTCGAATATTAAGGTGTCTATAATAAAGTTCGTACCTTAATTGCGAGGGAAGTTTTAAGATTATTAAATTATTAAGATGCTGTATCAATAAAGTTTATGAAAGTGTAATAATTATAATAACACCAATTAAGTTCTAATGAATAGCAGAGTCATGTTCTACTTTTAATGAAAACTTTGAAGGTAGTTCTTTGAATTCATTGGAATAATATGAATGAATAATCTTAATAAGAAATGAATCTTTCTTACTGCAGTAATGATAAGGTAGTGCTGTAAAAGAAGACTAGTCTAAATAATATCTAAATAAATATTATTCAATATTCCATTTTCATTAGCTGTATCAGGCATCAGCCCTCGTTTTCCATATTGCTAATGAAAGCCGTGATTCTTATAAATTTCCTTAATTTAAGCTCACCTTTTAACAACCAGTAGGGTTACTCTTGAATCCAATCCCAATTTCACTAAAATTCTAATCCGAATCAATCTCAATTCCAATGTTAAATAATTTGGTACCCTTGAACAAAATCGAGCTGGAAATTGAAATCGCATATGCGATCGACTTAACATTGTGACTCACAAAATAACAACACTATGTAAGTGCTGCCATACTCAACATAATAGAAAATACTAATACCAAAATTGGTTGAAAAAATTTCATTTATTTATTTATTTATTTATTTATTTATTTATTTATTTATTTATTTATTTATTTATTTATTTATTTATTTATTTATTTATTTATTTATTTATTTATTTATTTATTTATTTATTTATTTATTTATTTATTTATTTATTTATTTATTTATTTATTTATTTATTTATTTATTTATTTATTTATTTATTTATTTATTTATTTATTTATTTATTTATTTATTTATTTATTTACTTATTTACTTAAATTTAAAATACTTTACCAAAAACCATCAAAAGCGCATAGGAATGATTTTTGAAGGGTAAACCACACTTTAGGTATATCTATAAAGATATTATAGTCCTCAAAATTTTAGCAACCAGCGGGATTTGAACCCGCGCCCTCCAACTCTCTAGTTAGTAGAACGTCCAATCCGGTGAGTTGGAGGGCACGGGTTCAAATCCCGCTGGTTGCTAAAATTTTGAGGACTATAATATCTTTAGGCCAACCTACCAACAGCTGAAGGATCTAGCGGATTTTTTACAAGATAATCCAGGGATAGCAAAAGGTTGTTGCGCCCCGCCCATGGGAATTATCATGTGTTTGTGTTTGTGTCATCAACAAGACTGAGTGTATATTTTGTGTATAAATTTGTCCAAAATATTAAAAATAAGAGACAAACGTGCCATTTTACTTCCGAACACAACACTCTCGAACGCAAAAAAGTTAACTTTTGAAAACTGTAAAAATTCTATCGCAAACTCGACTTCAAGCTCAATTTGTCAACGTCAAATCGCGTCAAGAGTACCGAAAAAACGTATGGTATAAAAATGAGTCGATTCCATTTAGTTTCATAAAATTCCACGGACAAAGATTCCAATCGTGCGCTAGTATCGGATTCAAGAGTACCAAATACCACGATTTCGTTCCAAATCCCAAATTACGATTGAAATCGAGTGTCAAGAGTAACCCTGCAGATTCCTTCCCGTGATTTATTCTCCTAATATAACAGCCTTGCATAAATATTGTCGATATCAGTGTTATTTTTACTGAAATGTTCTTTGAGCTAAAAGTCTGCATTTTAGATATAGTTTTTTACGAAATATTTGGGTTCTAGATTGAAATTATTGAGATAACTTAGTAGTAATATTAAAGATGCCGTAGAAAGTGATTGTTGTCATTATAATAAT
Organism: Ennomos erosarius; assembly: GCA_963580505.1. Taxonomy (NCBI): domain Eukaryota; kingdom Metazoa; phylum Arthropoda; class Insecta; order Lepidoptera; family Geometridae; genus Ennomos; species Ennomos erosarius. The sequence continues at coordinate 15,033,809 of OY756986.1, forward strand.
GATGCTGATTTTGTTTTGACAAAGAGCGTTAAAAAATAATTCATTTTATTTTTCAACTCTTTGAATCTTCATGGCGTAATTGGCGTAATTCATAAATGACTGTAACCATCTGGGGCTATTTTTACGCTTGATAAGCTTGCGTTTGAGTACTATCTCACCTGATGGGAAGTGACGATGCGGTACAACACCCTTGCCTAGAAGATACCTGTTCATTCTCGATTTGAAGATTTTCTGGAATTACAGACGCTGGCAAAGCGTTTCACTCTTTGGCTGTTCGCATGATAAATTTGGACGCAAAACGCTGTGTCTTTGGGCTGTCTGATGATCTACTATTAGCAGCTTACCATTAACAAGTCTTTGTTCCCCGTTCAAGGTCCAGTACACCATCGGAGTAGGGTACGCTTCAGCAGTGCACAGTAATGTGACCACACCACCGGTTGGTGCTCGAATGGCTACCCGCCCCGCCCACACAGACGGTGTAACTGTTAAAAATATTTCAGTTACAATTGAAAACAGTGCAGAATTTAACATTATGGTATACAAGTGCACGAAGAATACTATTATTATTACCATAGCGAATACAAACATTATTATTAGAATAATTTTTACCATGACATATTGAAATAATGAATAACTAAAACGAATTGAAGTCATAAAATACAATTAGAAAAATAATTAGCATCATAAAACGCCGTAAAAATTACTTTTCTTTAATTAATACCAACACGTATAAATACACTTTACAAAAAACGTGCAGTGAAGTCAACATCAAGATGAAGTTTCTACTGATCACTTTTATTATAAGTTGTGTAGTTCTTGTAGCATTTGCAGGTTAAGTATTTAAAATTTAGACAAAAACATTATCTTTATTGAATAACTGATGTTTTTAAAATTATAATGATGAAGATACTCAAATTACAGCTCAGCAAATATTGTATATTGTTATTGATTATAGATGGCGGCTTATTCGTTTAAAGAAGTAATAGGAAAAAAAAAGCGCCGGTGATAAGCCCGTAGTTACTTATGATAATGTATTAAGCTGAAGTGCTTACAAACTCGTTCTGTAGTGTTAATCAAGTGAAGGTTCATAATGCCTCCATTAGAAGGGACGAAAATTCTCTCCACACTGCCGTATGGTTATGCAATAAGCTTTACGAAATTGTAGAGTGTAAAAATCTATTTTCAGATGAATTTGGTAGCTGTGATTATTGTGTTCATCTGAGTGCTGCAGTAACAACCAGTGTTTACCGCTGGAACTCTGCGAAGAAAGTGTAAGCCGCCAACGTCTTAGATTTGGATAATTGAAATCATGAAATGTAATAATAAAGAACCGAAACGAAACTTCGTAGTTGTTTTTAGTAAGTGAGTAAATAGTAAGTAAGATCATACCCACTCATACTCTTGCGTCTATCGACTAATTATTGATTTTAGCAGTCAGTTTAAAGGCAAAAATAAATCGCCTCGAACAAAAACAACGCTTTTAAGCCAATAAAATGACAGAATACATTGAACTCACACATTACGTTGATCTGTATCCGCTTGCTGACGGAGGGAGGGACGCCGTTGGTAGCTATACAGAGATAAGCACCAGACGTCGCTCGTTCTACGCCCGTTAGATTCATCCAAGTCCCGCTCCATTTGGATACTGTGGACAAAATTCATATTGGATTAGTAAGTTTGAAATCTGCTTGTTTGTAGAAAAAAAGGGCTCTAAAGTAATGTACCTTTTTATTCATCATCATCATCATTAACAGCCTGAAGACGTCCACTGCTGAACATAGGCCTCCCCCAGGGAGCGCCACCTAGAGCGGCCGCTCGCCTCCCGCATCCATCGGCGCCCCGCGGCTTTCACCAGGTCGTCGGTCCACCTAGTGGGGGGCCGGCCTACGCTGCGTCTTCCAGTTCATGGTCGCCACTCGAGAACCTTTCTTCCCCATCGGTTGTCAGTTTTACGAGCGATGTGGCCTGCCCACTGCCATTTCAACTTGCCAATCCTAAGAGATACATCGGTCACTTTAGTTCTCCTGCGGATCTCCTCATTTCGGATCCTATCTCGCAGGGAAACACCGAGCATTGCTCTCTCCATAGCTCGTTGCGCGACTTTGAGCTTAGTAATGAGGCCAACAGTTAGGGACCACGTCTCAGTTCCATAAGTCATCACTGGCAACACACATTGATTGAAAACTTCTGTTTTCAGGCTTTGTGGTATTTTGGACGAAAAGATAGGTCGAAGCTTCCCGAACGCTGCCCAGCCGAGTTGGATTCTTCGGGCGACCTCTTTGTCGAAGTTGGACCTACCCAATTGGACAGTCTGCCCTAGATAGACGTATTTGTCGACAACTTCGAGAGTATCGTTCCCAACAATTACCGGTATAGGTGGAACATGGGCATTTGACATGATTTCCGTCTTGTCCATGTTCATCTTAAGACCAACCTGTCGGGAGATTCTACTGAGGTCGTTGAGCATGGTGCTGAGATCATCGAGCGACTCCGCCATTATGACTATATCATCGGCAAAACGAAGGTTAGTGATATACTCGCCATTTATGTTAATGCCAAATCTTTTCCACTCCAAGAGCTTGAAAACATCCTCCAATGCGTTTGTGAACAGTTTCTGAGAAATAACGTCTCCCTATCTCACGCCTCTCTGCAATGGGATCTGTTCCGTACTCTGGTCCTGTAGTCGGACTGACATAGTGGCCTTACTGTACAAACACTTCAACACTTCGATATACCTATAGTCAATTTGGCATCGCTGTAAGGACTGCAGCACCGCCCAAGTTTCGATTGAATCGAAGGCTTTCTCATAGTCCACAAACGCTAGGCATAGCGGCCGATTATACTCTTCGGTCTTCTGTATAATCTGGCGTAGCGTATGGATGTGGTCTATGGTGCTAAAGCCTTTTCGGAAACCGGCTTGTTCGGGAGGCTGGAATTCATCAAACCTGCGTGCGAGACGATTCGTAATGACCCTCGAAAACAGCTTATACACATGACTCAAGAGCGAGATGGGCCTATAGTTCTTCAATAAGGTGTTATCACCTTTTTTGAAGAAGAGCACCACCACGCTCTTGTGTCACACCTCCGGCGTTGTACCTGTTGTTGTTTTTATTACTCAAGTGCATTTGTTTATAAATTACAACGTATAAATAAAAAAAAATTCAATGTAACACTATATCAAATTGTATCTTTATACCAATCTTGGAAAAATCTCATCTAGAAAATTCTGTGAACTAGATGAACGGAACCATTTTTATGTTAATTCCTAAATAAATGAATAAAACGTCGTGAAGAAAATCATCATAAAATACAAAATTTCCATAATACATTTTTACATCAAATTGGATTTAAGGATGTAATTTATTCATTCCCTCATCGACAAAGATACACTCAAAATCGTCTTTGAGGCAAAAACGTTAATGATTTGCTCGTACAAATCTTATTCGTTTTTAAGGCCTTTCTCAAAGGACACCTTATTTCACTGCCTTTTCCTTAACGAGAACTTCGGTAAGCTCCCTTGATCTCATTGATGTGATTCTTTGGACTCGATTCGGATCTGATATGTAGCCTCACTTAGGACGTGTTTTTGTAAAAGAAAACGACCGATTTGAACCCTAATGCTTTGATGATAGGCTTTGATAGCACCATTAAGTTTATTGGTGACATGCTATAGGTTAAAAAAGTTGTAGAAGTGAGATAAATTTATGTTGTGCTGTAGTAAGCTTCAAATCTTTTATATTTATGCCGTGTTGGTGGCAGAGATTTTATTTATTTAATTAGAAAATAAAAATTACAGAAACCCTATTTGCGTATTGCCGCGGGCTGTATGGCTTTGGTCATATTTTTAATAGGGTTTCTTAAATACCCAAACCCTTGTAGGATCACTTTGTTGTCTGACTGCCTTTCAAAACCCTTTTTCTCAGAAACGGCTGACGGCATTAAGCTGAAATTCAGATCAGAATACTCTATATCTTCTATTAGAGTTTTACTTCATAGCCGTTCGCCAATCGTTATATTTTGTATTGGAAAAGTTAATTATTAATTTAGTATCAGGTTTAGATAAAATTATTAGGAATACTTTGCAAAGTAAAATATCTAACTTTCGATTTAGCGGTGGATTGACGAACAATAAACTGAAGTTTAAGTAACTCTCAATCTCAAAAAGTTATTAAGATTCCCGATTGTAACAACAATGAAACAAAACCCCAAAACATAAATTTCAAAATACCTTTCGAGGAACCTTCCGTTCCTTCTAGGAACGGATTAAATCCTTGCAAAGTAACTTGACAATTCTCGCAGAATACTTATCGCGAACTTTCAATACTTATACACTTGTTCGGGTTCGCGAAGGCTCGGAATGATATTCTCTTAAAATTTTATACAAAGTTTGTTAAGCAAACAATGCAAATAGGGAGTTTAACATTCAATTTATAGCCGCAGGAGCAAAAGTTTTCCCTTTGTGTGGTCGCAGTTAGTTGTTTTGCGAGCACGACTTGTGTGCAGCACTGTAAACTGTGACAGTTTTTGCTCATTGTAGCTTTATGTTCGCAAGCGAACCACTGTGCGGTAGTGAGAATAGCAGATAAAGCCCATTCGGACCGAAGTTTAAATAAACAATTGTTTGTCGTGATGTTGTTTGGACGGAATTCGCGAATTTTGCTAATTCGGCTTTTATAGCAACGGGATGTGCTAATGCAACGTAATATTAAAGTTCGGCGATATTTGCTTGTAAGTGACTGTTGGTGTTTATTTTGTAGGTACTTGGTTCTATTTTTGAATGGCGGTACAGTTTCAAATGTTTCTTAAGCATCATCTGTGTAAGCACTCTTATTTTATGCTTATTAGGGTAAACACCGGAAAACGCTTTTGATATTATAATCAACATTTTAACGAAATCTATAACTTGTAGCAATTTTACTGTATGTACAAGCTTTGCATGCCTAAACTCTTTTTTATTTTATTATGTTATCCATGAGAGTGTGGTCAAGGTAGACGTGATGGAAATTATTTAATTTCTTTCCCAGGCGGTGAAAGGTAGTGGGTACACCTTAGATATGTAAATATCGTTAACTATCTTTTAGGAGAGGATAGTTTAGGAACGAAGAAAATGGAGGGGAGAGGGAATAATGATATCCTAAAATCGCTTCCATTTACGGTTTTTCTTTGTTCTTCAAACTTTAAATTCTTCAGCTTTGCATCGATTTCTTTGGCTGTTACAAACATGCTACTAACCCAGCGTCTGGTTGTCCATTTTAAAGTGCCTGGAGTCCTCCCTCCTCCACGTGATGACTGGAGGCGGGGTCCCGGAGGCAGCACATCGGAGGGCTGCATTCTCTCCCTCTTTGATGAGAATCTCACCGCTGCTTGCATCATCATCTATGTCCGGCGGCACTGGGGGTAGTAGAAAAGTATTGAGAACCAACTATCTTTGGAAACTATTATTTTCAAAAAGTATTTGAAAAAAATATTTATCACTATTTTGAGGGTAGCAATAGATGAAATCGATGACTACTACTAGAAGTCCATGGCCTCAAAATCACGCAAAAATTCAACTTTCAACCAAGTTACGTTTCACGAAATCCATATTTCATGCTATCTCTAAAGGTTAAGAGAGGCTTTACTGAATAACTCTTTGATTCATTTAACCATTTTTTTTATAAATCACGCTTCAATAAAACCAATATTAAGATCAAGACCTCGTCTAGACTTTCATTTATGACAAGTTTCAAGATATCAATTTTTAAATTTTATTTTTTGTTTTGTTTTTTTTTTAATCATGAATTTCAATTCGAAAGTTGAATTATCCTCCACACGATTATACATAACTTACGCTTCATTTATACTTCATTCTATGGATTACTAAACTCACCCACTACATGCAGATAGTGCGTCTGAGACATCATAGGCTCCGTGTTGACCTGACACATGTACCGGCCTCCGTCCCCCGGGCCTGCGTCCTTCAGCCCGAGAGTCCAGGAACCGTCGCCATGGTTCACGCTGATCCTGTGGTTTTTGGTGATCACGTGGCCTGCGATCGTGAGGATCGTCTGCGTGTCCACGCGAAGCCACGCCACCTGGTGAAAGAACATCTTAAATGCATTTTGTGTGAAGTCTTTGAAAACAGGTGCAGTAGGTACAATCTGGAACTCTCCAAGTCGCGATTGAATATATAGGTAGCTTAATATTAGGTACCATCGTAGATCGCATCGTCACTTTCCATCAGCTGAGATTGCGGTCAAATGCGGGCCTATCAAGTTATAAAAAATTAGAATATAAAGTCTCACTAGACCCATCGTAGATTTGGCTCCTGGATCTACTGAGATTGAACCTCATTTTCTACTACAATAAGGAGGAGGTTTTCGATTTGCTTGTATTTTTTATGCTTGTTACCTCATAATTGTATTAATATCCCCACTATCATAAAACCATCAAAAAGACCCTTAAAAATACCTTGCGAGCCGAAATTGCTGAGATGACTGTAACTGTAATGGGCAGCAATGTCGCTTAACATCAGGTGAACGATAAGCTCGTCACGCCATTAATTTTCATAAAAAAGTGAGACTATTACTTTACATTACATAGCATACTAACATAATCCAGTTTAAAAGCTTTTATTAAAATTCATCCAAGAAATATTATAATATCAGCATAGAACTGATTAAAATTATTAGATTACTTTAGATTGATTAATGCAAAATTCTACTCAAAACAACCCTTAATTATGAATAAAGGATATCTTCAATGAATAGCCCGCAAACTTAGATAAATACATTTCAAAGTATACCAAAACACCTTCTATTGAAAACGAAAACTTAAAACATAAATAAAGTGTTCGGACTTAATAATGAGAAACGATGAATTTCATAAGTTTTAAATTCGAGTTGTTTTGGAGTTTTAAAATTATTTCGGAAGCTTTTATTGTCTTAGAACCTTTTTTGTTAATCTTTGAATATTGCGATATTTCGCCGCCAGGAAATGTTCTTCGCTTCCGTTAATTTCCGTCTTTGTTACTTTTTCTTAATTGTTTTGACAGAATTCTGAAAAAGAGGACAAAAAGTCTATTAAACTCACTCCCCGAGGGCTCGTACTTCCTTAGCACACTCTGTGCATAGCTTTTCCTGATGAAGTTTACTAAGAGTGGGTGTATTTACCCGACAAACTTATCCGTGCGGTTATTTTTATATAAATTATAAGAAAATGAATGTCAAGCTGATTTGGTGTTTTAATACTACAATCTCAGAAAAATCATTGTTAATGATTCATTACATTTCTAGTACTATATAAACGTCAATTATTCCAAGGCTCTATGAGGACGGAGGATAGTTGGGGGACTCTTCGCCACACCTCCACGGCTCCTGGCTCCACACGTCTGGTGGGTAACCGAGGTGTAAGGTTACCCACCCATAAGCGCAGAGGCCCTTAAGGGCCTACCGCTGGGGCGAGATAGTGAATGCTAGCGCGACCCTATCTCGCCCCGTCCTGGCTGCGGACGGATCACGGGGCGTCTTAGTGGGTTCGAGTCCCACATACCCTACCATCACACCTGTGGTGGCAGAAAAGTACGTGGGCAATTCGTCCTCTCAAAAAAGAAGGTTAATTATAACTATAAAAAGGAGATATAGCCACCAAACACCCAAACAAAAGAATCTTAAACAGTGAATCTTTCTCAAAGCTATTAATTATCCTCTCGCTTCCAAATCTGCAATACAGCTCCTCCACCCAAGCTAGGGGCTATTAGAGCTGCACTGCCAGTAAGCTGCACTGAGCTGGATCCATTCATCTCGATAAACCTCTGCAGTGATCTAATGCACCTTCTTTTGTGCAATAATGTTCCATATATTTACAACCTTACCATTGATAGTTTAGGTCGTAAATAATGTTTTTGACAGCAAACAAATACACTGCATTTTTTGGTGGAAATCGGTTACTGTTGATGTTACTAATACTTCTTTGCATAATATTTCTATGGTAAATGAAACATTTCATGGTCTTCTATTATCTTCTTATGTCTCGATTATTTAGGAAAAACAATATCTTCATAGCTCTTTCGGTTGTTATCATAAAATACATTTTATTTTATTTTATTTTATAGATTTGGTGGGTTGTATTTCCGTTGAATGAAAGATTTATACAAAAATCTACTTTTTTCAAAAAAACCGGATACATAAAATTATAAGTACCTACTTCCCCACCGAATGGCATAGATATGAGGCGCTCTGTATAGTTTTTTTTTTAAAACAGAAAGCTAGTTAACTTTGTTATCTAACTTTGCAAGACTCCGCTAATCTCTATAAAAATGAAATTGCGCTTGAAACACATTTGCACAGCTTCCATTTCACTTAAGCTGGGTGCCCATTACTCTGGCCTCTTGTCTTGATACTGTCTGCACCCATCCATCCTTGTATGCTGCTAATGCGCTTCCTTCCTTAGCTTTAAATGCTTTGAAGATTCATTAGCGTTTAATTTATTGTTTGAAATGTAGTTTTCGTGTATTGTGTTTTTTCTGTTAGTTGGTGTTAAAATAAAATGAGCAGAGTATTTGAAAGAAAGCCAGCTGAAAGGACTAAGCGATTCCGACATTGGGGCCAAGATTGTTGTGCAAAAAACAAAAACCTATATGCTTATTTGGCAGTCCAAAAGCTGTTGTGGTCTTTATCTTTTTGAAAAGGAAAGCAACATTTTTGAGCTGTTCAATACATTCGAATCAATTGATCCAAATTTTGTTACACGAGAACAATAACATTTATTAGTAGAAGTTGTTATGATGATCATGGTGATGAATGAAATATTATAATATTTGTTTTTTTTAAATAGCTATCAGATAAGAACTAAAGGCGTGGCCCCAGTTTAAAAACAGTCCCATTGACATATTACAAATACTTTTACAGCGTACATGTTCTTCATTGTTATAAAACAGTAGTTCAGAAAGCGCTTTTACGCTGAAATGAAACTGCAGCAATTATTCAAAACACTGCACCGAATAAAGCTAAATTGGCCTTAAAAATAACGTTTCGCTATACAATTATTAAATCTCTCTCGCAAGCTTCGCTACAATTTGAGCATTCCAATAACAGGTTCATTTTACTTTTATTAAAGCTATAAATACACACCTACAAAAATGCTGCTTGCTCCTCATTTTTGACCCCGATTTTTCACATAACTGCAGATAATACAATAAGTACTAAAATCACCTCTAGAATCAAATCTGCCAACTCAAATTACTTTAATAAACTGCCTTGTTTGTTTGTTTCTTAGTATCAGTATGGTTACAACGTTAAAATGGTTGTACAGATTTATATGAACTCCTTCATACTGATTTCTAATTCAATAATAGAGTTCTCATAGGAAATGGGTGAATAATATTTATGATTTTTAAATAATTAGTTAATCTGTGGGTGAATAATGACTGACACATAAAGCGGTACTAACATATTCATTACTATAGTGAAATGTCCTCCATTTTTTATAAGTATTAAAATTCATTGACCGCAATTTGAGGCCCATATGAAAACAGCGTATATTCTGCAAAGCACAGTAGAACAGAGTGCCTGTAATTTAAACAGAAGCAGTGAGCCGACAAATTGCAGTAGTTGGCATGTGATTGCGGTGGCTGTCTACCGTCGATATCGACGTGCTGTGTCACTATTCGATAGTGTTACGCAAATCTGTACAAGATAGATAAATAGACCAAGGTAACAAACAACAAAACAAGAAACACTTATAAGTAGGTGGCAATGGGCAGTTTTATCGCAAGAAGCAATCTCTTCCAGATTCCACAGAAAAGTAGTTATGGTATAAGTTTCGAGATTTGAGTCTCTCTTGAACTGCGCGTAGTTTCGCAAACCTCAAGCCGCGGTTTGAGGTAACTAGACAATAATTAACGACTACTATAGTTATAAAAATATTTAGATTATAAATTAATAGTGTTGGCCTATACTATATATTAGTAGGTATTTTCTGATAGTAATTAATTTTATAATTTTACAACGCCTTAGGTACTTGTTAACCGTCTTTAAAACAAACTAAGTTAATATAAAAACACATTTTTCTTTGAGATGCAAATGACATTTCTTTGTGATGTACGCCGCTGTGGAGTGGAATGGAGGAAGTGGCAAAATGAGGTCAACGACTTACAAGAAAGTCGTTATGAGCTGCATAACTGCAAACTAACTAAAGTCTTACAGTTCTACTTTACTAAGAAGCAATGACGCAGAAAGAATAGAAACTAGCTGAGTATTCTTAAAACACCTAAGTTATAGAACTTATGGAAAACCTAGTCATTATGAAGAATCATGTAGCATTCATCGTGTTACGTCTCTAGAAGATAGGCGAACTCTCTCGGATATGATGTTCCTGCATAACATTTGCGATGGTAGAATAGACAGTATAGAGCTCAGTAATATGTTCTTACGACTTTGTGTTCCCAGGACCAGATCAAGACACGCGTGTTTGTTTGCACCGCATTTTGGTCAAGCAAATTATACACAGAATGCAGTTGTGAGTCGTCTTCAGTCTACTTATAATAAAAAATTTGCTTCCCTCGACCTGTTCTGCTATGGTAGACAGGCTTTTAGAAACTCTGTTTTAGATATATTGAGTAACAAAGGCTAATAGAACATAAGTACCTACACATAACAACACACGCATGACTCCCTATTATATGTATACCCTTTTAAAATGCACATGTCACCCTTAATTTCACGCGCAATTTTATGTACAAAAACACAACTAAAGCTATCATTAGTATTTTTTTATCCAAGTACTTTCAATTCTAACACATTTAAGATCATTTATTAATATTTGTGTATATGTATAATATAATATTACATTGTTTTACCTAACTGTAACGTCAGGAGCTTTGAATATAATTTTCTTATATACTTTCCTAGGCTTTGCAGGTACTAAGTCACTTGTCGCTAATCAACGATATTAAGTTATACTGTTTTAAAAAAATTTATTCCTTTTTTAGCTGTAAATTTAAGTAAGAATTGGTTTATTGTGTTTATTAAGGTAAGAGCTGTGGAATAAATAAATAAAGAAAATAAAATAAATAAATAAATCTGCATATAAGGGGGACTACCACAACCTCTTATAGCATTGTTACCTCAACCATACATTGATAAATGACAACAGTAAGAATACTGTAATGTTACAGAGGCAGACCAGTTTTGATGACGTCACATTAAATCGTTTACTCAACATCATGTTGACACCGACGTGCGACAGAGATAACGCTATATAAAAATGTGGATGTCTCGTTCTAATGCAGGAATACTTCATAAGTTCATGGTACGAATTCGAACAATATTATTGTAACCTTGAAACATTACTGTCATGAAAAAACCGGCCACCAACGGATTTCACGCTCTAAAACTTTTGTCTTGCAGAAAACGATACATCTTTACCTGTTGTTAGTTGTTTTTGTATGTATTGTTGTTGTTGTGTTTGTGTGTTGTGTTATTGGTATCTATTTGTTGTTCAATAAATTAATATTTGATTATAAATAAGTAAAACAAATGAATAAAGAAAATCTATCGACGTCAGCTAGCGGCTGGCGTTAAGTTCCGTAACGAACCGGAAAGGGAGTTCGCAGGGCGCGCAAGCTTCGTTTAACTCGCCCGCGTGGCAGCTGATGCCGACTCTAATCTCACAAGTTTTGTAGCAAATAATCAAATTATCATTTTGGGAGCAGCTGGATTTAGATCACAAGAAACCTACCTCGCGGTTTCATCAGTAACTTGATTTTTTTCATAGATAAAAATTTATCGTCATCATGATTATCAATAGCCGGAGGACGTCCACTGATGAACAAGAACATAGAACCCTCACAGAGTGCCATTTTTTTTATAGGTTGTGGAATGGAACCGGCCTACGCTGCGTCTTTCGGTGTAACAAGGATAAAACGTAGTATGTTAATTCCAATAACATATTATTTAAACAACTCGTGTGCATATTTGAATGGATTAAGTCGTTTCTGAAAGATAGCATAGTCTCAATATGTTTCCATTGTATATACAGCTCAGAAGTAGAATAATTAAATAAGTCAGCAATTGGTCACTTCATGACAGGTCACTTTCAATTTAGCAACGAGGATAATACAATACTTGCCGTGAGCGTCGCCGAGAACGGAATGTTTGTCTCACTCAAATGAAGCTATATTTATACTGAATCACCGGAGGCGATCCGTCAGGCAGTGGGAGTGGTATAGTCGCTAAACACCGTGTATGTCTACTCCGTGACTTCACTAAGCGGTCCCAATGGAAGACCAGCGCCGGTTCGTAAGAACTAGCATCATGCTGAGTTGGGACCGATTTGTGACAGATTATTTAAAATGTATTTAAAAAAAAACACAAAAGGCACAAAGCCTTTTGTGTTTTTTTTTATCTGTTGCAAATAAATAATTTTTCTTTCTTCTTTTTTCTTTCTTTAAACAACTGTTTATGGATTTAATTTGAAAATAATTTTGAAGAAGTATAAAAATATGACAGTCTTCCAAAATATGCTAACAATTGCTACCACAATAGCCGTCTCTCATATGGAGAGAGCCAACCAGGATTCAAACTAAGGTGGGTCACTTTGGAAGTCGCTTGGGCTACCACTTAGCCAGCTCTTTTTTAATAATTAGGAAAATTGTTTTTATTCAACTTTTATATTTACAGCACTGTTAAATATTATGATAAAATAGAACCCTCACTTATACCAAACTCCATTTATTCAGTCAGATATAGTATTTGAGTGTTTAATTCTGCAATTCTACCAAAACGGAGGATCGGATAGAGGTAATAATATTCCTAACTGAGTACTGCAGGTGCAAAATGCCAGATAAAATTGGATTTTTATCGCAGCCATTAAGCAGAAGTGACCACTTTCCATCGAATTGGATGGCTGCCAAGGACACTTGGAGTTACTAAGCCGTGTGCTTTTTTAGCAGATGCGCTTTGATTATCTACGTAGCGTATTTAAACGACTCAGGTGTAGACTACATATGAGTGTAGATGCGTAGGATGTCTACGAAGAGTGAATGTTGCGTAGACAGTCTACGAAGTGTAGATGCTGAGTAGACTTTCTACGTAGTGTAGAGGCTGCGTAGACTGTCTACAAAGTGTAGCGATGACGCGCAAAGTGCTGAGCTACCACAAACTAACCAACCATCTATCAACTACAAAACCATCATGTTTCATGGCATTTATTATTTATTTATTTATTATTATTATTTCAAAGTTACAATAATATTGTTCGAATTCGTACCATGAACTTATGCAAGGTGACTTTGAATTAGTATGTTATCCCTAAAGGGGATAAATCTACACACCAAGCTAGATAATGTTTCTTCTACGACTTTACTAAATTAATAGTTTTTCAATGAAGAAAAACCATGTAAAGTTTACGCTCGAAAATAGCCTTAGCGCAGCTGGGTGATTGAACTTCATCCTTGACCGAGTGCACATGAGTTTTACGAGCTGTGATTAGAAATGAATTCATAGTATCTTGTTATCTCTCATAGCGATCGCACGTGCAATTTTCCGAATGGATTTATTTTTTACCATGGAAGTTTGGAAACACCCAGTTTCAAGTAAGGCTCTCACAACTTAATAGGGTATCATGGTCCCAGTCCCCCCATTTCGGGATAGTATACCAATTCAAGGTCACCTTGTAAAGTATTCCTGCGTGTGAACGAGACGTCTACATTTTTATATGGCGTTATCACTGTCACACGTCGTTGTCAACATGATGTAAAGGTATGACATGACAGTTGTATTTGAGTGAACGATTTAACATGTCGTCATCAAAACTGCTCTGGCTCTGAAACATTAAAGTATTCTTACTTTTATGTCATTTGTCAATGTATGATTGAAGTAATATTGAAGTAATAATGCTATTAGACGTTGTGGTTGCCCCGTGATCATAAAAAAAACCTTTTTTTTAGCTTTTAAACCAAAACTAATGAACTCATTTTAGTAAAAGTTCTGGATAACTCGAGATCAACATAGAATGTTTTAATTGACAAAAAAAAAATATAATTTCCCAATAAAAATAAATAATAATATTACAATTTTTTTTACAAAAGCGGGACGTAACAATTAGTTATAAGACACGATTAGAAACAAAGATATTTAAACAACGAAGAAAAGATGACAAATGATTTTATCGCAAAAAAAAATACTGTAATTTTTGAAGAGGTTTAAGTAATCTCCTAGAAACCTACTAAACAAAATAAATGTAAGAATAATTTTATACGCTCACAACTCAAACAAATACCATTCCAAATAAAATAACAAAATAAACATCTTGAGATATTAAAATGACTTATTTCAGATAATCTCAATTAGTATTCCGTTTACATTCAAAAGAAGTTACAACGTATACACTAAACATAAATTGGACAAGATAAAGTAAACTTTAGCCTGAAAATTTACGGTTGAAAATAGCTTGACTGGCTTTTCAGTTTGTTTACAATATTTTTAGCTACTAGAAGTAGAAATATAATTTAACAGAAAAGAACTAAGTTCAAAACATCTTCTATATTTAAATTGACTAAAAATAAACCTTCAATTGAAAATGAAACTTAAATCAACAGTAATAAATTAGAAGCTACCTTAAATGTTTGTAAGTTGTCAACCCTGCAAGTGAGAGCTGCGTCTCGGCCCAAGGCCACGGTCACGTTGGAGCCCGGACCCACAAATCTTGGCAAATCTGAAACAATCAAATTATGCGCTAAAGAATAAATTGAGGAAAATGAGACGAAATTTTGTCACGAACTTGGATAGTACTTTGGAAGGCAAAACAAATCTTAGATTTAGTTTTTGACACAGGGGAAGTTGCAATCTAGATTTTTTTAATGCCAAGTCTAGATGCACGATCTAGATTTTGCTACCTGCATGACTCAATGTCAAAAAATATTTTGCATAGCTGACCCGCCCCGGCTTCGCACGAGTTAATAAGTTTTATGTTCTAACCCTGTTTATGGGTAAGAGAGAAGGGAAAGGTAAAAAAATAGGAGAAAAGGATGAATGGATAGGACGGCGCTGCCTGCCTTCCTTCGCCGTGCCATCCGCATCCCCCTATTTTTCACCTTTCTCTCTTCTATCTTCCCTTCCACAGGATGAGTATATTTTTTGTTATTGTTTTTTTTTTTATTTTTTTTATTTTATTTTTTATTGAAATTTAAATTGATATAAACAAATATAATTATTACTATGCGAACGAAAAATCTTGAATATAAATTGCATCCTTATTGGTTGGGCAACCCGCACTTGGCCGTTTTGGAAAACAAAAAGTATTATAATGTTATTCTGCATAATTAGCTATAACCATACCAAATTTCAGCAAAATCCGTTCAGTAATTCCAGCGTGATGCGTGTTCAAAGGAACAGACAGACAGACAGACAGACCATAAATTAAAAAAAAATTGTATTTATTTCTATATCGATTAAGAAGCGCAAAGCAGTCAAAACTTTCCAATAATATTCAATGTACAGATTTAGCCCGGTTACAGTTTTATTATATGTATTGATTTATAGAAATTTGATGGTCCGTATTAGTATAATGGGCTAACTATAACCTCGCCGTGTCAAGCGCAGAGTTCACCATCAATACAGCTTTTCTAACACTGCACCAAAAAAAACCTCACAGTTCTATTCACTATAAATTAACTCGCCTGCAAATTCTGAAAAGCAAATCCCCGCACATTGGAACTGAAAACGCGATCGCATAACTTATACCCGGTTCGAACCGGAACAAAACCGCGCGTAACCGGATAACCGGCCCTCGGCTAAACTATACCTGGAAACCGGACATTGCACAGTATCGTGGACAGGTTGGAGAAAAGTTAGTAGCGGATTTATCGTATTTGAATAAGGATATTCACGGTCTCAATAAAGTTACATGTATGATTTTGATAGTTTTTGATTGCAAAATGCTTTTCCAATAGGTAAACCCATTTTCAAATTGATTAAATTGCCAATTATGTGCTTCATATTTGGCTGTGTCGCTTACCATCAGGGAGTTTGTGGTCTAACGAATCTTATTATAACTAAAAACATGATAAAAAATAAAAGTAATCTTAAAATAAAATGATATTTATGTAGATAATATACTAGAGGAAGGAGGCTTGTGCACTGCAGAGACCTTTCTTTCTTTCTTTCTTTCTTTCTATTTGCATTAAAACAATCTCAAAACTGATGTCTATGGTAAAGTAGGAGAAATTCTCTAACAAGGCGTCTTTTTCAGCTTTATATTCTATTCGTCAATATACTTCGCAGGTAGTTCAAACGCAAACATTACAAAACTCCGTCTCCATTACAATATCTGTCTAATTTCTGGAGTAAAGTCAAAGAGTACTGCAAACAAAGTCGCGTCCTCGTTTAAGGACGTCAACTTTATCTGGGTTTTGTCGGAACCGGATAAACACAAAAGTCTCAAACAAAAAGACAACTTAATTCACCACGATTTTCTTTTATTGCAAGCACTCTCCTGGGAGTATAGAGTAACTACAGACTGAGTATAAGTTCGGTGGGAGGAACCGTCGATATTGTTCGGTTCTCAGATCGGTCCCAGGGCGCCGGACGGTCGAACTGTAAGTGTAAGTATGTGGAGAAATGCACTTTGGGAGCTATTGTCGAGTTTAATTTCGAGGCCTGTCTTCTGTTCGATAGGGGAGTGTTTTATTATGTTTGAGAAATTGAATTTTTGATATGTTTTAGGTGTGTGTTTTATCTGTAATCAATAAGTTCATTGTTTTTCTCAGAGTTGTTCTGCTGCCCTACCACAAAGTTTACACAAACCATCATGGTTCGTGACAGTAATGCTTCAAGGTTACAATAATATTGTTTGAATTCGTACCATGAACTTATAAAGTATTCTTGCGCGAGAACGAGACTTCTACATTTTAATATAGCGTTATCACTATCGCACGTCGCCGTCAACATGATTAACGGTATGACAGTTGTATTTGAGTGAAATATTTAACGTGATGTTATCAAAACTGCTCTGCGTCAACAATATTACAATATTCTTACTTTTATGCCGTTTGTCAAAGTATTTGTCAATGAATTTATTTCTGTACGCACTCACTTGCAAGCGCCCTTATAGGGTTCATGTAATATCTACCTATAAGCTACTTTTAAGACCTAACATTATATTTTTGTACATGAATGCAAATAAATGAATATGAATATGATTGAAATAATATTGAAGTAATAATGTTATAAGACCTTGTGGTGACCCCGCTGTTCTGATAAAGAAAAAGATCAAGAGAGATCCTATCAACTTTTTACAGTACGCGTCTTGAGCGACAACAGTGCAACGCACACATGGTATTTTTTTTTACTATTAGCGCCGACAAAACAATTTTTTTTTCCCTTGTATCAAATCAAATAAAATCGTTTATTTGCATAAAAACATGGCTAAATGTAACACCAACAGCAGGTCTTCGGTATGTCATTAAAATAGATCATGCAATAAGCAATATTTAGAGAGAATGTCAAATGGTTCACATTAAAATTAAGCAATCTATGTGGTTCAATTTAAATTAATATAATAAAATGTACAACTAACATAAAAAAATGAGTCAAGCTGCAAAACAAAATAATCAAAATCGGTAAAATTATACTTAATTCATTAACAATTTAAACGTCAAATTACACTACAAAAAAACCAAATCATTTAGACACAATACTTCGTTTCCAATTTAAAAATTTATTGACTGTGTAAAAGCCTCCTATCATAGCCTAGCCTTTTATATACATAAATAAAATACATCTCTATTGTATTCATTAATATTGTCAGTTGGATAAAAGTTGAATGATATGATTTGCTCGTCGAAAAAAAATAAAGCCATTATTTTTATCATTTATTATTTATTTTATACATTATTTTAAAAATATCAACAATTCAATGTGTTTTGATAATGCCGTCCAACTTATTTTATAGATAGGTATCTATCGGTACCTATTTCAAATTCCATTATACACAACAATATAGGTTCCTATTTTTTTATTACAAATTAAAAGCGTATGACTATCTTATGAATGAAATTCTAGAGATATCATCCTTTATAACATTTTACCTATCTCAAAAATTCACCCGTACGCTAACCAACCGGGGCCATACTTAATCCGGTTTCCACAACCGTGGCCAACCGTACCTGTCTGCGGTACCGCAACGAATTTAATCAGAACTAATTTAGTAGATGTAAGAAACTTCTCGACTTTACTTAGTGGAATGGTCCCGTCGCACCTGAGTGATGTCAGAAATTTTGAGAAGTACCTACTAGCTTAATATTGTGAATTTCATTACTTGATTACGAGATGTGAAGCAAGTATGAAAGTTTCATGCTTTAATATAAGATTTGATTGATAGATTAATGGTGATGTTTCTTCAACTGTGAAACTTTCGTTTATCTTCATTAGACTACAAAGTTTTATAACTGGTTATCTAAAAGGTAGAAGAAACCTTGCTGTATTACTAGTTATTCAAATTCAAATTCATTTATTCAAGATAATTCAATCCACATTGTTAGTATTAACACACAAACTTACAGCTATGTATTAGTAGAATCATAATTACAATAAATGTCAATCAAATTAAATCAAAAATTATTAAATTCATAAATTACAAAATTATATTAAGTAGGTACATTATTATTTCGCATTTCAATGCGTCGGGAAGACAAGCACCCCTGTCCAACGCTTCAGTATCGGACCATCCACGTCCAGTTATGAATCAGGAGTATATATTATATAAGTATATATTATAATTTTATCCATTATCAGCAAAAAAAGAGTCAGGTTTAATTTGTTTTACTGATTAACTAGACCTGGTTAAACTGATAGGTTTTCGAGTGGTGATGATGTACCGAAACTTCCAGCGTAGGCCTCCACTAGGAAGACGGATGATCTGATCAAAACCACGGAGAGCCAATGGATTCAAAAGGCAAGCAGCCGCTCAAAGTGGCACTCTGTGGGAGACGATTTTCAGCGGTGAACGTCTTCAGGCTACTAATTATGACGATGATGATCAGTAATTTTGCTGAGATGAGTTTGTCATTGTCAACTTTACCCATATAAAAGTATCGTTTATTATTTCAACATATTTGAGGATATCCCAGTCTTGAAGTGGCAAACCTTAAGGTAAATGAGTTCAAATAATTATACTCATATAGTAATTAAGGTATACAATTCTGTACTCAGTTACTGCTTCCCTGTTCCATAGTACATTCAATCTAGATGAAATATTTGTTGGCACATAACAAATACACATCGCAGTGGCGCGCTCCGTTCCAAGCTCCGTGGGACAGCAAGCGATACGTCTTGTGAGTCGTCTAATGAACCATGCTGCGTAGACAAGATATTAATGTATTCTAGGGTGCTACTCCTGGAAATCACACGTTTTTTTCATTTTATCCGAGTACAAATTAAATGATCGAAAAGCGAGTGTGGATTAACGATGGTAGGTACGACTGGTATGCTACGCAGGCTTTGGCAAAATATGTGCGGAATTTGCACTTGCTATTTTATGAGAATGAAATGTCGAGCTAGTCGTTCACCTGGTGTTAAGCGGCTGTCCATAACAGTGGCAGTGTGCTAAACTTGGACATCGAAACAAAAGTTTCGCATGACACTGCACACGCCTGAGACATCACATAGTTTAGTTATCAGATTACTAAAATATGAGATCAGATTATAAAATCTCATTTGCTCAGTAATTTCACTAGCTACAATGCTCTTCAAAACCGGAACACAGTAGTGCTGGCACACTACTGCTTGACTGGCTTTTCCACGGGGAAGTAAAATATCACCAGGGAAGTAAGCCCGTTTGAGAATTACCAAATTCGAGGATATAATTGTTTTGAACATGAGCATGGTAGAGTATCCATCCAAAAACACGATTTTTAGAAAGTTGTGAGAAGTGTGTACTTGACATTAATTTAACCCCCAAAATCAACTTTGTACCGGGTACATAATTCTAAAATTAGTGTTCTACATCATTGCGAATACCACAGGTACAAAATGAGATTCAATAGTAACACCCCTCGAGAGCAAAATGAGAAGAGATGATAATGTATAATACGGGAAAGAAATAAATCGGCCCTTAATTCTTAAGTAAGCTTATTTGTAAATGTCGTGAGGATTGTGCTTATGTTAGCTATAATATGGAATTCCCATTTTGACATAATTCGATTTATTTCATTTTAGTCTTATCATCATGAATGTAACCAGGGGTGTCACCACAAGGTCTTATAGAATTATTACTTCAATCATACTTTGAAAAATTACATAAAAGTAAGAATATAGTATTGTTGTTGACGCTGAGCAGTTTTGATGACGTCACGTTAAATATTTCACTCAAATACAACATACCGTTAACCATGTTGACAGTGACGTTCAACAGTGATAACATTATATAAAAACGTAGGCGTCTAGTTCTCGCGCAAGAATAAATAAATAAATAAAATAAATATGTGTGGACATTTCACACAGCGCTATCTAACCCCAAACTAAGCATAGCTTGTATTATGGGAACCAGATAACAGATTACTTTATAAGTTCATGGTACGAATTCGAACAGTATTATTGTAACCTTGAAGCATTACTGTCACGAACCATGATGGTTTGTGTATACTTTGTGGTAGGGCAGCAGGTATTTTATTATCAACATTCAAGGTAATCGATTCTTCGCATATTATTTTTTATGATCCATTACTTATTGCTTACTGATATGTAGTCCAAATGCCTACTGCGCACCCAATAATACCCAGTTTAGTTTCTTAACATAAAATTCAAACTCTATAATACGAACCAAGGAATAACATTGTAAACGTCCCGTCTAGACTAAATTGGGTTACCTTACCCGGGGCTAGGTTACCTAATGTGTTCTAGGTACTCGAAAAGTCAAAGGTAATTTTGTAACTTTAGCAGGTCAATTGCCAATTCCCTGTAATTAGGTTGGAGACGCTGAATTGAAACTAAAAAGTAAAAAAGGTAGGTCTCTGGCTGAGCATTTATACAAAGAAATAAAAAACGTTAAATTTACCTCCATCACCTCAATTTTATAATTGAGGAGTTCTACTGGTCTATCTGCATTAGTTCTTCACCGAATTTACATGGGACTGCCACCGTAATACAAGGGTCTTCTATAAAACGAAAAAGGACAATGAAAATCGGTCTAGAGATCTCGGGGAGAAATAACATTTTAAATACACAACCGACGTTGTACTATCCTCGTTATCCATTTACTATAACTGTAGATGTTCACACATAACTATTATAATTAAAATGTTGGCATAATTTTTTTATATTAAATAGGATTACAATGTTACCGATTGAGTTTCTTATTGTCTACATAACTTACCGTTTGGAGATCGTTACTTATTTTCTAATAACACTATAGATATAATAGTAAGGATTAGTATTGGTGTAAATTCGCCAAGAATATATATTTTCAAAAAGGAATTACTTCAACACGTATAAAAATAATCCTTGAAAAGAATATTAGAAGCGCGCAAAATGGATTTTCCTCTCATGAAACACGGAAAATCGTACCCTTTTAAAGTATTGCTTCTTTTTACTTTCTGTATCACGGGTTGCGTAATAATAATTTGATATAAAAAGCGATTGAAGTTCAGAAACGTGCGTATTTACCCGACTATGGCAACAAGGAGGGTTATTTTCTTTTATATTGTTATTGTATTATGTAACATACGTGAGTTTTTGGATGGATATTGCCACAAAATAATTTATCATTCGAAATAAAACCAAGTAAAATATTCTTTTGTTGTATTCTGCCATGGAAAAATTATGTTATTTTTGTAGACAAACTTTAACCTGATTACTTGAAAGGCTTATTTATTGTTCCGGCGCTTTACTATAATAAAATACCAATCATCAAGTTTAAGTGAATTATGTCGTTTTCGATTATACGGAATGACACAAATGTGCAAAATAACACATATGCAAAATGACAATGTCGCAAAACAGCTGACCACAAGTTAAATTACCGTTCACTTTTTCAGTAAGAGCGGGGTTGATAGCCATAGGTATACCTACTACAGCCTACTACTTTCGTAAGTATTAGGACATAAGGTAATAAACCATATTTCTGGTCTCCTAATAATTTGCGTTCACAAACATAATAACAATGTATTATTAGTTAGAAAAAAGTACACTATTCAAAGACAGCCGCTCCCATTAAACACTATAAATATTGTAGTAAATAGCTTCGTGATAGTGAAAAGTGTCTTTGCTACCTATGGATAGCTTGCTGACGATTTTATTACCCGTAGTTAAATTTTTGACCACCGTTTTCATTTTCATTATTTTTGAATTACGAACTGTCTATTCTAGTCCAGTGTCTATTAAAAGTAAAATAGGTTTATTTGATGAAATAAATGAGGATGATGATTTTTATTTTCTTTTTTTAGTAGCGTACATATATTGCAAACATACGAAATACACGCTTACACAAGTTTCCTCCCCATTTTTATACAGTATCGTAAAATGTATGCTGAAAAAACAAACATTCTAAACGGCAGTAAAACTCCGAAGAAATATCAAAACGGCTTCCAATAACAAACTTGCTGAATAACGAATGTTTACAGCCCAACTTCAGGGAAGCCTACTCTTTTACTACTCACTACTGCCTTGGAAACAGACCCTTTATGAATATTTCAAAGAAAGTAAACAAAATTTGATTACTGAACGGTTAGAAGACTGTTTTTCTTTGAGATAGTTTGCCAAATTAGGTTTGCAGGATGGGCTGGAAGGTCAATTTAATATTCAAGATGAAATGAGGCGTGATAATAAGGAGATGGGTAAATGAGCCAGTTCTAGAAGAGTGTTATTTTTTTCTTTCCTCATTGTTTATGAGGCAAAAGGAACAAGAATTTGGCCTAAACTTGAATTTGGCGAAACAAGAATAGCTCTTTCATTATGGTTGTCTCTTGTCCCCATTAATATTCTCCTATCTTCACATGGTCAGTCTGGACACTTACATGTAGATTAAGAAATTATTACTTGTTAATTTAAATAATACTGTAAATTAAAAATAATACTTTATAATTAGTGAAACGATGACGACGTAAAATTATGAGAAATGATGCGAAAATATAAAGAGCAAATTCTACGAAAATATTTAAAACTGCCAAATAAATTGTAGAATTTCATCGTAATGACAGTAAAGAAAATTACTTGTTTTTGTTTAACTCTTAAACTTCCAACGACCCGATATCGAACACACATGCATTGTTATTCGATTTTTCATCATTGCTGGTATTCCAGAAACCTGCATTTGACCACTACCTCATCCGACTAAGATGTCTGGGCCGAAAGATACCTATTTATTATTTTTATTCTTTGATTATATTATGATACGTGCCAGTTTTTTTTACTTACTCAATATCACATTAAATAATCAAGTGGGACTATCAAATAAATTGTTGTTTATTAACAGCAACCTAAATTTAATGTTAAAATTAAATATTTACAAAATCACTAGAGTACGATTCATTAAACCGACTCAAATGAATGATTACTCCCCCGCGAGTTGATAATAATTTGTAGTTGCACAGAGTACCTCAATTTGTCACGAAGTAATTCAATGCAACTATGTGAGAGGACTGGTGATAATAAAGCTGGAAAATTAATGGTAAATCCGATAAAACAATTGGCTTTTCCGCGACGAGTGAGCAATTAATTTGAGTCATTGTTTTTGGAACCTTGATAAAAATGGGTGTCATTTTTAAAATGGGAGGCATTATTTCGCTTTTGTTTTGGGGCGCGTCGTATTCGATCAGCAAATGACCAGCAAAACCCCGTAATTAAAAACTCAGTCTTCAAAAATAAGAGTTTTAATTTTGAATGAAATACTTAAGAAACTTGAGGTACTTACCTATATTACGTATGTGCATTGTGCATCAGTATATCATGATAGTAAATAGTCTGAAAATGCACGATCATTCGTAATATCTCTGTGCACGCTTAATTTGATAGAAAAAACCGCTGTAAAACTACGAAAAAAACTTCAAAAAGAAGTGTTTTTTTTTTGCTCCGACATTTCAAAATGTGAACGCATAATTGTGTTGTAGCAGACAAGGCAATAATTGAAAACCTACGCCACATAAATACTGAAAAGCCTGTCAATATTGCCAAAGTATCGGTTACAAAATATAATTTAGAGCTCGCGGTCCCTGGCTCTGTAAAAACCTCGCTTCAATATCCAATAACCGCAGCCACCGATCCACTGCGGCTTGGGACCATAGTTCAATTAAAAACTATTGACTATGTGCTGCCACATTTTTGTGGTATCACGAAACTGGCCCTTTAAAATTACAGTTGGAAGTGCTCCAATTTCACGTTGCTAAATAGCATTTTCTAGATTCAAAAAAGGAACCGTTTGAGAGTGTCCTCTAGTTAGCAATGCACTTACGTAGAGACTAATTAATGATGGCACGGTAAAGAAAACACAGCAAAGTAGAAACATATATACGTAGTGTGTGTACACATTTATACGGCAGCGTACCTACTACAGCAGCCCTACCACAAACTAATACAAAACCATCATGGCTCGTGACAGTAATTTTTCAAGGTTACAATAATATTGTTCGAATTCATACCATGAACTTATTAAGTATTCCGGCGCGAGAACGAGACGTCTACATTTTTATATAGCGTTATCATTGTCGCACGTCGGTATCAACATGATTAACAGTATGACATGACATTGTATTTGAGTGAACGATGTCATTTTTCAAAGTATGATTGAAGTAATGCTATAAGACGTTGTGGTGAGCCCCCCAGGTCAACTTGTTCGGTACTTTTTTGCTTTCGTTGGCGTACTTTTGGTTTAGAAAGCGGAAAAACTATATAGCATGGTAGAGAATGTAAATCAAAGTATCGAATTATTTGGCACTGAATAGTTTTCATAGACGTCTATACCGTAAGGCCGGGTTTCCACTTGCAAGATATTTTTGTAAGAAGTGCCCGGCAATCTATCAGAGATAAACTGGCAAGTGTAAGCTAATAGTGTAAACTACGCACTGTCAAACTTACGGTACGGTACTTTTTAGCTTACCTTATATACCCAGACTTATCTATCTATACATATAATAAAACTGTAGAGATAAAAAAATCTGTAAATGCAAGATATCGAAAAAAAAATGACAAAGGTTGGCTTGAAATTTTTCGCTGATCATGTTAAGCTACTTTTTAGACATTTTGTCTGTTTGTTTGTTTGTTTGTTTGTTTGTTTGTTTGTTTGTTACGGCACAAGTCCGAAAATACTGAACGGATTTTCATGCGGTTTTCACTAATAAGCTTAGAAAAACCCGGCGCAAAACATAGGATATATTAAATTTTATATATTGTTAATTTTTTTTTTTGGTGAAATTGATTAAGATTTCATTATGAAACGGAACGGGATTTTAACAAGATGGCTGCTTCAAGGTGTCAAGGTAAGTTTTTGTCTTATATTTTGGCTCCACACATAGTGTAGGTATTTAGCCAGTGTCAAAAGGTAAGTTATATTTTGGCTACTAACCATAGATGAAAGAAAAAAAAATGTTACTCTGCTATACTGCTACTGACGGTAATTTTATCTCGGGTTTATTCGGATGCACAGATTAAAGAAAAAACTCTGTTACTATTATGGGACGGCTTCATATACGCCCGAACCTTCGCTGTTGAGTTGGCGCGCAAAAACATCTCTGTTGACTATCCTCGATGTTTTTGTAGCGCCCCAACCTGGACACACAGTCAATTTGTTTGCCTGCTGCGCGACCGACGTGGGCTAAATAAAATGGAGGAAGCAGTAGTGTTATATTGCATGTCGGCGAATAAATATGTTTTACAAACTGTGAGAGTATTATTTGTGATTACAAAAATAAATTGTAATAGTTTTAATTTATAATTCCTTATCAATATGAAGTCAAACCAATTTTTTTTTATTTGTCTGTTTATCTGTCCCTTTGAATACGGACCACGGTTATTATAGTGGCAACAGAAATATATCATCTGTGAAAAATTCAACAGTCTAACTATCACGATTCATGAGTACACCCTGGTGGACAGACTGACAGACAGACAGACAGACAGACAGACAGACAGACGGACAGCGGAGGTTTAGTAATAAGGATTTACTCTTTGAGTACGGAACTCCTATATTTTTGTATTTCATTCTGAACAATCCCCACTGCACTAAGCAATAAGGAAGTAATTTATTGCATGTTTTACAACAGTAAATAACAATTGGTGCGTCTGCATTACCGGTAGTGTATCACACTTTTCGGGCTACGGCGAAATACAACGCGCGATAACTTCGTCTGCGCTCGATGCAATGCAGATTAGAGAAAAACAATATGTTCATTATGTAAGTACCTATACCCAAAAAAATCATATGTATTTACATATAGATAACATTTTCGTTAATCTGTGGTCTAAACTAAAAAAGAGGATAGGTATGAGAACCTTCTTGAATATGAGCACGACACAGAGAACAAGGAATTTAGAAAACTAAAAACTTCTTAGACTTTTTTTATAAGTTTTAAGGCTTCACGCGATATCATATTTAGCCAATATTGAAACATAATTAAATTATTATTCATGTTTTCGATTTATTGGGTTCTGGAGAGGGCAAAATTCTTTATTGGCGATCTGGTATTATGTATTAGTTTTCAAAAATCTACTACGCGTTACCATTCGAAATAAGTATTTAAAATTGTATTTATAGTACCTATAGCTTAACCTTTAGTAGTAACATATTCAGTAATCTGTGCCTATTGACCCTTGCTTTTGCGGCGCATTGTAAACCCTTTTTTATTTTGGCATTAGGCAAAATTTGTATTTAGCCAATGATAGGAAGTACTTATTTTATGAAAACTGTTTAAAAGGGTAGGTACTTACTTAGACTTTTTATAATTATTCATAAAGCTTCACGCGATTATCATACTTAGCCAATATTGAAGCTTACATTTTTATTCATGTTTTCGATTTATAGGGTTTGGCGGGAGTAATGTTCTTTATTGGCGATCTGGTAAAATGTATTATTTACATGAACTTACTACACGTTACCATTCTAATTAGCTAGATAAAATTTATTTTTGCGCTACTGCTACATTCTTGATCAACCTCAAGGAAGTTTTAAGGTACCTGGGAGTCTAGCAAAGAAACCAACCACTAACGCTAACGCCAAACGCTAACTCCAAAATGTACTAGGATGACATTTCGGAAATCGCTAACTTTTCCACAGCGAATGTCATTTCAATACAGTTTCGGTGTTAGCGTTTGGCGTTAGCGTTAGTGGTTGGTATCTTTGCTAGACCCCCTGTAGTACTTATAGCTACTTAAGTTATATACCCTTATCATTGCTACGCATTTTAAACCTTTTTTATTTTGGCATTAAAGTAAGCCGGAGGTGCTATTATTTGTATTTAGCCAATGATACGAAATATTTGATGAAAAATGTTTAAAAAGGGTAGGTACTTAGATATAATAATTAATATGTAGGTATTCATTATGGCAATAAAATTGTATCCTCGAATTAACAACAAAGCGCGTAACGTTCGTTCGTTTTTGATTTGTTCTTCTTCTTCTTCTTGCATGTTGAAATAAGTTTTTAATAGTTAAAATATTTTAGATCTGTGGGCTTTTAAATAAACCACGGGAGCAGAAAATGATTGATTACTCGGTTACTTCAAGAAGGAGTTATAGTAGATAAGTAACTTTGGGTGTTAGTGATAATTATGTAATGACGATTTAACCTACTTCCTCACTTTACTCACTAGGTAGGTATGTTGGGAATGAGACAGCGTGGAAAATAGTGGACATAATAATAATTATAACTGTCGACTCTTTAAGGAGTGGTGGTTTAGTATTTGTGATTCCTAATTAGTATTAAGAAAATTAATTATGTACGCGTCGTACAGGTAAATGCATATCTCCAGCATTTTATAAACTTATTATTGACACTGGCTCTGTGTAGGTAGTTAGGTACTCAATTCGTATGGAACCAAACTTAAGAAGGTAAAAAAATGTAGTAAATGGAACAAAAAGCGCGCAGATAATATGTAAAACTGAGCAAAATAGGATCATCGTGTGTGATTCTTCCATATTTTTCTAAACTGTACCTGCCTGCTTAGGTAACTACTACCTAAACAAAACTTACTGAAGCTTCTGTTAAAGACCTGAGTGAAGTGATGATGATTTCTTTTTGTTGTAATATGAAGAGGTACTTATAAAATTGTAGTTTTTTGTTTGAAACTTCTTTTACTGTTATAAATTTATATTAGACTCAAAACATTTAATTTTAGGTAATGGCTTAAATAGCTTTCACTCACGGCTATGCTTGCGTTATACCTATACCTATGCTAATACAGGTTACTGTGCTCAGCTTCGAAAAGATTTAGTGGATTTTGTTGTTTGGTACGAAATGCATGATCTATTATTAGACTATAACGTAAAAATAACATAACACAAGCGTGCGAAGCCGCGGGCAAAAGCTAGTGAGAAATAAAAATGTTCATTATATTATAAGAAAGTATGAACAAGAAATTGTATCTAACCTTTTCAAACCCAAGCATTATGAGAGGAATTTTGCTAACTCATTCATAAATTATGAAGGTTACGTTACATTAACCTCTGTGGTTCCTCGTTAAAATCTGTACAAGATTTAATGAAAGGCTGAAGCTTCTTATGTCGTTGAAAATGTCTTATAAAATCTGGGTCAGGCAATTACACACATACGCAAGTTATTATTGTTATAGCGGCAACAGAAATACATCATCTGTGAAAATTTCAACCTTCTAACTATCACGGTTCATGAAATGAAGGCGACAGGCAGATAGACGGACAAACAGACAGACAGACAGACAGACAAACAGACAGACAGACAGACTACGGATGAACACTGCGGAGTTAGTATTAGGGCATTAGGATCCGTTTTACCCTTTGGGTACAGAACCCAAAAAAATGGGGTCAAATCGATTTCATAGGGTAGCCTTACCTGCAAGAAATAGAAGTATTGAAATTTGTTATGGATGTACTGGGAATTGGGTTTTATGAGCATCATCCATCTAATACAGATACGAATAGAATCTAATAAGTACCCTGTTAGCGTAGGTATAGCGGAAGCTCGTCAGTTCTATTGACGCCAAGGCTCGACTGCTCGACCTATTTCTCAGGAGTCTTATTAGTAGCTGGTAGCTTTTTGTGTTGATTAGATTTGTAATGCTTTTAGTTTACCTACTATTTTATGGAACTTTGATCTTTATAGTTATGTTATGTAAAAAGTATTTTTATAGCTTGGATGAATCGCCACTTAATATTATATGTTAATCCTAAAGTCAATAACTAAATGCCAATTAGTTAATACTTTTTATTCACAAGATATTTCCCATTCAGAGAGCTAATACAATGAATTAATGACTCGTAGTGTGTAAAATTAAAAAATTCATACCGTGCCTAGAAAAGTCAGTCTATATTAGCTCGGGCCCGATAGCTCAGTTGGTAGTATCCCTGCCTTCTGAACTGAGGGCTGTGGGTTCGATTCCTACCCAGGACAAACATTTGTGTGATGACATAGATGTTTGTTCTGCGTCTGGGTGTTATATTGTATTCTATGTAAGTATGTATTTACAAACAAAAAAGTATATTAGTATTGTATCAGTTATCTGGTTCCCATAGTACAAGCTATGCTTAGTTTGGGGCTAGATAGCGATGTGTGAATTGTCCACACATTACCAACGATTACCAACGATTTATATTTATCTCCGAAAAACATTTCCATCAATAATTTTCGTTTTACAAAAATGCTGAGCATTAGTAACTATTACTAATGACTCCAGTACCAATAAGCCCTAAACCAGGACACTCCATCAAGGCTCCCATAATTACAAGTAGGCTAACAGGACTCTATAGACCATCAGTCTCGCTTGATAGCTCATCCATCATAAAGACGAGGGTTCAGCCTCGACCGAAACTATTTTTTATTCATACATTTCAACCCGGGTAAGTGGTGCCATACGTTAAACAAAATGCCAGATAGGGAGCATTTTTGGCTTGACCTTGCGATGATAGGTTGTAAAATTGCCCATAGCTTATATGCTTACAACAGCTTATGCCTTATGCGTCGTCCTAAACGGCCAGCGATTGGGCGATTATTTTTTTATAAATATATGTGAACACTTTATACACAGCGCCATCTAGCCCCGAACTAAGCCTAGCTTGCACTATGAAAACCAGAACTTATATACTTTTTTTGTTTGTTTGTAAATATATTACATTACGTTACATACACAGAATATGTACAATAGCATCCAGACTCCAGGTTGGGAATCGAACCCACAACTTATATAGGTACCTATACTTAGTTCAGATGGTAGGATACTATCAATAGAGCTATCAGGCCAGTCAATGTTACGCGATGTGTATGACGCAGTTCTCGTGCGATCATAATATAATAAGCGATATAATGTTCTCTACTGAAATTCATAGTCAACGGTTGCATGTTCAGCAGCCCTACCACAAATTAATACAAAACCATCAAGGTTTGTGACAGTAAGTGCTTCAAGGATTCAATAATATTGTTCAAATTCATACCATGAATTTATAAAGTATTCCGGCGCGAGATCGAGACGTCTACATTTTTATATAGCGTTATCACTCTCACACGGTCGGTGTCAACATGATTAACGGTGACTTGACTTGACTTCTTGGTTTATGGCTTCTGTGGCTAGTTGTCATGATTAACGGTATGACATGACAGTTGTATTTGAGTGAAAGATTTAACGTGACGTCATCAAAACAGCTCTGCGTCAACAACATTACAATATTCTTACTTTTATGTCATTTTTCAAAGTATGATTAAAGTAATAATGTTATAAAACGTTGTGGTGACCCCCCCTGTTCGTATTAGTTTGAGTATTTTAATCACGTAACCATAGAATAACTACCCACAAACGAACGTGACCATCACAACGATTACCAACGTCCTTTTTTGCTCACTTTTATAGGTAATGGTACGGCACTGTGCCGTACTGAGTCTGAGTCTGACTTTATTCTTTTAAAGTTCCGAGTTCCACTGCAACTATTATGGGCGGCCGTGTTGCTTAAACGACTAGCTCGTCGCGTCATTCATTCTCATAAAAACACTCGCACTTGGCCGGATTTTTAAATGTTATCCTTTCCTTCCCGTTGTTACCCCTGGTCCTAGAATGTTACACAGCTTGGAATTTCTGGCTTCTGTTAACGGCTTCTCTAACGATACCCACGGGATGCGACGTGCTAACGTGATCTCCGCAGAATGGTAGCGCTCAGGTAGGCTATCACGTTATTTTAATTGCAACCAGTTTAAATCATCACCATATTTTAAGAACTATGATAATTCGCGCGTTGAAAAAATGTTTATTTTAAACCTGAATGATAATGAATCTAGCCCTTGTCAAACTGCCAGTTGTGTTAGCTATGTGTATTTAATAGAAAACTGTTTATTATTGTAAGGGAACACTATTGCCAAACACCTATCCTTAAACCACTAAATAAACTAAACCTGCCATCTAAAGGGTGGATCGTCTCATTTCAAACGCGATCCATCATGATGAAGGGACAGCAAGCTATCGACAAATCTATCGCCGTTTTATCTTTCCGTATGAAAAAAAGTGCTCTCTATAGTTTATGGGATAAGGTAGGCATATTGAAAATATTTAAAAGGTATTAAGTTTCTTAGTTAATAAAGTAATAGGACCCAAATGGTGTTTGACCTAAACCTTTTTTCTCCGTACAAAGTCGCTTGAAACATAGATTTTTTTTTATCATCGATAGCCTAACATTTGACCACGGTCTACCCCTGACAGTAAGTGACGCGGTCGACGATGGAGCATGTTTGCCTTGAAGATACCGGATAATAAGTTATGCTGTACAAATACTAAAAGAATAATAATAAAAAAAATTACATACTCTTATTAAATCTATCAAAAAAAAAAGAAACAGCGGTAACTGTTCCTCCGATTAAAAATTACCAATCAAAACAAGTGACCCAATTAGACCCTAAATAGCGATGCACAAACATTTTTTCATGCAATAATTATAGCAAATGATTATGTACGCAGTCCTAAAGGTCAATCGACTCCGATCACCAGCCATCCATCACGGCGGACGTTAAGTTACCGACATGTCCGAACTAATGCAGAACCGTCTCGGGCTTGACGAGATGGTGAATTAGGCGCCCTTCGGCAAACGGGTTAAATATCGTAACTTTAGAAAACTTGGGGAAAATTTCCTCGGAATAAATAACTACTAAAGCTAAAGTATTTTTTTGTATCACACTAACATGGGAAAGTTTGTGTAAGAATTCTTTGTGTGTGTTTGTTCCGTCTTGCCGCTGCAACGGGTGAACGGGTTTTTGGTATGGAGATAGCTTTAAAGCTGAATTAACAGAATGAATTTTATTTGCAGGTCAAACCACGGTGCGGAGCTAGTTTATTGTGAATGAAAATTTTCCTACGTCTGAACTTTCCTGTCATCATCATCATCATCATTAACAGCCTAAAGACGTCCACTGCTGAACATAGGCCTCCCCCCGGGAGCGCCACTTAGAGCGGCTGCTCGCCTCCTGCATCCATCGGCTCCCCGCGGCTTTCACCAGGTCGTCGGTGTGCCGGCCTACGCTGCGTCTTCCAGTTCGTGGTCGCCACTCGAGAACCTTTCTTCCCTATCGGTTGTCAGTTCTACGAGCGATGTGGCCTGCCCATTGCCATTTCAACTTGCTAATCCTAAGAGCTACATCGGTCACTTTAGTTCTCCTGCGGATCTCCTCATTTCAGATCTTATCTCGCAGGGAAACACCGAGCATTGCTCTCTCCATAGCTCGTTGCGCGACTTTGAGCTTAGTAATGAGGCCAACAGTTAGGGACCACGTCTCAGTTCCATAAGTCATCACTGGCAACACACATTGATTGAAAACTTCTGTTTTCAGGCTTTGTGGTATTTTGGACGAAAAGATAGGTCGAAGCTGTAGTGTGAAATTTCCTGTAACCTTGTTCAATTCTAAATATATACCCACTCGTGGTAGTTACCTAATATTTGTGTTTTTATCGTTTCAAAACTTCTGCCTTCCCATTGAAAATATTCGTACAGATCTGATATCAGCCGATTAAAGACTTATTTATACCGAGACAGACAAAGAAAAAATATCTTTACAACTTTCTCGAAAAAGAAAAGGTAGGTTCGTAGAAACCTAATAGCATTATCATAATAAGATCATGTTACTGGTACAAAAGCTAATAAAACTGAAGTCTACTTCAATGTCTCGGCTCTGGATCGAACAAGTGATGTTAACAACTAACCTATTTTTATTTTATCTGTGCTGAAAGGACGCCACGTAATTAAGACATGAGCTGAGAAATGAGGGAAACGCAAGTAAAGATCAGGATAGAAATAGAATTAGATAAGGAAAACATATAAAACAAAAATTAGTAACACTCCTCGGTTCGCTACGTAACATTGTTCGATGTGTTCCCCGCAAATTGCGATTCACAATTTATAATGCACTGGTAAAACCACACCTACTTTACCTCATTGAAGTTTGGGGAAGTGCTACCAAAACAAAATTAGTCGAACTTCAAGTCTTGCAAAACAAAATTGTCAAAATGCTTTTTAACTATCATTATTTAACACCAACAAAACAATCTACACCGAAACAAAAATAATGAACATCAAAAAATTATATAATTATAACATCTGCATTTTTATTCGCAAAACACTCAACAGGGATGTCCATACTAACATAACGTTCACCAAAGTAAAACAGGTTTCCAAACGCAGCAATCGTCGCGGAAGCCTTCTTGTACTTCCGAAGCCTCGAACGAATTATGGCAAAACAATGCTTACTTTTGAAGGAGCACAACTTTATAATAAAATACCCTCACATATTAAAAAGTTACCTTCATTTAACGTTTTCAAGAGGCAGTTGACTCAATACCTTATGATGGCGGATCCACTGCCGAAGTAAATATTCTAAAATAAGTATCGATGCTAAATGTACCTAATATAATTTTACTTAGCACGTATTTATATTGTTACCTACCTACATTATTTTATGTGACGGCGAATGTATGTATATATAATAATATATTTTAGATTTTAAGTGTAACTATGTTCTCATGGAAGTGACATTGTCTTATTTGAGAATAAATTTCTTTAAACCTAAAACCATAATATATGGTATTCAATGTAAATTAAGTTAAAAACGTCACTTAAACACAGTTACTGATAACTATTTGGGTATATAATAGCTAGTAGATTAGCACTCTATAAAAACCATCAGGTTAGTAATCAATCACGCAGAAAAAGCTTTCAGCTTTGCTTTTAGCTTATTAAAATTCCTACTCCGTTTGTTATATCAAGTCGCGAGTGAATAGGTATCTTCTAGGTAAGCATGTACCACCGTAGACCGCATTGTCACTTTCCATCAGGTGAGATTGCGGTCAAATGCGGGCCTACCCAGTTATAAAAAAAAAAGAAACAAAACAAAACACCTGCCAATTCCCAATGTGACGTCTACTATTATCCATCGGGATAATATTATAGTGAATCATTGATTGTGTCTGTGGTATACAATAAAGAGTTTTTGTATTGTATTGTATTGACGGGCCCGATAGCTCAGTTGGTAGTATCCCTGCCTTCTGAACTGAGGGCTGTGGGTTCGATTCCTACCCGGGACAAACATTTGTGTGAAGAACATAGATGTTTGTTCTGCGTCTAGGTATTATATTGTATTCTATGTATGTATTTACAAACAAAAAAGTATATAAGTATTGTATCAGTCATCTGATTCCCATAGTACAAGCTATGCTTAGTTTGGGGCTAGATGGCGCTGTGTGTAATGTCCACACATATTTATTTATTTATTTTATTTTTATTGTAAAAAATAATAATGCACTCCGTTATTCGATGCGAGAAAGAGATACCAAAGGACTAGGTTGTCACATCAACATTCTCATAAAACAAAGATAACAAAATTAGAGGACCACATATTGAAAAAAGCGACACATTTACATAGATTACATAAACCTGTCATTGTTTTAGGTTTACATTTAAAACAGGACCCACAAAACATCTGTCACAGCACTTTATTTTTCCATCCCCTTTGGAATAATTGGAGCGCTAATCTGCCCTATTTCAAAGAGTGGGCGAATGTATAAATAAAATCAAAGCGTTTGCACAGACAATAAACCAGACAAAGCTTGTGATTTGCATACCCGGTGAGAGTGAGGAGTTTACGGGCCACTCACTGCCAAAACAAGACTCGAGTCGTATAAAGAGATTGTGAGCGTTAAGCTTGTTTCCATTAAATCAAGCACTGAAACGCTTTTTTCGTCAATTGATTGTTTTTTGCAGAAATTTTGATTCATTTCACATCCGTACGTAGTTTCATCTCACATAAAAACTCTTAATCAGCGCTTTTATACCGCTGTTGGCTCTAAAATATTTTAATTATTAAAGTGTTTTCCCAACCGCTTGAAAAATCGTGGATTTACGTTACGTGTTACTGAAGGACTTGCATACGTATCGATACTTATATTATGTAGGTACATATAAGGGCAAGTAAGTAGGTGCTATTTTTTTAATAGATGAGTAATCATAATCTTCTCTTCTGCTAGAAGACGTTCAGCACCATTTAAACACTCAACACAAAGTACTGTCTGGTCTTCACTTCTATGTGGCTTTGATACGCATCATCAAATGTATACTCAATTCGCAAGGAATTAGGTTTAATATTCCAAGTAAGCTGTATCCTATGGTACAAAGTCTGCAATCCTAGTAGCGCTTATCCGAGAGCAAAACAAAGGAATAATCCTATATTTGCTCGCGGCAAGAACGTTAGTAGAGACGATCTGTTGTCGCTATCATGTAGCTCGGAAACAATTTGTGGCTTTATGGACTATAGAAACTAACAATGAACTACTGTCCATCGAACTATTGGTGTATTGGACTATACCGTCTGTATTTACAATATTCTTATAAATAAACATTCATTCATCCACCAACATGTCAAGTCATCGCTAACAAAAAGAGACTACGTAATTAATAGTTCAATACTCTACCGGTATGTCAATACTAGTTTCCGGTGTTGGCAAGTTGAAATGGCAATGGGCAGGGTACATCGTTTGCAGAACTGACAACCGATGGGGAAGAAAGGTTCTCGAATGGCAACCACGAACCGGAAGGCGCTGCGAAGGCCGGCCTCCCCTAGGTGGACCGACGACCTGGTGAAAACCGCAGGTGAAAGCCGATGGATGCAGGAGGCGAGCAGCTGCTCAAAGTGGCGCTCTCTGAGGGAGGCCTATGTTCAGTAGTAGAAGTTTACGGGCTGTTGATGATGATGATGATGAAACATGTTTACCCATTAGAATAACAAAAAATATTACAACGTAAACTAAATTTATTGCAGTAAGTACCTACACACAAAAAATAAAACGCACACAAAAATTAAAACACAAAATCCACCCGGCGTGATAATGGCATGGCTGTCGCAGCAACGTCGCTTGTATGGTATCAGAGTAATCCACACTAAAGTTTTGTAGATAAACATAATTTCTAGTGTCCACTTTTCATTTCAAGGTGTTATTGTTTGTTGACAGACCAAAAACGTTAACTAGTTAAGTGTCACTCAATGCTTGCATAGTTCCAAATTTAAGATCTTGGACATGCGCCGCTCAGCATAGCGACTGAAGAGTATAACATTGACTCGGTAAAGTTGGCATTCATTTTGCAAACTCTTAGAAACCATATGAAAGAATACAATAAACAACCTTCAGTTTGGCACAATCATAGTAAAGATTTCTACGATACATTCCATATTTTATCCACGAATAAATTTTGTAACATTTATTTCTATTTATTTTAGTGTATATACGTTTATCTTTAACAGTCTGTTGCCCACGTCGGTCCAGTTGCCATTGGCAAGGATTCGATGTCTCCAGACAGAACCAACTTGTAAACAGATAAATCAAATATACGCTCCTGTCTTAAACTACAAGAAATATGTAGACTGCGTGTTCATCAAATAGAAAATATGAAGAAGAAAAGGAACACGTAATCACACCATCGCAGTCACGTCATCGTTTCTTGTAAACGCTGGGAGCTTTTATGTAGAAAAAATATTCCCTAGTAGCGGGATAGTGATCAATATTAACATCGTATTCTCTATTTGGTTTAAGTATTAAAAGTGCTTATAGTTTTTTTTATTGATATTTAACATTGGCAGTTGCTCAAAGTGAAGCATTATGAGGGAGGCCTATGTTTAGCAGGCTCAAAATGGTACTCTATATTATGAGGAAGGCCTATCTTTAGCAGTGGACAACTTCTGGCTGTCGTTTATGATGATGAATATTATTTAATAACATTATATTATCCGATGTGGTATTCTATTATTCGTGCACTTTTACGTTTGAATCACTGCGTCTATATTGTTCTTTTAGCCTTAGGTTTGTACGACACTGTTTGCTGGAAGCGTCAGGAAGTGTAAACAGTACGTTTTCAAAAGGAAGTGAGTCGTTTCATGTTCTGATTGTATTTATTTTACTTAGATTTAGAACAAAATGTTTGACTTTTTGTCCTGTGTAAATATTCAGACATCTAAATATTATTAGAAAGTTGTAAATGTAAAAATATCTTTTGGGGCAAATTCGGTATCAAATCTATATCAAAAGCGTGTTTTGCTAATTACTTTTTATGGACTTTTATTTAGTCGATGTGTCACCTCATTCATAGGCCCCGGATGGCTATGAAACATGCTCGACTAGTCGATACCGTTCTTTCTAGTCTAGTACTTATGGTATACCTTACTTAAATTGTGATCAGTGTGACGGTCATCGTCATCAACAACAGCCTGAAGACATCTACTGCTGAACGTAGGCCTCCCCCAGAGATTGCCACTTTGAGCAGCTGCTTGCCTCCAGCATCCATCGTCTCCCCGCGGTTTTCACCAAGTCGTCAGTCCACCTAGAAGAGACTGGGCTGGCTGAAGCTGCGTTTTCCAATTTGTGGTCGCGCCACGTGCCACTCGAGAAACTTTCCCCATCGCTTTTTCTTCATTGTAAAGGTAATAAACTCTTTACAATTTGCTCTTCGTTAGGAAACATAAAATTATCAAACCAATTAACCAAGCTTTCTGTTGTAGTAATAAGGACTTGCAGTTTTGTACTTAATTAAAACGTTAACTCTGGATACTGTTGAACAATGGCGTTGTAAATTCGTGTATAATATGGTTTTTATAAAGAAAACGGGAAAAATCTGAGTAGTTTCAGCAATTGAATGATTCTGTTTAGTAGGTAACTGAATTTAGAATCTATTCATATTCAGTGACTTTTGGTTGTTTTAAATTGGGCTTTAGTAATAAAAAATAACAGAGAGAATTAAAATTACCAAATTACAATTAGTGTAGTTCACTTGAATTTGGTTAAAGTCCATGAAACTCGTTTGCGTACTCATTGGCCATTTGGGCCATTGTAGCGAAGCCCATTCTGACTAATTAACCAAATTTTTCTCCTTGAAGCAAGTTTTTCCGTAATAGCTTGGAAAAAAGCGAAACCACGTTGTCATCCAATAAATGGACTCCAGAAAGCCACAAAAAATACTATTTTCATGACCATTTTTGTTGGAAGTTAGATTATTTAGTTACTAAGAGTGGTATTCATAGTCAAGGGGTGAAATTATTGTGTCAGTTATTCAATAAACGATTCTGATTCTAATTCTGAACAAAGCCCCAAAATCAATCATTAAACTTTCACATAGAGGTTGATTGTTGAATCATTCTTCTTTCACTTTCATAGCATCCTGCCTTTGACAATGTCAGTATTGTTAGATTGGGGGCACTTAATTTTGTTTATAAAATGCATAAAACTAGACTTCACCACACAGCGCCTGAATCATCCCCTAAAGGAGCCCCCACATTGACTATGAATTCCAGTGTAAATAATTCGATGACAATTCACGAAATCGGGAAATTTAAACTACCAATCTAAATATACCTACCTACATTTACATTACCTACATGAACATAACTTGAATTACAATATCAATTTAATAACTATGAAATGCGATACACTGCAGCTACAACGCCATATCTCAGTCAGTACGTGAGTAAACTCAAAACTAACTCCACTCTAAATCCTAACTAAACAGAGCTCAACTAAACTTGAGAACTAAAACTTAGTATTATTAAGATCGAGTGGACAATCTCTTAAGCTCGCTATTAAGCTGACAACAGGCGGCTGATTAAAACTCGGGATTGCTGAATTGTTTGATTACGACTGAGCTGGAATAAGAGTTTGTTGACTGATCTCTGCTTAATGGAGAGTTGTTGGAGACAATGAACTGTATTTTAAAGACAATGAACCTGTATTGTTGAGACAGTGAACTTCGATGAAAACAATGAACCGATTCCGTCAGCTTTTAAAGTTGATGATGTTGGTAGTGTTTTTGTTGATAATTCAGTTGTTTTAGCGGTTGTTGTTTTTAAGTTTTGGCGAAGATACTTGAAAATTTTATTCTATATTTCGCTTTATAAATACAAAAGTCATAATTGATACATAAGTAAAGTTGTGATTTGAGAAAGGTGACGTTTAGGTATTATATCGATTGTTTATTTGTCCTTACTTTTCCGTGAATAATTGCTTATGTCTCAAAGTTAAATGTTTATTTAATTACTAAAATTAAATCATTTTCAAGTTTTTTTTTAAATTCAACACTTCACACTAACCACATCACATCACACTAATATTATAAAGGTGAAAGTTTTACATTTGAATGTTTGTTACTTCTTCACGCTCAAGTGGCTAGACAGATTTGAATAAAATTTGGTATAGAGATAGCTTACATAGTAGATTAATACATACGATACTTTTAATCAGTGGGTGAAACCGCGGGGCTCAGCTAGTAACTCATATTAGTCACAAGCCTGGCAAGTACGACAAAAACATACGCCAGTTTAGCCAATTACTTTTCAAGATAAATTCTGCTCCATCAATATTTCGAAGGCTACGGAACTCCACAAGCCTCATAGTAATAGTAAATGCATAGGTTTAACTCACTGCTTTTTCTTTGTGATTTCGTCACGAGACGTTCATGAAACTGCTGCCTAAGCTAGCAATTAAGCTGACAAAAGGAGCTTGATTAAAACTCGCGGATCTCTCGATTGTGCTAATGGGAGACTGTTGACTCATCTTTGTATAATGGAAGATGAATTGAAGCAAACTTTTGAAAACAGATTTGAATATCACTTTACAATAAGCAGAAATAAATACCACAATTAATAATTATAAATAAATAAATAAATATGTGTGGACATTTCACACAGCGCCATCTAGCCCCAAACTAAGCATAGCTTGTACTATGGGAACCAGATAACTGATACAATACTTATATACTTTTTGTTTGTAAATACATATATAGAATACAATAGAACACCCAGACGCAGAAGAAACATCTATGTTCATCACACAAATGCTTGTCCCGGGTAGGAATCAAACCCACAGCCCTCAGTTCAGAAGGCAGGGATACTACCAACTGAGCTATCGGGCCCGTCAAAGTAAGTTATTGTAAGAAAAGAAAGACTTTAATATCTTTTGTCACCTTGACGGTAAGGGGTATGAACTGATTACGGAGGAGAGTGCTCTGGAAGGCATCTCACCCTCTTGGAACATGTACACAGACGGTACAAAAAATAAGACAGGGGCAGGTTGCGGCTATTATTCGCCAGAACTTGGGATCTCGGATTCCAGAGCCCTGCACAAAAACACCTCAGCGTTTCAAGCAGAGAACATGGGGCTGTTAATGGCGGCCAGAGCAATCCTATCATCGGATGTACTAACTGTCCCGCAACGACCTGATGAGAAGGGAATTCTTATGTTTACCACTGATAGCGCGGCAACAGTCTATGCACTCAGAAGGCCCACAACCAGGTCGAGAGTTCTAGCAGAGTGGCACGCGACTCTACAGAAACTGTCTCACAAATGTAGAGCAATAGTAAGATGGACGAAAAGCCACAGCTCATGCCCAGGTAACCTTAGGGCAGATTTTCTTGCCAAAGAGGGAACCAAGAAAGAAGTTCATGCTGACGTGGGAGGACTCTGCAAACCATCAGCGATGGAAGTGCGGGACTCACTACGTCGGCACACTGAAAAAGAGCAGCAGAAAATCTGGGACAAGAAAACGGACTGTAGACAGGCTAAGGCCGTGTTTCCAACCATTGATAGAAAGATCACTAATGACTTGCTAAAGTTGCAACGGCAGGATCTTAGGCTTATAGTTGGCCTCATCACTGGCCACTGCAATTTAAACTATCATCTGTATAAGACTGGGGCCACGGATAGCCCCCTATGCAGAGGGTGCCTGAAAGAAGACGAGACTGTGGAACACGTACTGAGATACTGCACAGCTACAGAGGAAGCCAGATACACATCAGGAATGTTAACACGAGTAGACACACAACAGTCTACTCAGGACATTACGAATGTCTCATCATCATTACTCCAACACCCATCATCAGTGCCACTGGAGCAGTTGTGCCAGCAGCCTAGAGCCACACTCCGTTATTTTAAGGAGTTGGGGTGGCTCGGTTAGATGCTGGCAGGGGGAAATGCACAATACACCCCTGGCGGGACGTCAGTGCAGGACTTAGCGCCCCCATATTGAATAAGAATAAGAATAAGAATCTTTTGTCACAGCTACGAAGTGTAACATTATGACGTCACACTTCATAATTCCCATTAAAATACCAAGTTTGATAACTGGTTGTCAAACAGGAAAAATATTCACTGTTAGATTACCTGGTTATATAGAAAGACTATGTAACACTTTCTTCCAGAAAACCCCCTTCTCATTCTTTGTTCCCTTTCATCCTAGACTGCATCATCACTTCCCATCAGCTGCCCTACCACGAAGTATATACAAACCATCATGGTTCGTGACAGTAATGCTTCAAGGTTACAATAATACTGTTCGAGTTCGTACCATGAACTTATAAAGTATTCTTGCGCGACAACGAGACCTCTACAATTTTATTTATCGCTGTCGCACATCGATGTCAACATGATGTAAAGGTATGACATGACAGTTGTATTTGAGTGAACGATTTAACGTGACGTCATCAAAACTGCTCTGGCTCTGAAACATTAAAGTATTCATACTTTTATGTCATTTGTTAATGTATGATTGAAGTAATATTGAAGTAATAATGCTATAAGACCTTGTGGTGATCCCCAGGTGGGATAGTGGTCAAACGCAAGCCTATCAAGCATAAAAAACAAATTTTATAACTGGTTATCCAAAATGATATAAATATTCCTTTACTGTTAAAATACCTTGCTATCTATAAATATTTGTATTCTTACTTTGATAATAATTGTAAATCATGCAGCTTACATACTTAACACAAACAAAGGAATATCTCAGCTACAAATAACACAGATCAAGTAACAAACACGCCAAAAAGATCCCCAATTCCATCGACGTTTGCATAAATGTATATCTCCGGCTGATCAAACACGGAAGGATAACAAATGCCTTATCGTAAAAGACTAAAAGTTACTCCTTCATCAATACAGCACACCCGTAAAATATTGCACACTATTATTAGAAGATCCAATCCCGTTCTAGAAAAACAGAGCCATCAGGGACGAGGAAAACGTCGCTTCCGAACGTCGAGTTATCTTCGTGGATATGATTCGGGGGAACAATCGCGTGGATTACAGGATGAGACGTAGTGATCGCACTTGTGTCACTGAATATATAGGTAGGTAATAGCTGCTTACTTGTAGGCAATGACTTAATTGAGCTCTAGTTTACTGGCTCTTGATGGTTACAGACACAGATAAAATAATGTCTAAGGTAAGAGATGTTAGATTAATAAGAACTTCTGATAGCTTAGTATGCGCACCGCAAGAAAAACTTACGTTGATGTTAGAGTGAGAAACACTTGGACCATTGTCTTGTCACGCTCTCTCACGAGAAAAAGTGTCAAGATAATTAGGTCGCGGTGCGCATGCTAGCTGGGATAGGTATTTGAAGAAAGAAGGAGTTTTTTTATGGGGGACTAGACCCACGGTTTCAAACAATGTCATATTATTTTAAGGCAGATTTTTTAAAGATAATTTTTATCAATTTGTGTTTTCCAATATGTTGCAACACGCG
This sequence comes from Ennomos erosarius, assembly GCA_963580505.1. Taxonomy (NCBI): domain Eukaryota; kingdom Metazoa; phylum Arthropoda; class Insecta; order Lepidoptera; family Geometridae; genus Ennomos; species Ennomos erosarius. Next base: position 15,076,990 of record OY756986.1, read on the forward strand.
AGCGAGACAGAGGATTCAAGGTTACATGAACGCTTACAAACGTTCTAAGTAAGGCCGTTAATGGCTACTGGAGTGTTGCTACAAATCCCCAAAAACTAGTGAACTAAAATAAAACAATAAATTCTAGTCAAACCATTCTGTTCAACATTTACCCACACGAACGCGTTTATATAAAGCGCTTGTGATTGTGTGAAAGTGACAAGAGACACTTCTCCCACTTATATTATGTTGTTTATACACCGGATTGCGGCTTTTATGAGCACAATAATAATTGTGGTAAATATGTTAAGTGTTACTTCTGGTTGTTTGTGTCAGCTAGCAGAGTTGATGTGCTGTCAGTTTATAATATTTTATTTTATTAATTATTTTGAACTCTGGAAGCTAAAGAGCTACCAGAGTTGAACGGTGGATTTAATGTATTTATATTTTATTTAGAGATTCCAGTAAAAAAAAAACACCAACATTTTTAAGACAACAAGAAATGCTTTAAAATCATAATAATCATTATAATTTATTCAGTATTCAAAATACACCAAATAAAACGCAGACTGACCCTAAATCCTCATAAAAACTTCATTCTCATTTGATAAATGTCCAACCTGACCCGCATGAGCTGAAAGATCCCCGGAGCTACTCTGGAGCTACCCCGGATCTATCTCCGCAGCTTGTTGGTCACTCATTTTGGGCTCGGATTAAATCTTCTGCTGGCATTTTACACTCGCCTTATAAACTGGAAAAAGTATTCACGGGACATAAAACACTTAATTACATAATAAATGTGTAAAGTTTGTTTTGTTTTGAGGTTCGTGACGAAATATAATAAGTTCTGACTGAAAATTAGCAATCAAGGTCGTTATCTGACCTTTTTTGCACAAGTCTGCGCTGATTATAGAAAAAAAACATCAAAATCTATTTAACTATTTATAAGTATTTCAAATAATATAATAAACTAATAACAAACATCGAAGGAACTTAGGTAATTCATCATTTTCGTCACCATAATTAATCATCATAATCATTATCATCAACAGTCTGAAGACGTCCACTACTGAACATAGGCCTCCCCAGAGAGCGCAACCTTATAATTAATATCAATATTTAATTAACGCTAATATTTTAATCACGAACGGGACATCTGTGAGTTCTACGAATCTGTAGGCTTATGGGTGAATAGAGGCTGATTCAAATTTCTTTCGTAATCAACAAAACTCCTTTAAATTACTTAAACTTAAAAAAATTGAATAAAAATTAATCTGTTGATTACGCTAAGCACGTGCCACTGCTATAAATCATTATACATCTTCAAACAAAGACTAGTACTCACAACAAAAACAAACCCCAAGTAATAGCAACTCAACCCTTCCCATAGATGGGCACTCAAACTTACAAGTCCTTGGCCATAATACTGCGGTTTACACCGCCCCCGAACTTGCGCCATCACTATCAAAGTGACAAAAACGACTACTCGTCACGTATCCGACAGGCAGAGACTAATAACTCACTAGCTGCGAATATTGCTTCGTTTAAGATGCCAAAATGATGCGAATCGTAGCATACTTCTTTTATTGACTAATTATCATCTTTCGTACGTCGTTTTTGTTATAAGCTAAAGTTTATGAGACTAATACAATAACTCCCTAGGTGCGAATATTGCTTCGTTTTAGATGCGAATATGAAGCTAATTGTGTCACACTTCTTTTGTTGACTAGTTGCCATTTTTTATGTTATTCTTGTCTTAAGCTGAAGTTTTAACGGATCATTGTTTTCTGATGACGTCTACTCTACTGATCTCACTCGGGTGACTTTTTGTCCTCAACAGTGCCTAAAAATACTTGATTTTCCTTTTAAGTGGATGACTTCACCGACTGATAAGTTCAGCACCACACGATAAGCTTCCGTGGATTTTTCCATTTTAGTAACTACAAGCTTTTAGGGATGCTACTTTTAATTTACTTTTAATTTAGGTTACATAAATAAAAACTTATAGATTTCTTGGAGGCAGACAAAATTAAAACCATGTATAACATTAAAATCACAGAGAAATCGTTTTCTAAATTTAAATTAAAAAATTTAAATTGTATAAGAATAAACGGCTCGGAGGACTAAAACTGACAGAATGGACCCCAGATTACAAAAAAAAATACAGAATAGACCCAACTCTACGTACATGATTGTCAAGATACCAGCCGGCTATCTCTTATCTAAGCTGTGCATGGAGCTATAATCACATCTATTGCTTTTGCTCAATAATTACGTCACGTATTAAGCACATTGTTTTAATTATTTAGTCCAAGAAGCCCGAAGGCCATTTTATCAAGTTTTTATTGTTCAACCAATCACCTAGAACACGAGACACTTAATTAATTTACACAAAGTAGGTACTCCATTCGTTTCTTAGTTTATGCCGACGTGCCAGAAACCATCGCCCGTTGTTTAACCCGAAATATGGGTGAAGAGTGAAGCATAACCGCAAATAGGTGGTAATTTGGCCGACAGAGAAAGGGTGGGCCGCACCCGACGTGATAAAAGGACCTTTTTATGGACGTGCTTCGGCTAGGCCTGCTATTTGGACTTTTTGTCAAAATCATTTTGCAATGCACTGGAGGTTTAGTTTTAAAGAGATATGCACCTCTATTATTTTATTACCTCTATTTTTGTGATTTTTGTAACGTTTTTAAATAAATATAGTTAGTTCGTTATACTTTTAATTACTGATTTGATGATCTACTAAGGCATTTTTGATACGTTTTTCTCTAAGCTAGTTATGACGTATAATTGCCTTGAATACACAAAAAAGATTAAACCTACTTTATATTGTGCAGAGTGAGAGGTCAATGTTAGACTATAGACTAACATTTGATGTTGACTGTCTTATTTTGTCATGCTGTAGGTAAACGTACAAGCTGCAATAATTCATACAATTCATACAAAATATAGCTTTTTAGTTAAAATAAACGCAACCGCTGCTCTGTGGTCGGTTTTGACTCTGTTTTCTCATCAACAATTTATATTTGCCTCTCTATCTCTCTACAGATAATGTAACTGTTGTGGCAGTAACTTGTCAAGATACGATGTAACAGTGTAAAAACTTTGGCAAAAAATAAACTGAACTCAAAGACCATGATAACTTTTCATGAATTATAAGCAAATATTTTATGTGAGTACAGAACAGAACGCAGTTCAGAATAAAACTAACTAAGTAATAACAACTAAGACTTTTTTTTTTGTCAACCTGCTGTGTCCCACTGCAGGGCAAAGGTCTCCCCCAATTCTTTCCACGTGTCCCTGTTTTCTGCAATGTGGACCCAGTTGGCTTCAAAGGAGCTTATGTCATCGCGCTACTAAGACCAAACTAAGACTTAACGCATCAAAAAAAAAATGAAAAATGTACTCTGTGGTAGTTTTATAATTGGTACCAACATTCTGTTGCTGACAGATTAATTTTAAAGTTATTCCCTCCCCCCACACTTACTTCCTTGACAATAAAATTAATCCTTTTATGATGCTAAGCTAGGGCCATGTAAATATTTATTCCTATCATTGTAAATACAATTTTTACAAATTCCAAGATTTTTGTTACATGTCTAACTCATCACCATCTTGTAAATTGATTAATTTTAAAATATATCAATAAAATCTACAGTTCCAGAGAGACTTGATAGCTTATTGTCGACAGGCGATTGTGACTTTATCCGCTGCAGCGCACGGCGCGTGACGTATAGTGGCTTAACCTCGAAAAATCGTCGCAGACATGTTTATTTTTTACGAAAACTCCCTTATAAACCAACGGCTCACTTTCCTCGAACCAGTGGCTGCTTAATGCTCTCCGCCGAGACCATAACTTAGAGGAATTATGGCTGTGTCATATTTTAACAAGCCGAAAGAAAGATATTTACGGTTGCGTCGGATATAACAGATTGAAATGTATGATGATTTTTGACAATATGGTTTTGAGGGGGAAATTTTACTACCGAAATGCGGCTTTTTTTATTATTTATTGGACACCAGGCTACTACTGACAATCGATAGGGAAGAATGTTCTCGAGTGGCGACCACGAACCGGAAGATGCAGCGTAGGCCCTAGGTGAACCGACGATCCGGTGAAAACCGCGGAGAGCGATGGATGGCGAGGAGGCGAGTAACCACTCAAGGTGGCGCTCTGATGGGGAGGCATATGTTCAGCAGTGGACGTGATCGGCGTGTTGATGATAATAATGACAAGATATACAAACATACAGAAAGAAATAACTTAGAGGTAGTACAATGAGTGGACTTATCGCTAAAAGTGATTTTGTTCCAGCCAGCCTTTGTAATTTTTGGTAAAGTGTTACGTCTAATGTTTTACAGCTATATCCCATAGGCTACGGCGACCTCTTCCCATCAGCATTATGCTTATTTGCTACATATAGCGTAAAAAGAAGTATCCTATTTCGACGTATTGTTAAAAATCACTACAATTTTGGGAAATATACATGATATTTCATCACAGAGCACAAAAATATACACTTCGCATCCAGCGTCATATTTTTTAATGTTCTGTGGCTTTCATTGACATTAGCTCAATACGTCCTCATCTGCTGAGATATTATGGGCCTTTTTCTTATAGCCTTCTTTACCTTTTTCATTAAAACCCCCAAGACTTTAGATATTACTGTGCAAAATATATGCCGAATTTGTAACATATTAAATTTGTCTCCGAATTTCAAATATTCCACTAACTCAATTAATTCTATTACTACAGCCTTAACGCAACCAATTAGCCGAGTAACTTGTGTTTCGCAATTATAACTGTTACAGAACGTGGAGCGACTAATGAGTCACTATGTAATCAAGATATACAATTAATCATGATTAGGAGTCGCTGAGGAGGCAGCTAGCTATTAACACATTTATTGTTTCATACCTAACACTCAACGCGTCCCGCAAATTTACTAAAGGGTCCACGGTTGTCACAGATTTCGATCTTTGCAGAAATAACACACATAAATAAATAACGCCAAACGATCAAATTCATAGATCCTGGATCCTAACTAGGATTCCCTGTATCTAGGGACCCGCAAACTACGTGAACCATGTTCCCGCACAAAAAGACTTTCCTAGTTTTGATTGTGTAACCGATCTATGATCGAGATTTCATCTTAATCTGTTTAGTTATTTTACAGCGAAAGCCGTGCAAAATACTCGGTTATTATCGATTTGCGCCATTCAATACTACGTTTGTTAGTCGCTTATTGTTTCAGCGACACGGTATGACTGTACTTGTACAACTTTTGTTATTTAACACCCAGACACAGAACAAACATCGATGGTCATCACACTCATGTTGTCCTGGGATAGGAATAAAATCCACAACCTGTAATTCGGAAGGCAGAGCAGGCTTACTACCAACTGAGCTATCACTCCAATCAAAATATCATAACATAACAAAAAGTTGTTATAATTATGATTGGTTGCGTACAAAACACTGCTTTATTACTTCATTAATTTGTCTCCTAGTGAGCACAAACCGCGGAGTGTCACTGTTCCGACGCGCAGTGATAAGTTCCACAGATTATTGTTCGCGCTCATCAGTTCCGCAAAATTTCGCATCAATTATGCTGACGTGTGCGTATTTACAAATGGAAAGCGGAATTTCTTATTAGGAGATAATGTATGGAGGCTCCCTCGCTTGCTCTTTCCGATTCTCTCTAGATAATGGTTACTTTAAACCAGACTATACAAGCCTAATTTCCGACGACAAACCGGAAACCACAGCGTAGGCTGGCCCCCACTAAGTGGACCGATGATCTGGTGAAAGCCGCGGGGAGCCGATGGATGCAGGAGGCGAGCAGCCGCTCAAATTGATGCTTTGTGGAGAGGCATATATTCAGCAATGGTCGTCTTCAGGCTGTTGATGATGATAGAGAATGACTATCAATAAACGTAAATAAAACAATTAACTAACTATTTGATGCAAAATCAGTAACAAACAAGCCAACGCAACACGGATCATACATCCTACAAATAAAGACAAAAATATCGAATACCACAAAATAAATGTACAACCCACAGTTCCGAATCCACCCACGTCTCTTAAAAGACCATGAAAAGCTGCAAAGTCACTTATGTTCCACAATTTGGGCAATACATTAAATACGTGGGCGTAGGATGTGGCAATGTTTTTGAATACTGCTCGGTAGGCACGTGGGCGGGACTTGGCAACACTGAGGCTTTTGCTCAGTTTGTACAGTTAATTAACTTGATCACTCACTTCTAGTTCATTGTTATTACTCTGCAGTTCTGCTAATGTTATTTTGTTAGATCTTATTTTAATTTCTATAATAAAATTCTTAGGTTTAAGTTTAGAGGTTTTTTTAACGCTTGAATGGGCTCACGTTTGACCACGTCTCACCTAATGGAAAGTCATAATGCATGAGGTGCATATTCACTCTTGATTTAAGGATACCCAGAGCCTGATTGTAACTTGTCGGAAACAAGGAAGCAGGAAGTGCATTCCACTTTTCAGCTGTTCGGATATTGAAACACGCAATTTTTATGTGCAAAGCACTTTTTGATTAATAGGTATTATTTCGTGGTGATTTAAAAAAATAAAATGTGGCCATTTTTAAAATTTCTGGAAATTGTAAATGTTTTCCGAAGCATGGTATAGATAGGATATAAGTATAGCACTCAGCTGTACATACAAATTGAATGTTTCTTTATTACTCCAGTGAAAATTAATAAATATTATAAATTATCTATATAGATCTAATTAAGTTTTACTCATCATTTATCATTCTGAACAACATGACTGCCAAGATAGACATAGATATATTATTTGAATTAATAAATGGATTATGCTGTTCCCGTCTTCTCATAATAATATGATTATGACTACTCGCCGCACAAGGCGAACAAAGGTCAAGCTTACGACCACACCAACAGTCGCCTTGCCAAGTTATTCAACGCTAAATCAAGTAAAGATAAAAATACTTTCCTTGAGAGTAGTCTCCCAAGAGCTACGCTTTGTGAGGCTGGAGAGATAGGAGGCAGCCTTGAATTAAAAGACGTTACTTTAGCTAAAATGTGCCAAAAATCTTCCTAAATTATTTCGGATAAAGTCTGCGAAAACCTCATTTTATTGCCAAAATAAAAAGTGTTTTGGATAAGGTTGCCAGTGAAAACGGTCTTGTTAGATAAGTTATGTTTTGTAGAGCTTCGGATAAATTGATGGAGGGTGAGCTGAAAAATGGAGGCATTTCTCTGTTGAGCCGGTTGTAATTTTATATTATTATTTGTTCTGTGATTGCGCTGTAATTATTTACATCATTATGTCATTTTTCTGTAGTACAAGTCAATGTAATTAAGTTCTAAATTCGGTAAATTGCTGTGATAAATACATAAAAATATAAATAAAAATAATTAAATTATAAGTTTATGGCATAATTTTCATTATTATTATGATACAACAGCATTATTACGTTTTTTTTTTAAATTTTAACGGGAAACTTTTACACTTATAAAATAAATAACAATAAGACTTTTTCTTAAAAATGTATTTTTGTTTGTATTATTGGTTTTCATTTCGAAAAATAGTTTATTACTTTAATATATTTTCAGTCCATGGTTGAAATAGGCTGCCAAATACAGTTGTATTTGACAGGTAGCTATTTCCATTATGCACATAATAACAAGGGCTAACAAATGAAGACATGAGTCCTAATCTCTCTCAAGAAACAAACATCCAGTCCCGATTGTTTGACATAAAAATCAAAACACGACCTACAACCACAAAAAAATTCCCAGCCAAGATTTATTTCTCCAAAAGTCCCAGTACAAAAGTCGTTGGCTCCCTGCGGCACTCCCTTCCTCCCTAGTTCGCGTCAAATCTTATTATTAGCAATAATCGCTATTGTCGGCCGGTCACAATGCGCCCATAATGGCACAGCTCTCTTCACAATGGACAAAGGCCGCGGCGTGGATCATGGGAAGAGGTACTGTAAATCAGTGACATAGGTAGGCTGTTATGAGCTTCAGATGTTATGTACACGATGTGTAAACAAATGACGGCTGGATCAATTCACTTCAAATGACAAAAGCTTGAGTTTGGTATCACCAAAGTTGTTTTACCATTTAACATCCTTGGGTAATACTGAATCGGGAACAAGACTTAAATGACTTGGCAGCTCAGTTTTACCATTTAGCTAGTTTCACGGACAGTACACTTTGAATATGATACATTGCGTGTTTCAAAAGAAGCTATGGCTCTACATACATACTCATACAGAAATCTATACTCATGGAGTGTTACGCATAGTATTACCGTAGTTTGATATTGTAATTTTCCTCACCGTGAGCACCAAAACAACAGGATGGGCTAGTTACGTGCACTACATAACACTAAATTAAATTGTTTAAAAACTTGTTAAAAGCACGGCTTCTTTCACCTCTCTTTTCTAATCACATTCCAAAACGAACGTGAAAGAAAATTAAAGTATATAATTAAAAGCGTATATTAAAAGAATCTATTAAAAAAACCAAGTAACTGCAGGTACTTACAAAAAAAAACTTGTTAGATTGTTGCTTAAACCCCTAAGCTGGTATCTGCTAAACTGAAAGCCTTTGTCAAGTTTGGCCTAAATCATCCTAATTCTTGAGCTAAGATACTGTAAATCTTTCCAGAGCGTCGGTTTTCCCGGCGTTTTTTCCTGTACACTGGTGTTTGCCAAGCGTCCCCGTAGTCAAAACTCCGTGGTATCAAAAAGAAGGGTAGCTCTGTGGGTTAGTGGTTTCTTTTTTGATTTGTTGGTTAACCAACTCGTTTGTTCAGGGCTCGTCTATTTTGATGTGATTTGGCCTTCGGTAACGGAATTGTACGCTTATGATTGTCTGTTTTATAAAAATACTAAAATATTTTTCAAAGTTTGAAAATTGAAAGAAAAAGAACAAGCAAAAAAAACCGTTAAATTGATACTGAAAGTTTATTTTCTACTGGTTTATAATCGTTTCTTTACTATGCAGTAAAAATAATTATTTAATGACGAACAACGACGATGGTCTGTTTTGAAAAACATAACGGAACTATTATAAGGTATAATAATATAAGGTATAATAGTTAATGTTATGATTTATAAGGTATGATTTTGAAATATCAGTATAATTCTACAGCACGTGAAAAACTTCTCATATATTCGAACAGGATTAATTACTTCAATTCATTAAAATGGCAAGGAAATTCTTTTTTTTTTAACAAAATATTTTCACAGAGCTGCTTTTTAATACGAAATAAATATCAAAAAGTAATGGCAACATTCGAAAGCTGAAAAGCAAGTGTATTTTTCACGTAGCTTTTTCTATAATGCAAAATATTCCTTTGTCATTGATGAAGAGCGGAAAAATATTTTGTTCATTTCATCGTTTGAGCGGGGACGTAAAAAATGTCCTCTCATTCGCCGGAAACTCTGCTCGGGAAATTTTAGCCTCCTTCAAGATGTCATTATGATTTATGGTGCAATGACTATGATTTTTACTGGTATCGTTTTTTAAGAAAAATAAAAGTTTATATTTAGAACTTGTAGTCTGTCATAACCAACAGCCTGAAGAAGTCCACTGCTGAACAATAGGTCTCCCCCACACATGGTGCTACTTTGAGCAGTTGCTTCCCTCCTGCACCAATCAGATCCTCGCGGTTTTGACAAGATCTTCGGTCCACCTAGTAAGCGGCCTACGCTGCGTCTTTTAGTTCGTGGTCAGGACTCGAGAACCTTTCTTCCCCATCGCTTGTCAGTTATATCACCAATGTAGCCTATCTACTTCCACTTCAACTTGATAATTTTAAAAGCTATATTGGTGACTTTTTCCGTTTTAGGATCTATTTATAATATATAACTCATTCATATTAAAGTAGGATGTTTAAATTCATTGACTATAACTCGATTCTTGAGTGGCGACCACAAACCGGAAGCAGTGTAGGTCGGCCCCTCACTAGGTGGATCAACGATCTGGTGAAAGCCGCGGGGAGCCGATGGATGCAGGAGGCTCAAAGTGGCTCTGGGGGAGGTCTATGTTTAGCAGTGGACGTCCTCAGGCTGTTGATGATGAGCTGTAGCTTTGGTAGACCGATATTAAATTATAAAAAGTTCGCATAATAATTACCAAAATAAATAAAATAAAACACAAAAAACAGTGGCGCGCCACCTTGAATAATAAAATGCCCTAAGCCCCTTGACATTTCAACTTTGTAATTTACACCTGTTAACGAATTCATGTTCAATCGCCAGCGAGAATGATGGTGTTCCTGAATTTCTCCTTTAATATGGAAATTGCATTAATCAAACTCGCCTCGGTTTGCGAAAAAAATAATGGATTTTTTGAGTCCCGTCAAGGGTTTACCTTGTTTATAACAAGTTTCAAACAGTGTTTTAATTGTTTATTCCCATTAGAATACCAAGTTTGATTACTGGTTATATAGTATGAAGAAACTTTTTGTTACATTACTACGAAGTAGGTTTTTTTCCATTAGATTACTAAGTCTGGTAACTGGTTAGCTAGTAGATTAAAATCTTATATTACTAGTCATCTGACAAAAATGTATTTACTGAGTTTATAAGTAAGAAATAAATTTTATTGTCTTTACTTAGAAAATGAATTATAAAGATTCTATATAGACGAGTATAATAGCGATGATAAAATCGATGAATATAGTAGATCTATCCCAATATACGCCAATGAGACCAGTTTTCTCTCCCAAACTCTGAGCGAGGTTCAAACCATGCATTCATTTGAAAGTGGTAGGAGCTAAAACTGAGCTTACACTCTTGATAATATCAAAAATTCGTACCAAAATTATAATTTTAGTCCTGAATCTGATCTTGATCCATATTACCCCACCATACCCTGTCTTATAAATTACGAGGCGGCGTTGTCGCGTCGTCGTATATTCACGCGGATCATTGAGTGTGAACGCGCCTCCATCCAAGTTTGCGTCATGAATCGTTTAGTGAAATCAAGCGGAGGCTTTGTCATGCTGAACAATCGTGTTTGTGAAGTGTTTGTGTAGATATCATTTAAAGGAGTTTACCAATAGAGGCCGGCATTCATTTGATAGTTTCTGGTCAAAGATTATTTATTTCTCAAAAAGAAATTACAATTTCACTTACTAGAGAAAAAATTAAATGCTAGTATATACTATAACAGTGTTTTGACATTTTGAGTACAATAAGCAAGAAACAGAAAATATATTAAAATATAGTACGTTGATATTTTCGTATTTCGCTCCTCGAATAGGTAGGAACATAAAGCATAACATATTATATCGTATGTTATTATAACGTCAACGTACGTCACATTAAAATACTGTATAAAGACATCATTTAGAAAATATATTAATTAATTATTAATTATGTGGGTACCACAACACAATTTTCCCGATTACAATTAGTACGACGTCCACTACTCACAATTTAACCAACAAAAAGAAGTACTGGTTGACTTTATCTTGCCACAGTGTAAGCATGACAGTTAAACAGGTAGCTATTTTTATTTAAATAATGTGATATCATTTAAGATATGTTTCTTCAATTTGTTTGAAGATGTTAAATGATGCTGCATTTTTTACTTCTTTATTATACAGCTGAACACCCGTAAATATTATAGTTTGTGAACCGTGTGTAGTACGTACTTTAGGAAGTATAACGTGGTCTTTTCTACAACTGCTACGGTTATGAATTTGGTGTACTTTAATGAATGTAATTTCTAGTTTAAATATTATACAGCAACAACTTTAAGTTTTTGTGGTATAATTGTGAGACGTGACTTCACATCGCTATAATTGTCCATAAAAAAGCAATAAAACGAATTTGCTTGCTCATTACTGATGCTTGAGTTTGATTTTTTTTTGCGGCCATATTATATACATTATGATGATTAGTTAATAGGTACCTATTGCACTTTTCTCCACGTACCCTATTAACCCACTGGGGGATCAGTGCAGTGGCCGGACATTTGTCTGGAATATACCGTTGGTGACCGGGAAAGATGGATGCCCATCATTTATCAATTAATTACCTTGGATATATTATTAAGACCTATTTTTGTAGAGGTAGAGTAGTGCTTACTCTTGAAACCAAAACCTGCACTTGGTCATTATAGATAGATTGTTCTGTAAGGTTATTTTGTATAATTATAAATTAATTATCACAAAAGTTGTATGCTAAGAGAATTTTATATCGATTCAATCATAAAAGAGAACAATCAAAAGCAACGTTAAGCAATTGCTTTAATACAACATTCAAAATTGTGCTCCGAATCGTGCTATCGAACGCCACTTAAAAATCCGAGATCAGATGGAGCGTTAAGATAACATAAAATCAGATTAAAGATATGAAATTGGTAGAAAAAATCGTCTTCATTTAAACGGCGTTGAGTCTTAGGACTGCAACCCACGGAGACAAGTCTAAGTTAAGTGTACCATGACTACTGCTAACAAATAAGACCACTGGAAGACACGCAAGAGGAATGGCATACCTTAACACAGCGTCATTGTTTCCTGACAAATATAATCTGGGAGTTTTTAAGGCCAGAGTGAACCGGTATCTTCTAGGAAAGCATGCTCCGTCGTCGACCGCGTCGTCCCTACCATGAGGTGAGATGGTGGTCAAATGTTAGCATATCGTTGATAAAAAAAACCTTCTAAAACAACCTTCTAAGAGGAATGCCCTGACGGTTGACTATAAGTTACTCATTTTTAGGGTTCCGTATCCAAAAGGTAAAGCGAACAATATTACTAAGGATCTACTGTCCGTTTGTCTGTCTATCCGTCTGGCACCAGGCTGTATCTCTTGAGCCGTGGTAGTTGGACAGTGAACTTTTCCCAGATGATGTATTTCTGTTGCCGCCATAACAACACATACTAAAACACCGAGTAAAATAATTATTTAACGGGTTATTTTTTCCTTCGTTTTTATAAATAATGGTACGGAAACCTTCGTGCGCGAGTCCGATTTGCACTTTGCCGATATTTTTAAATAATTATTGGCAAAGCATTTGACCACTCTCTCACCTGATTGTTTCGTTGTTTATGCATTAACATACCATTCAAAAACTTACTCTGTCACCTTTTCTTTCGGACGGCAAGAATCATAATTATAAATAAAATATTACTGCCAGTTCTTTTCCAAAACTATAGACTCAGTGGGTATCAACCATCACGCGACGTCGAGTTTTTCTCGAGAGGATATGAAATTTCTCGCCCCGAGCTAAAGGGGGCCGTTTCACTCCTAAACGGCGCGCTACAGCCGCGTGCCTATCAGTGCAGTATATCTTGCGGTGTCTTGACTTTATTCTTTTTGACGAAAACGTTTGGGTTGAAATTACTGGGGTTGAGTTTGAGGTTAGATTGAAATACACGCGGAGATTTTTATAAGACTTGTTCTTTCTTTACAAAACTTTTAATTTATTACATGGTCTACTAGTTTGTCTAGATACCACCACTTTGCCAGTTATTCTGCCAAGCAATAGTGTTTAGGTTTGAAAGGCATTTAATCTAGTTAAATTACTGGGTAAATGAGACTTTATCATTTCATGTTACAGTCGATAATGACGTGCGTGGAGTATCACGTGAAACTTTAATTAGAGTTGCGAGTGAGACTGCAACTGTTATGGGCGATCATGTCGCTTAACACCAGGGCTAAAAACCCCTATGCGGTGTATTATAACACCAAGGTCACCCAAGGAGCTTGACAGCAGCAAAAAAGTCACCAATTGGCTTTCTTTACTCTCATATAAAGAAACTTTTTAAAAACAACTTCAAACGTTATACAACCACAATCTCATTATGTTGAGACAAATTCAAGTAGGTTTCGTTTGACCCCTTTGGCCCACTTCACTCTAATCAATCACTCAAGAGCACTCGACACATTCTTTTCAACCACTCACTGACCAAATCATTACGTAATTGATACTTCAAGGAATCCGCAACTAATTTGGCAACAATTACCTTATACTCTTCTCTTGAGCCCCCTTACTGAGTCTTCCAATATCTTTCTACCCAAAACACGGCTTCAATCGACTGCACTGACCAAATTATCACCTAATTGATACTCCAAAAACTCCGGGAAAACCTCATATCCTCGGGAAATCGAGGAAATTGCGGTCCGACAACAACTCAATTACATGGAAGTAAGAATAAAGTTAGCAAAGAATCCAGAAAGTCTCCCTATTCGATTAAACTGAGTCATGTCCATCTCGATTGAATATTCATCATTCGTTTGATCGAATCGGGGCGAGTACCTATAAGAGAAAAGTTTGAGGGATAATTTAATTGGAAAAATGGAAGTACCTCGTGGGTTTGAGTCTACATACTGAATTAGTGCTGGATCAGTAGATTCGTCAAGTTTAGTTTACAATTCTAAATCTCATTGTGATTGTATGCGTTTTAGACATAAAGCCAAACCTATATTTTATTCAACAAAAAGAAATAGCTAACAAAAAATTTTGATTTGGTTTTTTACAACTTGAATGTATTGCTTTTAAAAATTTCAAATGTATTTTCAGAACTATTGTATTGTTATCTCAGTGAGATTACGATACAATCTGTCAAAATATTTTAGAAATGCGAAATATATTCTGATCAAAAGTTAATAATATTTGTACTATATTTTTTAATTTGGGTTTTTGTGGCTTATCTATACCTTTGGACTTACAGATAACGATTAATTACACTAAAACCTGAATCTACTATTTTAAAACTCGAAAATCACAGACAATCAAAGGCCAAAAACCCAACCAACAAGATATAATTTCAAACGCAGCGATAACAAAATTATGTTAACAAACAAATAAAATGAAATCATTTTAAATTGGCACGTCATTTGCAGAGCTTAACAACCATTTTGTTCCTTAATGTCGATTCAATTATTTCGACCGCTCGCGTCGCGACGCGAATATTTTGTTCGGTATTAATTTATTCAGTGAAATTATTTTTATACCTTACTGATGTCTGACATTGTATTGTTTTAATTTTGTTTTTGTTTTATGCAATGTTTGAATTGTTAAAATAATATTCAAGCTCTCAACATTACGTTCAAATTCTCAAAATATTTTGATGTTACTTAAATTAAATATTTACATTAATAACTAGCTAATAAGTATCCAGGTATGGAAAATCGTAACAAGTACCTACTTCAGAACACCTTTTCAGACAACTAGCCACTTCTTTTATTTTTATTGAAAGAGCGTAACCTCAACTTTTTTTATCCTTAAGAGGTTCGAGTGGCACTGACGTTTTATCTAGAAAAAAGGCCAGTATGTACATAAAACTTTACTGAAGTATTAGACTGCGATGCGCACAAGGGAGTCACCACAAGGTCTTATAGCATTATTACTTCAATATTACTTCAATCATACATTGACAAATGACATAAAAGTAAGAATACTTTAATGTTCTGCAACATTAAAGTATTCTCCAGCCAGAGCAGTTTTGATGACGTCACGGTAAATCGTTTACTCAAATACAACTGTCATGTCATACCCTTACATCGTATTGACACTGACGTGCGACAGTGATAACGCCATATAAAAATGTAGACATCTCATTCACACACAGGCATACTTTATAAGTTCATGGTACGAATTCGAACAATATTATTGTAACCTTGAAATAATAATGCCATGAAACATGATGGTTTTGTATTAGCTTGTGGTAGCCCAGCTGTATAAGATATGAGGATGAGGTAATATGATTATTTATTATAGTCTGTGGGGTTATAATAATCCCAATAACTTCACAAGCTACCCCCATGGACACTAATGTCATGATACCTAAACAAAATGCTACAAAGAAAACCCGAAGTATTGACAGCAGAGATCATTGTCTAACTCTACGGAGAGTCTAGCATAGCTATACTTACGACACTATGTTAGAAAGTTTTCCCGCATGTTCTCGTATTCCCCACTGCCCGAGTCGGGATAATGGAGTCGTTTGAACAATGTGATGAAAAATGACACCCATTTGTCCCCACATCAATGGAAATAGCGATAGCGGATGTTGAAATGAAAGCGTGTACTGCATGGATCAGATAAAATGCTGAACTGTTTACAATACTAAAAATATTATATATTATAATAAATAATTAAATATGTGTGGACATTTCACACAGCGTCATCTAGCCGCAAACTAAGCAAAGCTTGTTCTATGGGAACCAGATAACGGATATAATACTTAGATACTTTTTGTTTGTAAATGCATACATAGAATACAATATAACACCCAGACACAGAACAAACATCTATGTTCATCACACAAATGTTTGTCCTAGGTAGGAATCGCACCCACAGCCCTCGGTTCAGAAGGCAGGGCTACTACCAACTGAGCTATCGGGCTGATCGACTCGGCATATATAAATAATACTCAGACACAGAACAAACATGCATGTCAATCACAAAAAACCGGCCAAGTGCAAGTCGGACTTACGCATGAAGGGTTTCGTAACAGTTTCTATAAAAACGAGCAAAAAAAATCACGTTTGTTGTGTGGGAGCCCCTTTAAATATTTATTTTATCCTGCTTTTTAGCATTTTTGTTGCAGTGGCAATAGAAATACATCATCTGTGATGGAAAGCAGAGTCTTAAATAGGATCCATTTTACCCGTTCGGTACGGACCCTAAAAAAAATGATTGTCCGGGATGGGAGTGAAACCCACAACCTACCAGGACATAAGTTAGATCTACTACCTGACAAATGAGCTGTGGTTTGAACTATTTACAGCTATAACAGCTCATGTCATCGTGTTCTGGCAAGTTTAATTAGTCTCAATTACATCAGGCATCGGGCATCATTTACACGGGCTATGGAGAGAGCAATGCTCGGTGTTTCCCTGCGAGATAAGATCCGTAGGAGAACTAAAGTGACCGATATAGCTCTTAGGATTAGCAAGTTGAAATGGCAATGGGCAGGCCACATCGCTCGTAGAACTGACAACCGATGGGGAAGAAAGGTTCTCGAGTGGCGACTACGAACTGGAGGACGCAGCGTAGGCCGGCCCCCCACTAGGTGGACCGACGACCTGGTGAGAGCCGCGGGGAGCCGATGGATGCAGGAGGCGAGCAGCCGCTCTAAGTGGCGCTCCCTGGGGGAGGCCTATGTTCAGCAGTGGACGTCTTCAGGCTGTTAATGATGATGATGATGACATCAGGCTGTTGAACAAGAAAACCTTCAATCAATTTTATGGATCCATAAATGAGATCCATTTTATTTTAATATTGTTCAAGCTCCAGAGTTGTTTTGAAAATTAATTAATTAACTTAAGAAGTGTTTAATTATATTTAATTAGCTTATTAAACGCGCAAATTGGATGAAGTTAATAATGAACGGCTCGTGATAGCTGCGATGTTTCTTTATTATACATTTTTTGTTGTTTTTCATATATCATAATATAGGTAATCTGTAGTTATAATAAAGAAAAAAGAAATACTGTTAGTAAGCGCATCTGAGCGCATTATTTTGAGAAAAACTAGACCAATTTAGTTATTTTGTGTTTCAAAAAATATTTTTAGTGCCTAGTCTAAACTATACTTTTTAAACTAAACATCATAAACACGAGGCTGAAAGGCGATCGTTCTTCTACCCAAACAAAGTTTGACAGCCTCCGTGGTGTGGTGGTTGAGCAGGTCAGTTCATAACCCGGAGGTGGCGGGTTCGATTCCCGCGACAGGACAAGTATTTGTGCCCGAAAAAAGCGCAAATACTTATTCTGTGCCTGGGTGTTGTGGGACCATAGTCCTCTATACAGCGAATTTTTTTTTTTTAATTCACAAGCCCTTTTACAGCTTTCAGATTAAATTATTACAATCACTGAATTAACTAACGCTGATTAACTAATATACAAATGAAACAACATCGACAATGCATCTCTGTCGACGATTAAAAATAATAATAAAAATGCAAATGACGAGTCCATAAATGTACTATCGTATAATTTTTGTTACTGCGACAATGTACCATTTATGTCAATATATTATTTCATTTCATTTCATTTCATTTCGTAGTTTCTGGGTCCCTAGATACAGGGAATCCTAGTTAGGGTCCAGGATCTATGTACGTGATCGTTGGGCGTTATTATTATTATTATCCATTTCCATTCTCGGGTCTAGCCCGGACATTTGAGAGGCATTGGTGGGGCCGAAGCTAACACCAAGAGGCCTTTTTGGATACAAAGATAACTATAACTATTATTATTATTATTATTATTATTATTATAAAGTCGCAGGGAACAGCTAGGTAAAAAAATATGACCAACGATCACATACGTAGATCCTGGACCTTTGATTAGGTTTCCCTGTATCTAGGGACCCAGGAACTACGAGGACCCAGCTCCCACAACACCCACGCACGGATCGAA
Source organism: Ennomos erosarius (assembly GCA_963580505.1). Lineage (NCBI taxonomy): Eukaryota > Metazoa > Arthropoda > Insecta > Lepidoptera > Geometridae > Ennomos > Ennomos erosarius. Next base: position 15,095,367 of record OY756986.1, read on the forward strand.
TACTGGCTTCGTATTGGCTGTGCATAAAATATACTTGTCCTGTTGCAAAAATTGAACCCCAAACCACAAAGGCTCTTCGTTTCAGTAGATTATAAATAAATGAATATATTGGTGATACATATTTTAGAAAGACAGTATTTTAATAAATAGTAGAAGTAATCACTATTTATAATTTCGTAATATTTTTACATAAGATTGGTACTGACGAAAAAATTGATTTTAATCACGTTATACCATAAATATTTTATGATGAATTAGGTGCCATATGTAATTATATCAAAACATAGTCATTCAGTCCAGTCATTAAAGTTAAATTGAGGTTTACATATAAAATTCAATTAAATGCAAAATTGATTAAAATTGAAGACGCAGTCGATATTTGGCGAGTACCTAAACTGCTAAAATAATAGACATCATTAAACAACACCAAACATTTTGTAACATTAAAAATACAGATAAAACATTAATAAACTTCAGAATTAATTATGATTTTTCTATAAATTAAGAAAAATAACTTACCAACAGAATCCGTAAACTGAAACAGCACTGAAACTCCATAAAACAACAACATGATTGACCACTGGACCACCACTGTTCCGCGACTCATGGCTAAAAAAAACAACACTGGCTACCGAGAAAACGATCAAATGATTCTTCTTCTCATTTTAAAAGTTTCGAACGCGCATTCGAATTTCGAACTGCGGGAACGTAGAGGCCTCTATCTAGAGTCAGGTGCTAACTGCTCGCTCCGGCGTCACGCGGCGGTTTGAGACTTGTATGTGACGCATGCGCGCTCTCACTCGCAAGTCTCACGTTCAAGTCTCGACGAATCCTTACTGTATTTTCTTTTGACAGGATTCTCGTCCCGTATTTGACTTGAATGGTTCCTTTATTCTTAGTCTCTTTGCTTATTGATTTGTTTGGGTCGGAACAATAGTAGGGACCTTTTGAATGCGCATTGTTGGGTTTGTTAATTTGATTAAAATGTGTTTTGATGGATTTTTAAAATTGGTTTGAACCATTTATTCCAAAATAATTACTTATTAAAATACGATCATGAAGATCGTATTTGTGTTTTAATTTACTATACTTTTATACGTTTGCTAACTTATTATATCAACCTCCTGCTCGTAAAGACATATATAAGAAAAACGTATATAACATGTGCACATCCGTTTACAATAACATTCCAAACGACATAAAAATATTAGAAGGTAACAAATTTAAGAAATGTTTGACTGACTGGCTTCAATGCAACTGTTTTTATAGTGTTAAGGATTATAATGAATTCTGTACAAATATTTACCTATAAATTATAAAATTTGTGATTAGTTTTTAAATAACATTTGCACGTCTGCTTGCAGACTAAATACATGAGCAAAACTTTTTGTAAGACCTATACTATACATGTATTTTAGCAAATAAACGATTTGATTGATTGATTGATTGATTGATTATAACGTCATTATCCGATAATATTATTTTAAATCGTTAAAGCATCTGACGTTTAAAAAAGATATCTAAGTAAATTAATTTAACCAGCTAAGTATCAATTATCAGTATAAGCATAATACCAATATTACCAATAATTATTGTTTCACTGACTATGACTATTATGCATATTATGTGATAAAAAAAAACATTAATTTATTGATTCCCATTCCCCATGCATCCAACCTCACAATACCAAGTGGCCAATAAGCAACCACTATCAAAGTACAATACACACCTTTTCTTTACCACAGTATCAATCTTCGTTTCCATTAATCACAGAACCGTAAACATTGAATTCGAATTTGGATTTCTATTATTCGTTTGTTGAAACATTAGCGTCGTTGGCGCGTAGCTAAACACCATCAATCACGTGTGCATATCGCCGCGGTAAACATCCGAGACGTGAGCCGTAGATACGAGACCTAGTCGACTATGAATATGGGTTAGTGATTTAGAAAATATAATGTGCTCAGCGGGGTGATTACGTAACTTTGACAGCAATGCAACAGGAGAAATTTCATTCCGAATGTGAAAATTTTCACAGTAACTATGCACATAAACTACGTATTGAAACTGTCAAATCCATACATTTTTGTGTTTCTATTGGTTGCAATCAAGTTACATAATTGCCTAGCTGATGTACCTATATCATTCTACAAACAAAATTATAAAAATGTTCGAAGTTTTATTCAATAATTCAATTTCAAAAATGTTTATTCATCATGAAGAAATTCTAAGTACATGATCTTGTATCCATTATTTAATCCTAGATATAACTGTCATTCTTAATTAACACATTTTTATAGTGATGCACTTATAAAAAAAGATTTTTTATTGTTGTTAGTGTGCGGGCTTAAAATTCGTCATCATCTGAATTTAAATTATTAAAATTAGGATTAAATTCACAGACATCTAATACATACACACATACATACACATACATTCTAATATATACAGTAAGATTAAATTTTAATCAAAAATGTTTTAAGCCAAGTCATGTCTATCCACAGATAACTAAATGCAAGACAAAGAGTCTATCGTTTTTTGTCTATTCCATAGAAATAAAAATGGTATTCTGTTCGTTAGTAGGCGTTTTACTAGAGAATAGGAAATATTATGTTTTTTATGCCTTTAATCATATTTCGCCTGATACAAGGTAGCGCGACCAATAATTTTATAATATTTTGGTTCTAAAATGATTTATCCAAAAAATGTGTATAAAGAAGAATATAAGCTAAAGGCTGAGCCTTTACTTATGTAAACGTACTAAAAATCTATTTGCATTTTTTTATATCATGGTATCAATATTATAACAAAATTATACTTTTATCTTTTTACTGGCTGCGAGTAACAGCCATAAAAAGATAAAAGTAAATATTAAGGTAAAGAGCAACCAACTTTTGACATAAAATCTAATAAAATGTTCCGTAGAGATCCCTGGAATTGATCAATCGATCCAGTAATGTAATTAATTGGAAATACCACAGCAAACAAATAACTTCGTTTCGTATTGCAGCGTGCGCTACACCAAATATATTTACGAGGCAATTTATCTGAAAAGTGGAGTTTTATTGAGGTATCAAAACGTGCTCGGGTAACTTTACAGGTTGTGAACATTTCGAAACAATGTAGACTTAGTACAATAATTATATAATTTATGTAATTTTTGTTGGAATTGACTTTTTTTATTTACAAATAAGGTCACAGATGTCTTTATTTTCTAGAACAGCCTCTAGATCTAGAGTTCGAGAGACAAAACAATTGCAGAATGATTCGATTTTACATTTACAGTAAGACTTGACTTGTTGTTGTTTTTGTTGTGTTGTTGTTGACTTGTTGTTGTGATATTTATTGTCAAATGATCCGTATCCTATACCAATTTTTTATTAAAACAAAACGTTAAATTGTGTACCGATATTAACTTAAGTAGGCACTTCTTACTTCAAATCTATTATATATATTGCTGGTTATAATAAATCTGAAACGTTCCAAATTGGATTTTACAATTTTGGTTCACTTAAAATTATATTTCTGTTGTAAATACAACTTTTCTTTATTATTATAATTTGATGTTCCATGAATTTGGTGACAAAAACTCGCTACACAAGTTAATTCAAAAATGGAAACATCTGAATATCATACCATTTATACCGAAAACCGGAATAGAAAATGTTTTAACATTGTCATTGTTTTGGAATCACACATAGGAACACAATTTGAAATCCTCACGTTTACTAAACAATCTTAAACAATGATATTCTAAAAGAAAATTCATAGAAACCGTATATTTTACCAGTTTGCAGAAACAAAAGGGTGAAAATTGTAGAGTATGAAATTGAATTATCATTACAGAGAACGCTTTTATTGTATTACTGGCAGGTCCAAACGAATGTAATTGTATGTAGGGTCCGTGTGAATTCGGATACGCCGTGAGACCACAGGATCCCTGATATAGTTTACATTACCATACGACATTTTTAGCTGGTGTAATATACAAGAAATCCCGTAACATTAATATTGGACGCGTTACTTCTTACAAGATGTTATTGTGGTAAATACAAACTTTATTTTCTATGTTTCTTGTTATTGCACCATAAAACTATGCAGCCGTTATATATGCCTGACATGTCTGTCAAGCATCCAAGACGGACTGCTATTTAAACTTTCCGCGGCAAAATCCCTCAAAATTTTAAGATTATTGTGAGCAGACATTGTGATTTGCCAAAAGTCTCATCCAAGCACTATCCGACAAGTTCTGCCAAGAAAAGCAGTATTTTTGAACATACCTATGTCAAGTAATTGTTTTCATTATCTGAGAGAGTATTGCGGGAGTTTAACTTGCGAAATTTCACGTAAGATGGTAGGTACTAACATATGGCTATTTGGCCATATCATCGAACACTATTATTTAGTTTGAGGTACTTAAATAAATAAATAATTACATACATTTTAATGCATAGATGTTTTTTTATTTATTTTTTCTTACACGTGAATAATACCATAACGTCCGCAACATTGGAAACGCACATTAATATATTAGTATTCGACTCGTCGGATCCGAAGCTATTGTGGTTTGTTTATCGACAAATTTCACATTGAAAATATACCTGGCGCTGGCGAAACCTCCTGATTTCTATTTGCTCCCAATCCCTTTGTTCGGGAAAGTACCCTTCAAGGTCCGTCCAATCAATCGGTCGGGTTTGACAATTCTTTTGAGCCGTTACACTCGGAGGCATGAGGAGAATGATATGAAGACACCCTTTGAATACTTCTTTTGGTTTTTACTTCACAATCTATTTATTGTCGGATTCGTTAATTAAATGGGTTGCTTGACGTTGTATGAAACAAATCTAGATCTAAAATAGACCAAATTATCTTCAAGCTAGATAGGGTTTTGGAATAACATTAATGATAATGAAAATCATCATCATCATCAGCCTGAAGACGTCCGCTGCTGAACATAGGCTTCCCTCAAAGAGCGCCACTTTGAGCGGCTGATTGCCTCTTGAATCCATCGGCTCCCCATGTTTCTGACCAGGTCGTCGGTCCACCTAGTGGGGGGCCAGCCTACGCTTCGTCTTCCAATTCGTGGTCGCCACTCGAGAACTTTTCTTCCCCAACGGTTGTCAGTTCTACAAGCGCTGTGGCCTGCCCACTGCCACTTCAACTTGCTGATTCTGAAAGCTATATCGGTGACTTTAGTTCTCTTGCGGATCTCCTCATTTCGGATCTTGTCACACAAGGAAACACCGGGCATAGCTTTCTCCATAGCTCGCTGCGCGACTTTGAGCTTACTCATCAGGCCAACAGTAAGGGACCACGTCTCAGTGCCATAAGTCATCACTGGCAACACTGGTTGAACACTTTCGTTTTCAGGCTTTGCGGTATTGAAGACGAAAATATAGGCCGAAGTTTCCCGAACGCTGCTCAGCCGAGTTGGATTCTCCATGCAACCTCTTTGTTGAAGTTGGACCTACCCAATCTGAATAATGAAAATAATTAAGTCGAAATTATACTTTCATATCATAAAGATGTGAAGAAATCTGAAATATTTGTATTCTATGTATGTATTTACAAACAAAAAAAGTATCAAAGTATTATATCAGTTATCTGGTTCCCATAGTACAAGCTATGCTTAGTTTGGGGCTAGATGGCGCTGTGTGAAATGTCCCACACATATTTATTATTTATTTATTATTTATTTACTCAAAACAAGCATTATATTTATTTTATGTAATGGTGTTTGTAAAATGCATTAATTGTGTGGCGAAAATACAGTCTATTAATTCAGTTATTAGCAAATATAAAATAAACCTAAACCACCTCCAACCTTCTACAACTACAACATAATTATAATATGCCAGATACTAAAACGTTGGCGAGCAAAATGGTCTGACCACCTGATACCTACGTATTGTTGGTGAAATTTATTGTGCTTCGGTTAATTGACCTTAGTCGGTTGGACCTCCCGTGACCTTTGGGGATACCGATTGCCAATTCACAGTTTGAGAGGAGATTAATGACTAGGTTATTGTCTAGTTCAGTAGATTCTATACAACTTATTTGACGAGATAGATTCAATGTAGTTGACTTTTTATGTGAACGACGGACTTGATTAGCTACATTGTTTCGTTTATTTTCTTGATGAGCTAGTTTTTCGCCTAATATTAAGCGTCACTGCTACCCATTGCCAGTTGCGATTCTACTCAACAGTCTGCAAACAAATGAACAAACAAGCACACAAAATGTTTAAAAAGTGGCTTAACGTGTTCAGCGGCTAATTTTAAGCTTCCCTGTGTGTTTTTTTTTTCGGATGTCTTGCAATTAAGACTTTTATCTATACAGAACGTAATTTTGAGACAGTGATACTCCTACCCCAGTGTCTTTCAAACCAGCACAGATTAGATATCATCATTAACAGCCTGAAGGCGTCCACTGCTGAACATAGACCTCCCCCCGGGAGCGCCACTTAGAGCGGCTGCTCGCCTCCTGCATCCATCGGCTCCCTGCGGCTTTCACCAGGTCGTCGGTCCACCTAGTGGGGGGCCGGCCTACGCTGCGTCTTCCAGTTCATGGTCGCCACTCGAGAACCTTTCTTCCCCATCGGTTGTCAGTTCTACGAGCGATGTGGCCTGCCCATTGCCATTTCAACTTGCTAATCCTAAGAGCTACATCGGTAACTTTAGTGCTCCTGCGGATCTCCTCATTTCGGATCTCATCTCGTAGGGAAACACCGAGCATTGCTCTCTTCATAGCTCGTTAATCAATTCTGTCTGATTAGATATAGAGGAACGGATTTGGATGAAATTTTGTATGTAGATACTTTAGGTATAATGGTTTAACGTAAAATATACTTTTAAGCCCATAAAATTTAGTGATTTTTGTGAAGTTATGCGATCATTGTCAATCCTGGTTAAACCGTGGGGCACCGCTAGTAAAGAATACTACAAAGATTTCTCTAAACACAAACATTTTTAAAAGCCGAAAACAAAAAATGTAAATCATCTATCACTTGAAAGCCCAGCAGAGCGCCATTAGAAGTAAAAAATCCAAACTCAAGGACAGGAAAATCGAATCATTCTCGCTTGGACGCTTGAATTAATGCTAGCAGAAACCAAACCGTAAATTTTGCATTGATTTAAAAAAATCCAGATGAAGTCAACTCATACTGAAGCCAGGCTTTTGGCACTTCTTTCTCTTTTGTTAGCTTAGTACATTCTATGTTATTCTTTATTAAAAGGCTTGAAGAAATTAAGACCAATCCGTTAGTATAAGAAGGACCATTGTTTGTAAGTCCATAACTAAATCAAAACTTTTTGTAAGCAATTACCATAAATTCAAAGGGTAGTTACTTAGCAGTTCGGTGGTCTTTTATGTCAGTTTATATTACTTCTAGTCTTCCTATCATTACAATAACCTAGGTCTAGACTTACATCATGTATCATAACAAAGTATTATTCAATAGGTTTGTGTGTAGTTTAATGTAGATTTCATGTTCATAGTCCTTGGAACTCTTGGTTTCGGAACTGTAGACCTTGGAATCAAGGCAAAAGAAACTCTATTATTATTGTGGCGTAAGAACTGAATATGCTCTTACATTGGTTAGACATAATATCGTAATATAAATAGGCATGATGACTAAAATTATTTTTTTTGGATAAATTTATTATATTCCTCAAAAGATAAACATTTGTGAAAACAAAAGTTAAATATCTCAAAAAATTACTAATTTACAAGCATTTTAAAAACCGGAATAGAAAGAGATAGCTCAGACGGCCAGTGACGTCAGTGGAACGTCGGTCCAGTACCTCATTACTAAGCTGTCTTAGCTATTCTTACAATCTCTTCGGCATGTGACGTCACGAGTAGATTTTTCATAGTAACTGTGGGGGCGCTCTGTTTCGCGAGAAAGGGACAGGAGATGCCTCCTGTAGAAACTTTAAAAGCTTATTACTCCATGATTTATTTACCGATTTTGCTTATTTTTTCAATAATTGCATTCATTTTTAATCTTCTTTATGAAAGTAATATTTGCTTGTTCATTTTTAATTGTAGTCATCATGCCTATTTCAATTTTATTGATGATCTATTGAAAAACCAAATCGAAAAATATTATTACCTATCACAAACAAATTAAGTGTGACTATAGGCGACTTTATACCTTAAAATAGTCTCTCCCAAACAACTTTGAATAAAAACAAATAATTGTGAAGTTATAATAATGAAAAGTAGGGTTTTAAATCCATATCAATCAATCAATCAATCAATGTATTTATTTGCAAGAATATGAGTACATAATAAGATGTTAAATAAAAACGTTTAGCTCTCTAATATTCCACCGTATTGGCATGCAAAACTAGTAAAACACAATTAGAATTTAACTACATCAAGAATTTAAATTAATAGGAGAAATAATCAACAATAATTCATTAAATTCAACACATAATAACTATACAATAAATTCAAAAATATTAGAATGTCAGTTGGGAACACACACATTAAAAAAACAGTGCCCGTAAATGTAAGTAGGTACTACTGGGGTACTACATACCTACCTGTACATATACCTACTCACGTACTATGTACCTACATTTTTGTTGATTGTGCAATAAAGCATTTTCTATCTATCTATCTATCTACCTGTACATAATTTACGTTTACGTTACGAAGTCTTCCTTCTACGTTCTGAGAAATTTTTGACGTTTTAGTATAGACTCAAAAGTTCGGTAGATACCGACCGTGCAGTATTTAACTAACTTAGCATCCCAAATAAATATGCCTACAGCTTTTTATTCTACAACAATGTGGAATTTATATAACAAATTCGAATACACGTTTTTATAATTCGTTCAGATTTATTCGTGTTTTAACAAAAATCTTGTTTTACAGCCCATTGTGAGTGCTCATTCGTCACTGGACTGAATGGTTTTTGTTGATATTTTTGACGATTTATGTACTATTATTCATATTATTCAATGTCCGTACGTATCACAGTGCAGTGTTTGTTCGCGTGTGAAACTATCGAATTTATTCGTTTAGCATATTTTATTTACGAGGATTTCCCGTTGCGATCTGGCTCTTGATAAATTGCTTCTTTCAAAAGTTTATAGTTTGCTAGGCGAGAATAACTGAACTATATTCATATTATTCTCTGAGGCATACTGCGCCAACTGTGCTTAGGTATCGAAGGCACGATTTTCAATAAACAGGCAAAAGTTCTCCTTGCTATTATTCTATGTAAAAAAAAAACATCAGCCTGAAGACATAGGACAAGTGTAGTGGACACTACTGAACAATTGAACATATTATGCCTCCCCCAGAAAGCAGCACTTGAGCGACTTGCCGTCTATATCATCGGCTCTCCATGGTTTTCACCAGATCGTCGATCCACCTAGTGGGGGGCCACTCTACGCCACGTCTTCCAGCTCGTGGTCGCCACTTGAGAACCTTTCTTCCCCATCAGTTGTTAGTTCTACCAGGAATGTGGCCTGCCAATCGCCATTAAAAACTCACCATCGTGAAACTTCAGCAGCATAGCAGCACATAAAGTAACGAATCCACAATCCAAAAAGCCAAACATTACCATCGTCCTATCGACAGCATGTCAAGCTCGCGGCATTCAGGTGGACAACAATGGAACAATAAATCCACGAACAATATCTGAGTAACGACCACACGAACAGAATTGGACAGTTAATTTATAGTTTCATTTCTGATTTTTTGGACAATGGTATGTGGAAAAGGGATGACACCATTCCACTTCAAACTAGCAATTGTTGTCACGTAAATAATTGATGATTTGTAGAGGGCCAGGCATTGACTATAAATCCAGTTGACCTACGATACAACTTCCCCTCGTACGAAAATTAGTAGTTTATTTCAACTGTTAATCCTACGAGAGGAAGCGGGACACCTAATGTATCATTGTTCAATCCTGCTCTGTCCTTTGTAATTTCTATGACTTTGCCTCGTTTTGTTACCTCGCTCCCTGCCCCCGTAGGTGAGTCGTGTTTGTACGAGAAATTATGTTCACGAGCTATCAACGGGCTTTATAATCTTTGGAGCTAGGCTATCTAGCCCCGAACTAAGCAAAGCTTGTATGTACTGTGGGAACCAAGTACCTAATAGAAAACTTAAACAGTCTAACATACAACTTTGTAATTAGTAAGGAAACTAAGAATTGTGTCATTAGTACGTAATCGTATTATAATAAATATTCTGTGTCATTAGTTTAATGTATCAGATTTGAATTCAATTGGACAAATATTTGTGATGTAACTCACGTACATTCGCGTTGTTTATTCGCTTAAGAGCTTCTGCATAAATAATTCCGTCACCTGCCATTCCATTCCAACCTCTCTGCGGCTGCGGAGGATTTATAATAAGATTGTGTTTCTTGAGAAATTACAACCACGTAAGAGCAAAGACGATAAAAATATACATTCACTGTGATACAGAAAATAATTATCCGACATATCGGAGTTTGATATTTAAAAAGCGAAAATGGCGTTTCAAAGTGTAGCTCTCTGGGGAAGGTAGCAATGGACGTCTCCACGCTATTTATAGTGATGGTGATGATGGTGGTGGTGATGATGATGATTATGATGATATCGGTGGTGGTGATGATGACGATGATGATGGTGATGTAGGTGATGATGACGATGATGATGATGACAGTATTTTCGAATTTCCTGAAGCAGAAAAGATCAGCGCATAGTCTTGTTTTGACAAAGTCTGAGTCCCATCATCCTCTGTTTTAAATACACGTAAAAATGCTATAAAATTCCGACATCTGTTAAACTTTAGCAATAAATTCTATAATATACTAAGTACATGTGAAAAACTACATAAAAACGACATAAAATCCTTAAATGTACAATAATGTACAATAATATGTGTAATGTATGTGTGTTTTGTACTGCGCAGACATAAAAACAAGTATTTTACATTGCAAATTTCATATTTATGCTGACGATATCCAAGTGTATATTTCATTTAAACCCTCTGAAATCGTCAATGCGATAAAAAAACTCAATGAAGATCTTTCCAGAATAGCCTCTTGGTCTGTGAACAATAGTCTCATACTTAACCCTTCGAAAACAAAATTTTTAATTTTCGGTAGTAAACACCAGTTAGCTAGCATACGTCCGTCACTGAGTGTAATGCTTTTGAATGAGCCCCTTGAACGTGTTTATGAAGCGCGAAACTTAGGCTTGATCATGGACTGTAACCTTCGCTTTGAAAAGTATGTCGCTAATTCTATAAAAAGCTGTTTTTACAAGCTTAAAGTATTATATAGAATTAGGCCATATTTAAAAGAAAGCTTGCGGATGAAACTAGTAGAGTCGCTTATACTGTCGAAGTTAAATTATGTAGATGCAGTTGTTGGCCCGCGTCTGCTAGCTAAAACCCAAAAACTAGTACAGCGAGTTCAGAACGCCTGCGCTCGTTTCTGCTTCGACATTCCGTTGAGGGCCCATGTGACGCCGTACTTGAACAAGCATGCCTTATTAAAAATGAAACATCGTCGTAAGCTTCATTTAGCTTGCCTTCTTTTTGGTGTTATTAAGCATAAAAAACCACAATATCTATTCGATAAGATGTCTTGGATGTCCAGTCGAAGATCACAGGGGTCCCGGGAGTGTGCGGCACAACTCATGACACAACATCATAGATCGGTGGCGTTTAGAGGAAGCTTCCGCTACTCGGCTACAAAGTGTTGGAATAATATTCCACCACCCATAAGGAACCTGCAAAGTATTACATGTTTTAGATACAAGTTAAAAAAGTTTCTTTTTGAGCATCAAAAAGCGGAGGAAGCTCTAAGACATGATACTAGTGCCATCTAAACCACTCATATAACACCTTTCACACACAAACATACAACCCCCACCTTCCCATACGCAAAAATATCCTTACATTTTCCCACTCACACTCTTCTCCTTACAAAGCGATTCATTGTTTACATGCTTAGATTATTTTTAACATTCTTTGTTTTTGTGATGTTTTAAGATATCATTGTAAAAATAGTATTGCAAAATTTATTACTGCAGATATTACTTACCCATTTGTAATTTTTTATTTTTTTTTATTTTTTATGTTGGTTACATTACCACTGTATGGAATGTATTGTATGTGTATATATATATATACTGTTTTACTTACTTATCTTCTTGTTATGTGTCTTATTATTATTATTTTATTTTATTAGTTTTTCATATGTTTTAGAACTTATTTGTGTATTGTTGTAAGCTGAGCCGTGACGATACCGAAACGGCCCCAACGGAAGACCAGCGTTGATCGTACGACGTGCGACCAGCATTATGCTGAGTTGGGACCGATTCGTGGCAACTGTCAGATGTGTATTTGTTAGTATACTTAAAAATATTCTAACTAATTTAACTTTTACTAAATTAACTAATTTATCTGCTGTTGTCATGAATAAAACATTTTTCTTTCTTTCTTTCTTTCTTTCTTTCAAATGGATCGCAAACTGTTGTTTTCAGCTCACGGATGTTTCAGTGTCGTAAGCCACAGAAGTGTGGTTTTTCAGTATTTACTAATTTTACTAAGCTTGAATTCTAAGTACAATTGAGAATAATCTTATTGGCGATTCGTTTGTTGTCAAAAGTGTGACCATGAGCTATTTTATGTAAAAAAATGTAGAAAATCGATCAATAGATTCAAAAGTTTCAGATTGCGTCACTTATAATTTTAAAATAACAGTAAAACTCTGCACGATTATGTTAGCCTAATTTTATAAAATAACAAAATAAAATTATAATAAACAACTTTTTAACCTAAATTGAAATTCTTAACCCTAAATATGTTTAAACCCTCACCGTCTTACCACAAAACATTTAGACGCGCCTTAAACACTGGTTGAACAGTTGTTTCATGAATTCCATACCACAAATCCGCGCCTAACACTCGTTTAAGATAGACGGGCGTTAAACCCGTGCTAAAGTTTAAACATACTCAACCCTTAGTTTAAGAGGTGTTTAACTGTCGCTGTCACCATAACACACACAGTCAAACTTCACGCTAATAACGTTCCGTTTTTTCTATGGTCACAGCTATGACGCTAACATGTATTGGATTTACAAAATGAGTTCTGCGCGGATTGAAACGATTCGTATAATGTCACCTAATTTAAAAAATGTGGATCGAGTTAGACAGTGTTTAAGTAAACATGGTATAACATGGTTTTGTAGTGACAAAAATAAAACATCTGTTTAAGTAGCATTTAACTTTTAGACGCTGTCTAACTAAACATGTATGTAAGCGATGTTTAAAATTATTTTTGTGGTAAGACGGTCACTGTTCCAATCATTATTTACGTCGTGCCTAAGATAAAAGATTATTTAAGCTTAAAAGATCAGTCGCCCCTAGCTCTAATCCGCCTGTTTGATGAAGAGAACCAGATTCTACAAATTTTATATTTTAATTAAGTAAAGGTCCAAATGATTTGAAAACATAGTTTTTCAAACAAGGGTCAAAATAACATCACAGCGAATTAATTAAAGTTTACAAAATGTTTACCAAAAATTTGTTTGTTGGATGCGATAGCAATCCAATGTTTCGTTTTCTAGAAAGTTCCATAATATCATGCGGCTGTGTTGTTCATGAGAAGACAAAGAAGATTTTCCCATAAACCAATAATGCTTTTAGTTTATTTTTCCTAGATAGGCCCGATGGCTCAGTTGGTAGTAGTCCTGCCTTCTGAACCGAAGGCTGTGGGTTCGATTCCTACCCGGGGCAAACATTTGTGTGATGAATCTAGATGTTTGTTCCTTATCTGGGTGTTATATTGTATTCTATATATGTATTTACAAACAAAAAAGTATAGAAGTATTGTATCAGTTATCTGGTTCCGATATTACAAGCTTTGCTTAGTTTGGGGCTAGATGGCGCTGTGTGAAATGTCCACACATATTTATTTATTTATTTATATTAATTTCTATGCTTTTAATTTTTCATGGTCACCTTGCCACTGGACCAAACTCACAGAACAAGAGGCGCGTCGCAACTCGCGTAACAAGGATTAATTACACCACAAATGCATCTCTGCATCCCAAAGCAAAACAAGCATTTGCTCAGTACATAAGGTCACGATTTAATATGCAGATATTTCACGGTTTTGTTTCGGTTCACGTTTAGCGAGTTTTGAACTCGCTCTTTCCATATTACAGTTTGTACGCTTTTCAAACTAAGGTAATATTTTTCAATTGGTGAAAAATATTGTAAATCTGATAAAAGGATATGAATCCTTTATTTATAAATAATTTGCTTCCTGTTGAGTAGAAAATACTATTTCAAACATTGGTGGTTGAGCCAACGAACCGAATATTTACAAACAATACGAGAGTTGTAATACATTTCATGTAACAGTTTTTAGTCTTAGATTTTAAGATGCAAGCAATCTTATTGCTTGAGCTAAATATCTGTCTCACTCATACACTGTGTCTACTGCCTACTTTTGTTCCAGTCCAAGTTGCGCTGTTCCAGCAACTTGCCCCGTTTGTCGGCGCCTTAATGTTGCATAGTTGCGGTTAATAGCTTGTTACTACATACGGTATTTAGCGTAATACCTCTAGTTTGGCTACAGATGTGTTGCTGAAGTTACGGGGTCGTAGCTCTGAGATGTATGTTTGTTAAAGTTCTACTGCGATTTGCTTGATAACACAACGCTTGGGTTCTATTTTCCAATTAATTATACTTTAATTATTTTATAAGTATTTTCTAAGTACTGAAACCATGAGACTCCAGGGGGCCTACCACTACCTATTATAGAATTATTACTTCAATATTACATTGAAAAATGACATAAAAGTGAGAATACTGCAATGTTGCCGAGGCAGAGTAGTTTGATGACGTCACGTTAAATCGTTCACTCAAATACAAGTGTCATGTCATACCTTTACATCATGTTAACACCGACGACAATGATAACGCTATATAAAAATGTAGACGTCTCGTTCGCACGCAGGAATACTTTATAAGTTCATGGTACGAATTCGAACAATATTATTGTAACCTTGAAATATTAATGTCATGAAACATGATGGTTTCGTATTAATTTGTGGTAAGCCTCCTATTTATTCTTCATTCATCCATCGTTTCTCTTCACACGTTAGCCACAGGCTTACAATGATCTTTTTTTCTTGCGCAACTGCCTCGCACCCGTCCTTGCAACCAGGAAAAAATTTACCCAAATTGTTGTAGAAAAATAGAAACAAATTAATAAATTCGTCACACGTTTGTGATTTTAGGTTATGTTATAACAATTAATATTTATTCTTCTGAATCTAAAATTTGATAAAGTGAGTGAAAATCTTCAGGCTTATCTCGTCTTCACTGCAGGTTCCGTCAGGAAATTCCACCTTTTCTATGGGGTAGCTAGGGGAGGTTATCTTACCCTGCCGTGCCATCGCTATACATCACCCTAATGGAGGGGTTGCGACCCTTGCACAGGGATAACGATGCACGGAAGTTAAAAGTGGCTTTAGTTGAGTTAACATAGGCGTTGTTTATGTGTGTGTTTCTTCTATGGGATGCCTTCCCTGTCCCTCTGTTTTGATAAGAATAATTTATTTCAAGAGCATTGTATTTGAGTGGGACATGACTTGTGAGTAGGCTGTAAGAAAAATATATTAGGGAAATAATATTTAACGCTCTATCGGCATCTTTATTTCCCGATTAATACTTAACCATGTCCATTAACCAAGAGTTGATATCTTTATAATCTGGACCTCTTTACATAGCAAGTGAATGTGTATCTTCTTAGCAAGTATGTATCATAACGTAGGCATAAGCCGTACAGTAACGTTCCATCAGGTGAAGCCGCAGTCAAATGCGGGCTTATTGAGAAATGACAAGAAAAACTGGGGCCCAGTCCTAGTTAATCCTGTATTTTGGATGCCCAAGAGCTTAAATTAACAGTAACACATAGTTGCGGTGAGTTGTACACACTTCACGATATATATGTAGGTACCTAGTATTTTTAATAGTCAACTGGTTATACAGGATTCACTGACATTAAAATACAACCAATAAAGGAGAGTAGCCTCTTCTTAAGCTTAAAATAAAATATCTGACAAAAGGTTATTTTTTTATGCGAATGAATGACGTGACTAACTAGTCGTTCATCTGATGTTAAGTGACACGGCTGCCCATAACAGTTGTAGTGTCACTCAGAACTTTAAAATAATAAAGTTCCGCGTGACACTGCACTGCGCAGGTCATCTTGAGACATCACACAGTCTAGTAATCAGATTACTACACTGTGTAATCAGGTCATAAAGTCCCATTTGCCCAGTAATTTCACTAGCTACAATGCCCTTCAAACCAGAACACAATAGTGCTTTGACACTACTGCTTGGCGGCAGGACAACTGGCAAAGCGGTGGTACCTACCTAGACGAACTTTGCAGAAAAGTCCTATCACCTAGTAAAATTCCGCGTCTTGTATTGCAATCTTTTCTTTTTCAACAAAATATTCTTTGACCTTCCAATACAAGTATTCTCAAAATAAATGAAACCAGCGACACACAGTTGCTGCGACGCGTATTTGCCAATATTCGTCACGTCACGTATGAGCTGTGTGCATTACCCCGGTGGATAGTAAAGTTCAGGGTAGTTTCACAGTTCAGACGAGACACATCGTCGCACGTGAGTAGCAGGCCTAATATAGCTCGCTGGTATACTCGCGTTGCTCTGAGCGAGTTAGGACGTAGGCGTCTTTTTTATATGGGTTTTACGTGAGGAGATAATTGTTTGCTAAGATCTATTTTGGTACTTCCAACCACTTACTCATAATTATAAAGTTTAATGGAAAATGAATAGTTATTTTGCGGTATTTCGTCTTTATTTATCAAGATTGAGTCATAGACAGAGAAAACAAGTGAAAACATTAATTTACGAAGCTATTTCAATGTTATGCCCTGTTTATTAGTAAAGGGCATTAGAAAAATTGGATGAACAAAATTTTTAATTATCATTTTACCACACCGGTACCTATTAGATAAAAAGAACATTAATTACTATTTTTAAACTATTACCTTGTATAAATTGTCATTTTTAGCGACATATTTTGATTGGTATTAAGAATAGCTTCACGCAAACACTTGGCTCATACACAAAAAATCAAATAGGTACCACAATTAATTTATAAATAATAAAAATAAATTCTCGCATACAGAACCATTCCTAAACCTAATAATAAAGGCGGCGCCGCACCGCTGCCAACCCGTAGAATAAAACGATACACACTTACGCATTAGTATCAAAAACACCATCATTAACGATAGTACCCCATCACCAGAAGCGTGAAATGGGTGCACAAACTCGCAAATACAATTTGTATGTGCTAACTGTTATCAGGAGAGTTGGAGTGAGGTGTCTACATGCTACGTCTTTACAACGGCTTCCAATACGTGTGGCTTACTGGATCTACAAGTACTTGTAATATTTCTGTGGTATAAGTTAGGAGTTCTCGGGAAGGTCCGCCGGTATTTCACTCCTGGACAGCTTTTAAACTTATACCAAGCACAAGTCCGATCTTGTATAGAATACTGCAGCCATCTCTGGGACAGTTCCGCTAAATACCAGCTTCAGGCCTTGGACTCAATTGATAGGCGAGCAAAAAAGCTCATTGGTGACGATAAAATGGTGAATACTAGGCTCCAGAGCTTAGAGCACCGTCGTAAAGTTGCTAGCCTATCGGTGTTCTACAGGTTGCATTTCGGTGAGTGCTGCGGAGCTACACAATCTAATTCCACCTTCTCCATTTCACCATCGGACGACAAGACGTACAGCTACATGCCATTCATTTATGGTTGATATTCCTTCAATTCGTACAAAGCGGTTCGACTCGACATTTATATTCCGAGCAGCGAAAGAATGGAACGCATTACCAGCGTCTTTGTTTCCCGATGAGTACAATCTGGAGCTCTTCAAGTCGCGAGTGAATAGGTATCTTCTAGGCAAGCATGTACCACCGTAGACCGCATCGTCACTTTCCATCAGGTGAGATCGTGGTCAAATGCGGGCCTATCCAGTTATAAAAAAAAATGTAATTTAATTTTAAACTTTCAGATATTTGGTAAACAAAACAATATTTTAGGCGTTATTGGTGAAATTGGAACAGACCGGCACAGTTGCCATCTTCAACTAGAAGATCTACGTAAATAACAGCGTGGGGTTTTTTGGATATGGGTCCCAGCAGTGGGAATATGATTGGCTGGTAAGAAATGAGACGATACCAAATTATAAGTCGATCCGAGCATGTTGCTCTCATCCCTTCATCAGCTAAAAAAAAGCTGATGATTTTCAACGGCTGGACGTTTATTTTCTTAAATCATTGCCAAAATCATATTTTAATCAAGGCCCTTTTTCAACGTAAAAAAAAATTAAAACAAAATCATCCATATGAGCTTAAGATAAGACAAGCATGCGCCATCGTAGGCTGCGTCATCACTTACCATCAGGTGAGGCAGTAGTCAAATGCAAACCTATAAAATGTAAAAAATAAGGTGCCAATAGACTGACGCACAAACACTCAGATGCACGCGTTAAACGCTTACACCCCTCTATTTGTTCGGTTATTAAAAATATTGAAAACAAACCAGTCTTGCAAGGAAGCCATGTCATTACTTATTAAGATCACGTTAGAATATTCCAGTTGGATGTTCCAGTTGAATTATCATCGCGTTTCCCTTCCATTAGAATAAACAAACGTAATTTAATTCGCGCCGGCTCCGTGTAATGGCTTTACAATTTGTAAGTGAGTTTAATCAAAAGCTCGCTAACGGCCTACTAAGTGCGGAATGGGAATGAATAAATGCTAAATGAAAGTAGGAAATTATTTTTGGTTGTTAGGCATTAACAATTTTGTCGTAGGCGGCATAGTGAAGGTAGCTTAGTTTGTAGTGACGTCGGCTTGAGATTGGTAGGTCGTGGGTTCAAATCCTACACTACGGTTGAGCTTTTGGTATTATTGATGACCGAGTGTGGATCAAAAAAGTAAGCAAAGTCAGTGCAACTTTTAAACCGATGCATTCGGGTTCATTCCTGTGCCCTGCCACCAAGTACCTTTTCAAGCTAGATATTGTGCGCGGAATTTGCGCTGCCTCTTACAACGGTGAAGCAAAAGATTGTGAGGAAAAACGAAAGTTTAGAGTCATAAAATTCATGAACATATAGTTGCGTCACCCTTACTTAGCCAGCGTCATGTATTTATGGCCTTGACTCTCTCCCTGTGAGTGAAGACTTATTTTTTAAAACGAATTAAGCGTTTTGGTTTTCTTTCACCGTGTACCGTGTGTACGTAACTTATAGTATCCCTCGGTTTGCGCTGAGGGTTGAAAAGAAATAGCTTAATACTACTTTTAGAATTTACCTCAACATAATTAAGTTCTTCAAAACCAAACATGTATTGTGTGGTTTTAATTAATATCTCGAATATTCCCTGAACTTAATTTGAATGAAACTTAAGAAGTTAAGTAAGTATAACTTCTACTTCAACGCTCTATAGATACTTGGGGTAATGGAAACCAACTTGGGAAATTGTTATTAACTTTCAAATAGTTATGTTTGGTTAACATTGAATAAGGTTTTTACATTTCTTAGGTTTAGTTTCGATTTTAAATTTATATTTAACAATTTGTTCTACTCGAGTTGTGAATTGAACAGCTTGTGTGAATTAATTTGATCATAGACTTAGAACCACGTTTGATGGAGCATAGAATACGAAGTAATTGTTTGGGTTACTAATCCAAAAAGTTTTTGTACCTTAAAACAAAAAAACTGTTACAACCACAGAGCTTTGAAAAATATGAGACCTCGCACCGGTTTTTTTTTGCTCTTTGGTTCCAACTAGGGAGTGCTAAGTGTAGAGCCAAAATTTTCATTAAAATTTCTTTTTCCTAAATATTGGTAACATTAAGAAAATAAAAACTCTTTGATCAGGCTCTGTCAATTTTTATAACGCATCCAACACCATAGCGATATGGCGTAACTTCATCCGTGTATAGTCTGGGAGCTAGCCAGTTTACTGATTAGGGTCACGTTAAGCGTACCATGGTTTTGCATTGCGGTTTGCACGAAAAACTAAGCAGTGTTTAAAAATTTCTAAACTAGTTTTGGTAAGAAGTATTACTTGGCTTTCTAAACAAATGCATTTTTACGTGTGTTGTAGTATAAAAAACACCCACAATAACAATACACATAATAATTGACGCTCCGCCGTACCTAAAGGAAATAGCTCTGACGCTGGCGCGCGGCGGCTCGGCGCGAGTATATTTTTCGTCCTGAACCATAGAGACTTCTACTTTATTCGATAGTGATGTTCAACTAGTTTCGATTTTAGTCGATTTATAACGAGTGACACCTCTAAAAATTGAATAGTCGATGTTTTGACATCCCTAGTACTGCAATCCGCTGTGAGCCACTATTGTGGCCTATATGCACTTTAGGTTTTTCGAAGCGGGCTACAAATGTGGCAGAAGCGCCTGAGCGGCTAAGTAAACAATTAAATGCACAAAAACACCCTTGGCATCAATAACTTTAAAAGTCAGTGCTTTTTTTTAAAAGTTAAAGTAACCTTTGCCAATGTGACTGGTTATCTCCCACAATACTCTACCTTCAATGACTGCACTATGTCAGAGCATCAGACCCCCAAAATAGGATTATTCTTTGAAAGCTCCGGGAAAATACCTACCAGCATCACAATTCCCAACCCATCGAAAACGTTTCGATTCGACAGCAGTCTCCGTCTCTTTCATCCTGATTGTATATGAAAGAGGCGAGGAGCGTGAATTTGGAATCGAAACTTTTTTGATGCGTTGGGAATTGCCTACCTGATGTAGAGAGTGCTGATGGATCGGGAGTGGAACTATCTGTTATATAACATGAGGTTTGTAGATTTTTGGGCAAATTCCATTGATGGTGAGATTCAAAATGAACTCACAAACTTACAATACACAATACAGCCCCCCATTCGGATCGACGATCTGGTGAAAACCGTGGGCAGCCGATGGATGCCGGAGGTGAGCAGCCGCTCAAATTGGCGCTCTCTGGGGGAGGCTTATGTTCAGCAGTGGACGTCTTCAGGCTGCTCATGATGATGTTGATGATGATGATGATGATGACTTAAAGAAACAAAAATAGTACAGCAAAGTATTGGCCAATATAACAAACAGTTTTAGGCAACACCACTAAGTAATAAAACAGAAAAAAAGCCCAATCTTCTTTTCAACGCGTTAAACCGGAGTTATTTCGTATTTACTCAACTAAACACCGCCTTGAGGCGAGCTTTGTGCGAAGTAATTTTTTAAAGTGAAGTAAAATTGGAAATGTTGAACGTATTTTAGATTGATTTGAAAGTATTTCTTGTAAACGAAAATTCTCAATTCTTTTTATACTTACATAGAAATATTTCAAGCTAATTTAATTGATTTAGAATATTTATCAGCGTCACATACATAAACTGCCGAAACATGTCCACGGCAGCCGAAACATGTCCACGGCTGAGCATAGACTTCGTTCATCGGACGCCACTTTGAATGCTTATCTTATTATAGGGGGTTGTCATAATCACTACGCTTGGCAGGCAGCTAGATCTCAGAAGATTTTAATGTAGCCAGCTCTAACGGCACCCACGGGAATAGATGGGCTGGTCCTGAGTATACTCACACTGCCGCTCATAGGACTTAAGATATTCTAATAACTTTAAAATACTTGTAAAAAGCGTTTTGATTCCTCGTTTATAATTCGGCCAGCTAAGACAAAGACAAAGTGTTTAATTGCAAATAGGCTATTTCATAGCACTTTTACAAGTCAAATTAAATTAAATTATTAAAATTACTAAGCAGATAAAATCACAAAGTGCACAGTGTCAATTATTATTACTATATAATGGCAAGTCTATTAGAAAAAAAAAAAAGTTCTCTCTTCCACGACAGGTGCAAGCAGTCTGGCACAATGCAGAATAGACAACTTCGATCCGTAGTTTCAATTAAACCTGTAAAGAAGAAGCTATCAAAAACTTCACAGTGATGTAATTTTTTGTTGGCCAAGGAATGGAACACCTTACCAGCGTCATTGTTTCTTGACAAATATAATCTGGGAGTTTTTAAGGCCAGAGTCGACCGGCATTTTCTAGGCAAGCATGCTCCATCGTCGACCGCGTCGTCACTTACCATCAGGTGAGGCCGTGGTCAAATGTTAGCCATGTTTAGCCTATCGTTGATAAAAAAAAGCTGTTTAACGTTATTTAAAGACAAGGCTTCTTATTTATGTTAAAATGAGAGCAAAATAATGAAACACCTACATCAAAAGCGTCAAAATATTTCGAGACTCGTCTGAGTTCCACGGCCGATCATTGAGACGGAGCGAGCTTTTGTAAGAGGATTTCGCTCTTATTTCGTTTAATTACAGTTTAATTAAGGTTAGATAAGCAGGATGAGTCTCAGGTTTTATCTGTTCTAGCTTCGTCATGGAGGTACATTACCTAATTATTGGTTTTAGCGGCGGTAAACTAAAAGAACGGTATTCATTTGACACAGGCTATTCGCCTCCAAGGTGGTAAACATCATTTTATCGTTTGCCACGGTGGAGTCAAGTACGGGGCAATCGGGAATAGTCCATAACCATAAAAAAACCGAATGTTAATTTTTCATACGCTTTGTATGTTAGGGTCTTAGAGCATTTATAAAAGGAGGTGGCAAGGCAAGGCGGTCATATGGCACTAATTGGTCATATGCATTATCATAATATCCGTGTAAACACTGTGTAACTACGTTAGGTTATATAACGGTGTGCGTGTTTTAAGATTGTGTGCGGCGTGCGTTTACAGGCGCGGTTTGCGCGTGTGCTATGCGTGTTTACCTCGTCCCCCGTAAAAGTCGGCAGAAAATAATTCTTGCGGATTATAACGTTAACTTCTCCATAGGTTAGATGCTTTAAGGTTAGGGTACGTGATCTACGTATGATTCCGTTGGGTGTTCTTATTCTTAATAATAAAATGTGACATACTAAAATCATGTCTCTGTGAATTCAACGCATATTTTACGCCATTATTACGCCAAACTCCGTGTAATCTCTCATTTTGGAGTTACCGAGTGGTACTAATGGCTGATTTGCATTCGTCTCATCTTGTTCACGTTTAGAGCCACTAGCTTGTTTAAGTAATGTGGAAATCAGTTGCTAGTTAGTACTTCATTATTAGTTATAGTGATTTACTAAATAATGACGGGCTTGATAGCTCAGTTGGTAGTAGCCATGCCTTCTGAACTGAGGGCTGTGGGTTCGATTCCTACCTAGGACAAACATTTGTGTGATGAACATAGGTGTTTGTTCTGGGTGTTATATTGTATTCTATGTATGTACAAACAAAAACTATTTATGTATTATTATATCAGTTATCTGGCGTTGTGTGAAATGTCCGCACATATTAAAAAAATGCAAGTTAATCACATTTTAAATTAACTACACAACAATTATTGTTTTTTTAACAGCTGAAGAGAAGAGAGCTAAAGAGTAACCATTAAATTGTAACAAGGTGAGATCATGTGAGATTTTGTCAATCATAATATGTATATTAAGAAAATTGTAACAATAACTAAAGTAGCATAATTATTCCCGGTAGTTTTTTTTTTTTTTTTTTTTAAATCTGCTTTACCGTAGACACCTGGGTCCGTGCTCTTTGTTAGCTTATCACTTATTGTTATATTTTTATTTTATTTTATTGAACAAAATATTATACTAGAGAGGACAAGTACTTAACCTATTTTTATTTTTTTTTTATTTTTTTATGTTTTTTTTTTTCGTTTTGTTTTTTTTTCCGATTTGTGCATACACCGCGAGCAGACCAGCTCCCGCAAGCAGCGCCCGTTCACGAGCTTGACGCATGCGCCAGCCATCGCCCTCCTCAACCATTTTTGAGGGAAGAGGACGACCCGACGCACGACGCCGCCGCATGAAGAAGCTTTTTAGTGAGCGTGAGTGCTCCCGGTGTACACACAATAACATTCCCGGTAGTTCCATGATGGTACTATTTTTTTCATAATAAATCTAGTATCATTAGTTCCATATTACAATAATTGAAAGGTATAAAACCGTTACGCATGCGTACAAAATCACATTTTCATTAATTACAGAACACGTACTTACTCATCATCAACATCGTCATCAGCAGCTCGTAGACGTCCAGTGCTGAACATAGGCCTCCCCCAGAGAGCGCTACTTTGAGTGGCTGCTCGCCTCCTGCATCCATCGGCTCCTCGAGGTACTTATTATTATACTACAAAAAGTAAGCAATGCAGGGCTCGTCTAGTGTTACGATGTCTATACTTTATGACGTTGATCTCTTCCCATCAAAAGAGGTGTATTAATTAATATAAACATTCTCAGGCGGCACGTAAATTAAAGTTTAAGCATGTAATTCAATTAACAATATTTATTAATTAGACAACGCAAGCGCAGTGTCAGTCGTCCGGCAGCAAGATGGGTCGATAACATAGTCAACGTCGTGGGTGGAACCTGGACTAGATTGGCACAGGACCGAAGCGAATAGCATAATACAAGAAAGGCATATACCCATCAGTGGGATGAAAAAGGCTGTGGCATGGAGCTAATAAAAAAAGAAGGAGGGAATCCCGTCTGATCCGAAACTGAAGCACCCTTAGGAAGCCGGAACGCTTCGTACGTACGAGTGGGGCACGCACACACTCGCATTATATGCAGCCGGTCACCATACTTTCATCTGACACACATATGTAATATGTCGGCAATTTTGGGCTTTAGTACGATGTCAGTCAAAACTCAATCCTTCTTTTTTTTATTTCATCCATGGGCTGTGGATGATAATTAATTAGATATATATTTTCATGAGTCTGTCTCTTTTATCTATTGATGACCAACCAATTCAATTTGCAACCATCATTCTGGCTGCTGAATAATAAAATTACACAAATTCCCCAAAACGTCTTATAAAATACGTTTCCGCAAAAATGTGAGCAATCCACCCTGTAACTGCCTCAACGACATCGCAGGCAATAAACCGCGACGTCTGACGTGTGACGTCACTGTTATTACGTCATAAGTCACTGCGGCCATTTTAATTTGCTCATAAAGTGGCCATACGTCATGCCAGTCGCGGTGCAGCGCTCCACAATCGAATTCTTGGCTGCTTTTCGTTACACAGTGGAGTTGAAACCAGTAGAACCAGTCCAATAATGTAGTAAATGCTTACATTGTTGAGAGGTACACTACGGCCTCATCAACATTCTGAAGACATCTACTGAATAGTGACGGACTAATTAGCATTCACATTCATTTTTAGCATGTGAAAACTCAATTAGCATTTCGCAAATGAAATGTAGTTGCGAAATTCTGTGAAATATGAAATTTCATTTCAATTAATTTAGTTCATTTTGAATTTAATTTTTAATATTAAGTTTCATTTCGTGTTTCATTTCATTTTGCATTTCTTTTTATTTCGTTTTTCATACAATTTTTCATTTAAATTTTTTTTTTTTCAATTTTCATTTCAATTTTCATTTCCATTTCATTTCATTTTAGCAAATAGCATATCATTAGCAATTAGCATGCTAAGACTCGTGAATTAGCATGTTTATGAAATTTACGCAAA
This sequence comes from Ennomos erosarius, assembly GCA_963580505.1. Lineage (NCBI taxonomy): Eukaryota > Metazoa > Arthropoda > Insecta > Lepidoptera > Geometridae > Ennomos > Ennomos erosarius. The sequence goes on from OY756986.1 coordinate 15,121,011, forward strand.
ATCGCATTAATTTCTATCGCTACTATTGAACATAGGCCTCCCCAATAGAGTGCCATTTTGAGTGGCTGCTTGCCCCCTGTATCTATCGGCTCCCTTGGTTGTCACCAGATCGTCGGGCACCTATTTTTTACTAATATTACTAATAATAATAGATAAAATTTTATTATCATCATCATCATCATTAACAGCCTGAAGACGTCCACTGCTGAACATAGGCCTCCCCCCAGGAGCGCCACTTAGAGCGGCTGCTCGCCTCCTGCATCCATCGGCTCCCCGCGCTATGGAGAGAGCAATGCTCGGTGTTTCCCTGCGAGATAAGATCCGTAATGAGGAGATCCGCAGGAGAACTAAAGTGACCGATGTAGCTCTTAGAATTAGCAAGTTGAAATGGCAATGGGCAGGCCACATCGCTCGTAGAACTGACAACCGATGGGAAAGAAAGGTTGTCGAGTGGCGACCACGAACTGGAAGACGCAGCGTAGGCCGGCCCCTCACTAGGTGGACCGACGACCTGGTGAAATTTTATTATAGCTAATATTATTTTCTTTGTAGTATACCTATTTTGTTTGATCACTTTGATTCTTTTGCTAAGTCCCTAAGTCCTCTCTCTAAATTTGCTGCGCCTGACGGGGTCCATATGAACCTAGACTTAATTTTATATTCCACCTATTGTACACTATGGAAGCAATAAAAATCTGAATCTGAATCTAGTTGATCGTGGTCTCCACTCGAGAACCTTTCTTTCCCATCGGTTGTCAGAGTTCTACGAGCGATGTGGCCTACGTGTCTCAACTTGGAACAAATAAATGAAATTACTGGGGTCAGCGTTATTTAATTCATCAAAAGGGGTCAGCCGGCTTTTTGCTCTAGTGATAAAAGTTATTTCGTTAATTCTTAGCCGTAATATAGAGAGTGTGAAAGAAATGAAATATTTTAGACTTCTCTTGTCTTTTTGGTCACCATTGATTTTGTGATTTTATAGAAAATGACAGAGCGTAAATGAAGCGAATGAGCAATGCTCAATAAAAAGCTGTGGATGACTGCATCTGTTTTCTCGTAGCACCTATTGTAGCATTTGCTACGCCGTTTGCTACAAACCGTAGCAAAATGCTACGCCATATTAAACGAGAGAACAAAACGACAATGTGTATTCGTGGATAATTTTACGTCCGGTTTGGGCACTCATTTATCGCCAAACATAACGATAATTTTATAAATACATTTTCGCAAGTGATTCATGCTAGCCCTACTTGTAATTAGATCTTACCCATCTGCTAACATAAAGAATTTTAGTTTTCACAATAAGTATAAAATAAATTTGGCAATTTATTTAAGCTTGCACTTGTGTTGTGTTTTAAAAGAAATACACCAATATGCATTAATAATTATAAATTAAATTTTATTTCCTACTGACTATATTATTTCTTCTGTGACCAAAGTAGGTTCAGCAGAAACTTTTCTTGCATGTTTTAATATGAGTGTGAAATAGCGGCCATGAGTTTTAGCCACGCCATCACGCACACTTTCAATTTGCACGTGTTTTTAACGAATAGGTGTTTTTATATTTTATGGCCTCAAGTTGTTGTGCGCACCACATCGACCAAGATACTTAATACATAGAAAAATCTCAATGATACTTCGTCATAAGCTCAAGCCGTCTACTGTTAAATATGCGGGAATCAAACCGGCAGCTTCTAGGTTATGAGAAAATCTGCTCAACCACCACACCACAGGGGCTGGAAAATATAAAAAAGCACTAAAAAATAGATACATAGATAGAACTATATTCTGAATTGTATTCTATGTATGTATTTACAAACAAAAAAGTATCTAGGTAGAATATCAGTTATCTGGTTCCCATAGTACAAGCTTTGCTTAGATTGGGGCTAGATGGCGCTGTGTGAAATTATAATATAAAAAACTCTGTATTGAAACACCACATTAACAGAAAACAATCTATACATGAACAACCTTAAACTAGTGTCACAATTGGCGGCAAAAACGCCATGTTTAAAACATAGAAATGCGTAACTAGAGATGCCAGTCATTTCATCTATTATGGGTATACGAAACGCTTAACATTAATTTAACAGCCAGCTTATCACGTCATTCATTCACATTAAAGTATAGTAACGTTAACAGTAAATCACATTGGAATCAGTAACCTAATAAGAATAATGTTTCGAGCACAAATTCAAACAAATTATTCAAATCGGTTAAATAAATCAGTCGAACTCGACTCAAATAGTCATTAGCATAAATAATAGAAATCCTACTAATATTATAATATTATTTAAAAATTTAAAAATCCATTAGTCGCTTACAACAGTCTTGAAACAAGTAGACAATAAATCGTTTCAAAATCACTTTGTTTATCGAACCCAAGCCTGACATTGAATGAAGCAATTTTAATCGACATTTCACGCTGTGTGCACTCGCTTTCACAAATAGTCTGCATTCGATTTAAAGCCGTATTTGCAATGCAGTTGGTTTTATATTGGTTTAAAGAAAACGTATTTTGGTGCCTTATTTTTATTCCAGTTTATAATAGAAAATGTCATAATAAATTCCAGTTGAATTCATTCTGACATTTTTATATGATCAAATAAATATAAACTCGATTAAAGTACATACTTTATCAATGAGAACTTCTGACAATGATCAAATTATTAATAACTAGAAATTTGATCCAATATGCAAACCTGTGCGTTTTTTTCTATTTTATGTTAAGTGTTGCATTCAATCTTACGGCCCACCTGATGTCAAGCGGTCACCCTAACCAATGGATAGCTATAATAGAAGAGGAGTAACCGTTGCTTCTTTTAACTTTCTTTTTCCTTCCTTTTCTCGTTTATTGTTTCTTGAAGACGATATTGTTTTCCTTCAATTGGTACGGGCCGAGCAGAGATCAAGCCGGGGTGGTCAGTTCAAGTCACATCGGCTACCACTACGCCACATCCGCTTCGTGTGTTGAAATTTCAAACAATACACGGTAAGATTGCAAGTAGGTATATTTGTTAGCAATCTGATAAAGAGTTACACAATTCCGTTAGACTGGTTTTCAATATGAATCGGCTGCATCAAATGAATCAATTTGTGTACCGCTTTGATGGCGTAAAACGTTTTGACCGGAGATCGCTTTGCCTATACGCACTTAAAATCCGGGACCCACTTTAAACTAAAATAAAAAATAAAATATATTTATTACAGGAAAATTACACCTATAAAATTAAAATTACACTATTACAATAAACACAGAACACATAAGGACATACAAAAATAAACTTAAATAAAAAAAATAAATAAATGAAGCACAGACAAAATATTTAAAATAATACTTAGAATCTAATGCCGTATGTAGGGGCAGTCCTACCTCCCCGCGATCATTATCAGGATCGTGTTGGAGCTGGCCCGCACATTACGTCGTGGTAGAATTACTTGATAATAATTTTGAACTATTTTTTGTATACGAAGTACTTTGGATAGGTAGGAACTATAAAATCGTACTATCCCTTAATTCGTTTCCAGACAATTTTCTGGTATAAAAGCACCCTATATGCTACTCCTGGACCTAAAGTATCTACACACCAAATCCCATTTAGTCGTTTCAGTACTGTTTGGTAACAAGCATACACACCTACATACATCAGGCTTCATCATTTACAGCCTGAAGATGTCCACTGTTGAACATAGGCCTCCTCTACAGAGAACTACTGAGTAGCTGTTCACCTCCTGCATCCACTGACTCCCCGCAGTTTTCACCAGATCATTGGCCCATCGTCTATGGGACCAGCCCAGCGTCTTCCGGCTCATAATCGCCACTCGAGGACCTTTCTTTCCCATCAGTTGGTAGATCTACGAGCGATGTGGCGTGCTCATTGCCATTTCAAATTGCCAATTCTAAGATATATTTCGGTTACTTTTGTACGTAGTAACGTACCTACTACCTACATGTTCCTAACTGGTGGTGTTATACATACATATTAATTCACTAACAAAGAACAACATTTTTATCATTTTATTTCACGTTTCCCATCCATTAGTTGCCTCTGACATTAAGCCTCCCTTTTCTAAAAGGAAAAGAGTTAATTCCCCAAACTCCTTGTAGAAGCTGCGTTCGTAAGCAGAAAAGAAACTAAGCAATTAACAATTAATTATGGCTGGAGTGACGTCACTATTGCAGGACGTTGTCTTGGTAAACGAGATGAGTCTGAGAATAAAAATGAATTGAATATTGGTGATATGGGTGTTTTTTTTACATGTTTAGGTTTATTGTTTCTTTATTTGAACACATAGTTGTTTCGTTTTCAAGTTAAAGCCATTAGGTGGATCCGCTGCTTGTTTGCCACTCATTTTAAAAATACATCGTTTGCAGGACGACTAGTATATTATTATCAAAAGGAGCACTGCAAAATAAGCTGAAACAGATCATTTTGATTATAATAATAAATAAATAACATAATGTTCATATTGATCAATTATAATTATACCGATGGCTTGGGACCTGCCTTGCTGCCGGCATTACTCAAGGTTTGAATGTTTCTGGTATTTGTTGCCTTGTTTTTGCGATGGGTTTTCATAAAAATCTTGGTGAATATTAAAATAAAAAACGGTAACGATTTCATAGATAAAACAATCAATTTTTCAGATTAGATTGCGCACATCTAGATATTCCAAAAATTACTAATAAAATCTTACTCAAATTAATTAATATGAAATCTTAATAATTTAAAATCCTCAAAAACTTTTTCAAAAAATTTAAAATCCATAAAAAGTTTCCGCATTTTACGACTCAATAGTAAAAAGCTGTTTTCTTTATTCAGCATATTTTTTAAATGTTTCATTTACTGGAGAATGTCGTTTAATTAAAACAACGCTGCTTTTTTTAATAGTTAAACTTGAAGTAAAATTCTACTTTTTATTAGTAGGTAACATAAATGAAAGCAATGCGATGTGAGTTAAGTTAGTAAACTTTGGACTTGCATAATATTTATGAAATTAAAGGAAAATAAAATTAAGGAACTTTTATTCAGAATGTTTTATTAACATTTACTAAATAAAAATCATGCGTGTGTTAAATCAAAAAACTCATTGCAAACATCATCACCAACAAATTAAAAAAGTATACTGCTAAACATAAGCTGCCTTCCACATAAAGTGCCACTTTGAACGGCGGCTTTTGCGGTTAGAGACCGCGCCTCGGTGCTTTCCGTTTCTAAGTGACCAGTTAAAGTCACAGCTCATTAGAACCACCCGGCACCCACTACGCACCGCTTCGCCTAGTATTCTTTATGAAATATGGACTTGTATGGATATGCGCTCACTATATCAACTCCGTAGCGTCACCGGATCGCGTCGATCGTAAGCCCTTGATGTATTGAGCGCATATCCATACAAGTCCATGTAAAGAATACTAGCCGCAGGAGGCAAGGCGGTGCAGAGTGGGTGCCGAGTGGTTCTAATGAGCTGTGAATTTTATTCACTGGTTTATTAGTTTGGTATATAATATAAGAACGCATGGTGTAAGCAAAACATTAGTGGTCCGTCTAGTGATACAGATGTCTGTAGGTGCATCATAGCGATATTGGGCGGGCTGTATACTGGGTGTAATTGAATTCATTAGCATCTTTTGAAACTAGATACCTACTCCTGATACCGGTCACGTGTGGACCAAAATTTTTAAATTCTAACATATTAGTTTGGTAATAATAATAACTCCAAAAAATGGAATAACTTACTTTATCAAATGCTACAATACAAAATTTAATTAAAATAATGAATTGCTCTTTTTAATTAGTACATACAAGGTATAAAAACGTTTAAATGTATCAAAATCATCCGTGCCAACTGCGATAGGCGCCGTGGCAATCTTCATAATTTACAATAAAAATTATGTCATTTACACTTTTTACTCTTTAATAATCATCTATAAATTATGATGTACTAACATGACCTCAATTTATGCTAATGAATTAAATTACATCATGTATAAATATGATATCTTTATCGTGAAAAAACAAGTGCTATTTCATCCAATTCCACATAATAATCAAAAAGTGTCCTGCTGGGCTACCACAAACTAATACAAAACCATCATGTTTCATGGCATTTTTATTTCAAGGTTACAATAATATTGTTAGAATTCGTACCATGAACATAATTATAAAGTATTCCTGCGTGTGAACGAGACGTCTACATTTTTATAAGGCGTTACCACTGTCGCACGTCAGTTTCAACATGATGTAAAGGTATGGCATGACAGTTGTATTTTAGTGAGCCATTTAACGTGACGTCATCAAAATAGCTCTGGCTCTGCAACATTAAAGTATTCTTACTTTTATGTCATTTGTCAATGTATGATTGAAGTAATATTGGAGTAATGATGCTATAAGACCTTGTGGTACCCCCCTGTTTTCTAACCACGTTACTCCTTCAAAGGAAACAATATCACCGAAGGCCTTTGTTTATTTCCATGTAAATAAATTTCACCCTCAGAGGGCACTAATAAGATTTCCATAATCAGTTGTAACCTTTGAACTTTTGTTTCTTTGTTGGAAATAAAACTTAGTACCTTTGATGAGTTAAATAAGTAGATAGGCAATAGGTTATTAAATTTTTCAAATTAAGTCAGACTATTTAAATATATAGACAATAAATATCTGCTTCCATGCCAATTTTATCGTATGTATTAAAAAATAAAACACAATTTCTGTTTGTTTGTAGTTTTGGATGTGACAGCATCGCTGTATAAGGCTGGATTTTACCAAAGTAGAATAAGGTTTATCCAAGTATAACGCCAATTGTTACCCTGGGATACAGCTGATTGACAAATGAAATGACGATTAAAACGACCCTATCCTGATTGTATCCAAGGAAAGAGCTTCAAAATTGTTGGTATAATAGTTATATTCGTATGACTTGGTTATTCTCGGAACGTTATACTTGGAATAACGTTATTCTACTTTGGTAAAATCAGGCCTTAGTTTAGTAAACAACACGCTACTGCGACACCAAAGCTTTATGTAGTTTGAAAAATTAATTTATGAGCTATGTTTCTACATTGTTTTTCGGATCACATAAGCCAAACGTAAACCCATTAACAGTAAAAAAAAGATCGTGTAATTATATGCTCATTTCATACGGAAAATTGAGTGCGTGGGACCAAATTTGAGTGGACCATTTTCTAAAAGTTATATCTTCCATTTTGTATCTACGGTTTGTAAGCGACAGTAACGTATCTTCTAATTCTTGATTTGCATAGCTTACAAAGGATTTTGAACTGTTTTAATAAGATGGAAGCGCTAAGTACAACGACCTTCGGAGTTTAGGAACTTTGTTAACTTGAAAGTTTAATTTAAGGGTCTTATAATCTTGCTTATCGGTCAACTTTCACCTTGATACTTAGTCCATTAGTACAATAATTTTATGGAGTCTAAAGTATAATAATTATGAAATGATTTGTAAGTACTGAAATGTAAAAAAAACTGATCATTTTTTGCACTTATAAATAATCATAATATTACAAGAAAGGTACAAAAAATCGTTAAATAAGTTTTTAATAAAAATATAATGTATATTTTAATAAAAATTTATGTATTTGGTTCTTTTGCATATATTTAGCTCGTCACATCTTTCATTCTTATAAAAAAAGTCTGTACAACCCCATTTTGCCGGCAGCCCTACTGTAATGCACCTACTTTTTCCGTTCATACTTTTTCGTCTCGGTCTAGTTCAGTCTCGGTGACTCAAAATATTACATAATATTAAGTTCAGGCTCTTATTATACAAATCTGCTCAGTATGAATTATAAACAAGCTCTCAGTCATTAGAAATTAATTAACACTTTTTTGTTATTTTACAGCATAAAAGGTTTCCAACCTCGCTCCCAATTACCTAGCCCAATTTTCCCCGAAAACAATTTTCACAACAATAAATTATTCCAAAAATTTTAAAACAACTCTCAAAGTTTTGTTAGCGTTGAATTGGCCCGCGGTATTGAACATATTGTGAGCTGGCAACACTGCGAATAAATACCACTGCAGTACTTTTGGCAGTGTTGCCGTATGAGAAAAAGACGGGAGACTGTGGTAGGCGTGCATTGTGTTGTAAGTAACAAGTGATGGGCGAAAGCGACAAACAGTGCTCATAACAATTTCAATGCCCTTTTGTTCTTTGTTCAAAATATTCATTTGTTTTATATATATGTATTTGGGTCTCATCATTATCAACCTAAAGCCGTCCACTGCTGAACATAGACCTCCCTCATAAAACACCATTTTGACCGGATGCTTGCCTCCTGCATACATCGGCTCCCCGCAGTTTTGACCAGATCGTCGGCCCACCTAGTGGGAGGCCCTTCTACGCCGCGTGTTCCGGTTCATGGTCGAGTGGCGATATCTGAGCCTACTTGGTAGTTTCCTATTTGCATTGTGGCTAATTAGGAAAATGTTTCAGTTAAAAATAAAAACTAAAAAGAAACCTATTACAGGTACCAGAAATCTATTAGCTGACGATGACGATGCAATAAAAATGAAACAAAATATGTACCCTTTTTAATTTTTCTACAAACTCATGAGGCAACCCGCTATTCCTTTTCCCTTAGTGCAGCTCCCATACCCCTAAATGTAACAGCCCCGCTTGGCATGCAAGTAAGACATCGTCGAATGTAAATACAATTTATTTATTACACCCATTGATGTTTATACTCGCGGCGAGAGCGTGCCAACTTATGGGAAACGGATTAAATGGGTCAAATCGTTATGCCATATACTTTTATGGTTGCTGTAAAAAGTTTGGGAATCGCACGCTATCGGTGTGAAGTCGGCATTTCTATGAGTAACGGTTATTTCTCGGGTGGTTCTGTTTCATGCTATTTTAATTTATTATTGGTTTCAATTTAGTTTATTTAATTTGTATTTATGCTCGGTGTTTCCCTGCGAGATAAGATCCGTAATGAGGAGATCCGCAGGAGAACTAAAGTGACCGATGTAGCTCTTAGGATTAGCAAGTTAAAATGGCAATGGGTAGGCCACATCGCTCTTAGAACTGACAACCGATGGGGAAGAAAGGTTCTCGAGTGGCGACCACGAACTGGAAGACGCAGCGTAGGCCGGCTCCCCACTAGGTGGACCGACGACCTGGTGAAAGCCGCAGGGAGCCGATGGATGCAGGAGGCGAGCAGCCGCTCTGAGTGGCGCTCCCGGGGGGAGGCCTATGTTCAGCAGTGGACGTCTTCAGGCTGTTAATGATGATGATGATGATGATGATGAATTTGTATCTTTGTAGTATGAGAGGTAAAATTTATGGTGGTTTGTTTAGAGACCAATGCAGCTAAATGCAATATGAACGGTAAACGAATGAAATGAGATAAATATCTCGTTGCAGATTTTATCAAATAAAAATTGAAGATTCATATAACAGTAGGTAGGTATAGCCTGTTTACCGTAATCAACGATAAAATATTTTTTTAAATATAAAGAAGAATTAGCTGGAGTACAATAATAACGCGAATAGAGATACGAGCCAAAGCCCAATTCTACCAAAGTAACTAAACTAAACTTCTGTTTTTTACAAAGGCGAGGAGCATAAACTCAAAATTTTAGTAGCTCCTATTTCTCTCTTCAGAATTCAAAAACACCCAAAAAATAGGCTACGCTGAAGGATAAGTTAACGTCACATACGGAACTTAAATTTAATGCACAATTTTCTTGAAACTCGGAATTTCTGCAACCAAATGAACCCTCATGTTCCATCTAGTTCATACTTAAACCACTGCAGTGCTAAAGCTACACAGAGCAGGAAAGTTGAGAAGAAAATAGTTGTGTTCTATTTTTTCCGCGGTTTTGATGTGCCTGAATTTTTTAGTCTGTGTTTAGAGTGGTTATAGTGTGTACGGTAACATAATCGTTTCATATCGTGCTTTCTCGGCGATTACGCCGCCAAATGAGGTGTGCGGAATGTATTGTGTGCGAAAGAGACAAAGGCAATGGTGAAGAATGGTATAAAATGACTATTGATCTACTTCATTTGTTGCTAAACACGTCCGATTTGCTCTGAAGGTTGTTTTTACTCTATTCTTCTATTTTTGTTTGTTAATATTTTTCTTTTGTTTCATTTTACCGGTTATTTTTTTATATACATTACATATTATGTGTCCTCTTTAACAAATTTTTATAACATTAAGATGATAAAATGGCGTTTCAATTATATAGACATATGACTAATTATACAGCTTTCCGGTGGTTATGGCTTCGCGGAAATGAGCTTTGTTAAAATGGTATTCGATATTGAGTATAAAACCCCAAGAAATTACTTCTTCTATTGTTCATTAGGCAGGAGAAATGACTGGTATCCGACAATGATAAAGCAAGAATGTTAAATTAAATCGTATTTACACAGAATACTATTCGTACTAGAGTAGTGTCATCATTTATCAAGTGATATGGTGTGCCACATCGCTCGTAGAACTGACAACCGATGCCGTGGGAAGCCGATGGATGCAGAAGGCGAGTGGCCGCTCAAGGTGGCCCTCTATGTGGGAGGCCTATGTTTAGCAGTGGACGTCTTCAGGCTGTTAATGATGACAGTGTTGAAGAGCAGGACTATTAATAGTTAGAAAAATAATTCCAAAGTTTTTCTAAGTTCAAAATTTATGCACGCGACTGGAAAAGTTTTATTTCCATGCATTAGTGAGTAGTGCCGAGTAAGTTAGGTACAGTCCAATCTTGGAACAAATCGCATCGGTGCCGTGATGAATGGCGCACCTGTGACGGATCGATTTCACTTTACTCGCGGACTTTAGAGAAAGAAATGATTCCTTGCTTTTCCCACGCGAATATAGCAGCTGAACTACCTACCTAAAAATTTAGTAGGCGTGTTACTTGAAAAATTAGTAAAAGTTACAAAACAAATGAAAATGGCGTATTTAAGTATTCCTCAAAGTATTCTATGCAAATAAAATAATTTAAAAAAATTGTGCAGTATTCACATAGGGCCCATAGTCTCAAACTAAGAAAAGCTTGTATAGGTACTATGGAACCTAGATAACTGATATTTAGATACTTTTTAAGTTGTTAATGCAATAGCAATACCCATGTTATTTATAGGTATACCTAACACTAAGTTTTTCATGATAAACGGCATGATGACAAAAATTTTTTTTGTTAAATTAACAATATTCCTCTAAATTTAAACATTTGTCTCTTTGGCATGTGACGTCACGAGTGGATTTTTTTCATAGTAACTGTGGGGGCGTTCTGTTTCGCGAGAAAGGGACAGGAGGTCCCTCCTGTAGAAACTTTAAAAGCTTATTACTCCGTGATTTATTTACCGATTTTACTTATTTTTTCAATTATTGCATTTTTTTAAATCTTATTTACGAAAGTAATATTTACTGGTTCATTTTTAATAGCAGTCATCATGCCTATTAACATAATAAGACTTACAAAGTAAGACAAAACCTACGATAGCAGTTTCACAAAACCTATGTAAAAGACTCTTTGAAATCCAAAACTTCATTCAAAAACGCGCAAGCCTAGCAATAAAACGGAAAACGTAGAATATTAAAATCCGTTGAAAAGCGGCCGTAAGTACCGCGAACCGTTTTACCGACAGAAACAAAACTCTTCATACGCTTACACTACGTACTCTCAATAAACCGCAGGCTGCTCATGCGTTACATAAGCGATAGCGGGGGACGGATTAATTTAAAATATTATTGCATAAAAACTTAACAAGCTAAGAATTGGTTTTTCTGCCATTTCTAAATCACTCATCATTTTCTATATCTATATCTATAGCCAAAACAGATATATTTGGGTGGCCTAAAAATTCTGAGACCAAAGCAGACCACTTGCTTACACAACAAAAAGAAGATTTTCTATTTTGATAGACCTTAGAAAAATCTCTTCTCTCTAACCCTGGTTTCTCGAAGTTTTGTCAATGCTGTACGCTCATTGGTTGAAGAGAGCCGATGATTAATAGATAACCAATAAGCCTTCAGTATTTTGTGTGCCAAGTTGACACGAATTTAACAAACGAACGAAAACCTGGGAAAGTCTTGCTTCATTAAGTTCTATTATTATAGACTTTAATACAAACTGCCATTAGTTTTAACAAATATTTAAAAAAAAAATCATCTTTGTTATTTTATTTTACAAAATCATCGAAGTTATTGAGATAAGCGTAAAAACTGATGCTTAAAGCACCCTAATTTACTTCAAAGGTTATTGACTGAATTTAAGTCAATATTTTTACCAACTTACAAAACAAAGACTAATTTAGTAGTTTCAAAGAACGCTACCTCTTATACACTTGTCTCACCCTTACTCAGTACTCATTATAAACCTGCGAGACAAAAGCCCGGGAGCTCAGGTTCTAATATAATAAAAAAGGAAGGGTAGATTGAGGCCGACATGCGGCCAACGACTTGACATTGTGTGTTTATCGAAAGCATAAATAAACGTGCCCATTGATGTAATTAAAATGGGAAAACCAGGCCCTGTGCCACGGTCTTCAAGTGGCCTAGAAATTTGTGTAGTCTTTTACACATTTCTTTACAAAATAGTAAAAAGAAAATTATGCGCATAAAATTACATAAAAGGTATTCAAATTTCAGTTTTTCAGATACCTAAATTAAGGAATCTAGTTTTTTGAGCATAGCTTTAATGAATCGAGTTTTACAAACCTTTGAATAACTCTATCTAATTTTTACAGTTTTTTACTAGCCTGCCTTTTTGTCTCAAGGATTTAAAGATGTGATTGCTCAGACCAGATGCACATCTTATTATCGTACAAGGCGCGTATTAATTTATATTATCTTTCTTCAATTAATCATGTCAGACTTTAAACATAATTATAATTATTTTTGTATTTTATTCCATATTAAGATTTTTAACCATAGACCTAAATTATTTTTGTACGTTTGTATTTTTAATTATTATTTTTATTGACCAAGTGAGCAAAGTTTCTGCTTCAACCCGCGAAATTTGCTTTCATTTGTGTTGGATGTATGATATGATGGTACTCGCATATGAACGTAATTTTGACAACTGAAGAAGTTTGGCATGCGAATTTTTTTTAGTTAAGCAACTGGGCATTATTATGTTTTGTCTCCCCAAAACGGCCAAGTTTTTAAGATGGTATTCAATAATAATAAGCTGGTGTTTTGCGCTCTCGTAAAATATTATAGCAAAGAATATGAAAGCCTTTCACAGAATTGGCATCGGATCTGCGCCTCAGTTTATTACCTACGTTTTTCAGCGATCACGTTACATCTCGACATAAAATATTTATAGTTTATTGACACAAATAAAACATTTATTATCACCGATGTGGGTCTCCGTATGAACAAATACCTACTACACCTTTCGATCTTCACATTCTTTTTATGTTGTTACAATACTGAAAAGTAAATTTTTGTAAATATTAAACGCGGAATTGGGTATTGTCGTGGAATGCACGAACCAGTTGTGTGTTTCAAAGCTCATTTTCATAACAAGAACAGTTATAATAAATCTATAGGCATCCCGCGGTAATAAACTCTTTTTTTCGTTCAGTCATGAACAATTAGTTAGTAGTAGAAAAGTCAAGAACAGAGGTCCAATGCTCAAAAATCTTCTCTTAGTACTTCCCAACGCCGTAAAAGTAAGACAAATAATAAAACTAAAATAATATTTTGCGGGTAGGCTATTCTTAGCACTTTTACAAGTCGAAAGATTCAATAAATCTCTAGGTCCAGCGGTTTGGGATGTACGCCAAACGTTATCGTCACACAGTACAACACTTTTTACTTGTATTGATTAAGTATTATGCTTACGCTGCTCAATTCTCACGATTAATTTAAACTTGTAGTACTGTTCGTATTTCCCGGCCATTACAGATATTTTAAAGACAATTAGTACCTAATCTGAAAAGTAAAAAACTGATTTTTGGCTTTTCTCCCCACTCCGGCCAAGTACGGCCCTGCGTTCGCGCGCCATTTTTCCATCATTATCTGTTCTCTTGCAGTACCGGCCGTTAGTCCTCGCAACGGTTTTGTGAAAATTTATTTCGGTATTTAATTTTAATTTCCTATCTTTTAGCTTTACAATTATTATTTTCAGTTAATAATATATATCAAGTGAAAAAGTGAACTTAAACATGGAAAAAAAGTGGAGCCACGGACGAAAATGATGTCGAAGGTATTCTTCTAATTTCATAAAATACCGAGAAATTTCGGGTAGTATTTCACAACATTCGACACTACGTGATGTTCATGATTGTCTGTCCCCACGAGGGGACAGCACGAGGGTACAAACAGGAACAACCCATTATAATTAAGTACCTATGTATGGTGCTATTTACTTTATCAACATGAAACATTGTTTTTTATCTATAAACTTGGGAATACTTAAGCCTCGAGCTAGTGATGCGAACAGTACGAACCGGGACTGTTACCTTCACAGATAAATAATCGGTAGTATACAATTTTCGATACTACAAAATACCAGTGTTTATGAGTACCTGACTTGGTTAGTGATGCGTATGATTTTCGATTACCATCATGGTTCTATTTTAGCATAAAATATTGTGTACCTATATAAACTTGGAAATACTTGAGCCCCAAGCTAGTGATGCGAATAGTACGAATCGGGACTGTTACCTTCACAGATAAATAATAGGTAGTATACAATTTTCGATACTACAAAATACCAGTGGTTATGAGTACCTAACTTGGTTAGTGATGCGTATGATTTTCGGGATCATTACCTTCACGGTTTTATTTTACTATAAAATACTATGGCCTTTCCACGCTCTGACTACTTAGAAGCCTATTTCCCTCATCACCTACGGTCAGACGATGAAGATGTTGAGACATGTCTACCCGCAACTTTGGTGTTGGATGAGCTTACGCCACCAGCACTTCCAACATCCACACCCGCCATCGCTGGGGCAGATAGCGAATCAAAAGATAAAATAGCAGAGGAATACCCGAGCCCTGGCGATTGCCAAATGTTTTATGCACCAGTTTTGGAACGTTGTAGTCACACCTGCTGTGTCAGAAATCCTGCAATAATAATATGCTTCAATGGATGCACGGCAAGGTCAAGTTGGCATGCGTTAACTGCTTTATCCAGCGCGATGGATATCCGGAAATAACTGCGATGTATTTAAGCACGTGAGTAAAACTATTGATTGCTATGTGACTATGGGACTCTCATATAAATATTATAGACACAAAACTAACACGAGATTTTTTTAACTTCTACTCTAAATAATAAATTGAACTACACATTAAAAATTTCAAAGTGACATGGATTTTTCTCGAGAATCACTGTCGATAAGTTTGAAAGATTCTAACGCGATTAACAGAGGTTTAAAATCTTACGTGACAAAACCAAAGCTTGTTACAAAACATAGACCTGCAATCCTGTACAAGTGTACATAACCCGACGAACCATTTAAACTGAAAGTACCCGCAGCCCAATCCTCAGAACACCAATTGGTAAATAATGAGATCGATGGTTCATCGGACTGCGAGCTCGTCATCGACTGCTTATCGGAACGAGACAACGCAGAAACCAGCGCCGCCACGTGGTAATCGCTCCAGTCGCTACTACAAGAACTAGAAAAAGCACTAGATATCTAACTAGCAGGTAGATTACAAAAGTTTTTTCATATATGGCAAAAAGCTTACAAATGATCCTGTATAACAGAACTTATTGAATCCAAGGTTATAAAATACCTTTTATATCAATTCCTGTACAGACACTGACTTTCCCAAAAATAAGCATAATATTAAAAGTAATTTAGCATAATATTATAGAAAGTAACGTAAGTAGAACTCATAATAGCACGTAATCCGGCTTAAATTATTTAAGTATTTTCAAAAATCACTTTTACATGGGGCTCCTGAAATTGATAAAAAAAAAATATGTGTAGACATTTCACACAGCGCCATCTAGCCCCAAACTAAGCATAGCTTGTACTATGGGAACCAGATAACTGATACAATACTTATATATTTTTTGTTTGTAAATACATACATATCACAATAAATAGCCTTACCCTGGCAGCAGCAGTATTATCAGGGAAGGCCTCTTAAAAAGAAGTGTGCTCCCTTCTTCCGATTTTATAAGTAACTTATTACTTACCTCCTAACACGCAATAGCAATATGATTGCTACTATGAAGAGTAGTTTGAATTTCGTGAAAACCACATTATTGATTATTCTGTTAACTAATCATTCTTTATTTTTTGTCTAAACTTTATAATTCATGAGTTAAATAAATAAATAAATAAATAAATATACAAGGATATTTTTCACTTACCGTACTTTACCGTTAAAAGTGGTCTCATATTAAGCTAAGCAGGCGATACTGCTATAAAAATCATAATATTGCAACCTCAATTATTATAAAACCGCGTTGACTGCGTTTTTGGGTACAACCATAATAAACAATGACAGAATTGTGCATCTCTCCCACCACAACCATAGTATGAATTGCCATGGCATATTGACATTGTATTGAATAACTTTTCAAAATCTAAAAAACTAATCACATTGCTAGTTATTGTCACAGCTCATAGAGCTTAGGCTTTTAACCTTTAGGTTGAAAAATATGATTTTGATTCAATCTGTATTTCAATAATGATGATTTCTGAATTAATTAAGATTTTGAGACCAGGTTCATCAGCCATTATTAAAATTATCATATGATAATAAGAAGCCTCTCTGTCCAGCACTTAGCTGTGTTATAAAGATAAGACTGAGTCTTGAAGAATTAAACAAAAACAAAAAACAAATTATTTATTGCCTATTTTTAGAAAACCTCACTCAAAAGTGATCAGTTCATTTCTTAGTCACTGGATAAAAAATATAATAAATCAACAAAAGCGGTATCAATGCACGCATAATTTTATAGCTCGCTATTAATACATTTTTCATTTTAGTTATTTTCATTTTCAATTTAATGCAGTGACGACATCTAAAGTGAAAGCTGTTGGTGTAACCGCAGGATGGAGCTCATCTTCTGCCGTTTTACGAGGTTTTACAATCGAAATATTACTTACCCAAGATGATTATTTTGCTAATTCAGTTACTTAATTACAACAATGATTTATAAAGAGGTATTTACTGATTATATTCATGACTAGCTTCTACCCGCGGCCTCGCTCGCGTGGACTATCTCTTAGGAACCGTTTATTTTTACCCCTTCAAGGAATGCACTTCACAAATTGCCGAGACTCGTATTTTTTTCTTGCGTGTACCTATTATTTATACACGTCAAATTTCAATATGATACAGTCATTCTTTTTTTTGTTTTAATAATATAAAAGATACCATTCCTGTTATTTTTATTCTTACAGAATAGAATAGAATGTTTGTATGTGCTAAGTTTCAAATCGGTAGGTCATGAAAAAATGAAGGCACTTCTTTGACCCTTTTGACCCGCTGTTGAATTTTCGAAAATCCTTTCGTAGTACGCGCTTTTGCTATACCTAAACGGAAGCGACCCTCCAAATTTTAAGTTTTAACGTTCAGCTGTTTTGGCTGTATACGTTGTCTGTCATCCAGTAAAACAAAGCCTTTTATGTAATAAAAGATTTGGGTTTGCTTTAATTACATTTTAATTAAATATTAAGGTCGTTTGCTAAATACATACCTACCTACATTGATATAACGATAACACTTCTGTTTCCAGAGTTTCTACATGTCATGTCATTTCTAAGAACGACAAAGGGGTAACATTCTGATTTTGTTGATCTTTAAACATCTACTAGTTTAAATTAATCGTGAGAATTGAGCAGCGTAAGCATAATTAATGATAAAACGAACTTACCCTGTACGTGAAGTTCTATCATAATTATGCGAGCTGCTCAATTCGAAACGATTAATATCAT
This sequence comes from Ennomos erosarius, assembly GCA_963580505.1. Classification (NCBI taxonomy): domain Eukaryota; kingdom Metazoa; phylum Arthropoda; class Insecta; order Lepidoptera; family Geometridae; genus Ennomos; species Ennomos erosarius. Next base: position 15,138,894 of record OY756986.1, read on the forward strand.
ATCCCTCCCAGATAATGAATACCCTCCCGATTCATCAACAAATCAGTACTACCCAATATAGTAGTCGTTATTAGAAATAGTAACCTACCTTGGTACCTAATCTATTAATGTTTCAGAAATGCTTTAAACTTAATGATGGAAAAATGGCGCGCGAACGCAGGGCCGTACTTGGCCGGAGTGGGGAGAAAAGCCAAAAATCAGTTTTTTACTTTTCAGATTAGGTACTAATTGTCTTTAAAATATCTGTAATGGCCGGGAAATACGAACAGTACTACAAGTTTAAATTAATCGTTTCGAATTGAGCAGCTCGCATAATTATGATAGAACTTCACGTACAGGGTAAGTTCGTTTTATCATTAATTATAACTTGATTGCTTGATTTTATTTAAGCCTATTCATATACTATTCAGGGTATCAGTTGCAAAAAATATAAGTTGTGATCCGTCCCTAAATTTCTCAACCAGTAAAGCAGAAAGTGCGGCAGAATCCAGCCCACAACATAATTGAGCACTTGGAAATCCACGGAACTCCAGGAAGTATCCCCGCTCACCGAGTTAATATAGGTATAGTTTATTATCAAGTTTTCCCTAACAAACGTACCTTCGTCATTAGCCACGTTCCAGTTTGCTGGTTTCCTTATAAGTCGCACAAAAATCGAAGCTGGGTATGTTGGATTCAAAGTCGCACAGACCAGCGTTGAGCTACCTTCGTTCTGTCATTATGTAACCAAAGCTAACGACATTTTTATTGCCCTACACTAGCTACAATTTACTAGAATATTTAAGCCATAAAAATGGCATTAAAGACGTGATTAAAAGCTAAAGATGTAATAAAGGAGGCCTTATGTCTGAAGGGCATAACAGACAGATAATTTTGAAATGAAAAAATACTTTCATACATACACAAACTTGAACACTAAATCCATAGTAAATATTTTATTTTTAAAAGTTATATTAGGATTAATTTTCATTTCAGGTTCGAAATTTGAATATTCCATTTAAAAAAAAGAAGCGAATTAACCCTCTTGCTGCCCTACCACAAATTATACACAAACCATCATTGTTCGTGACAGTAATGCTTCAAGGTTACAATCATGGATGAAATAAAAAAAAGAAGGACTGAGTTTTGATTGACATCGAACTGAAGCCCAGAATGGCGGACATAATTATTACATATGTGTGTAAGATGAAAGTAGGGCGACCGGCTGCATATGATGTGAGTGTGTGCGTGTTCCGCTCGTACTTACGAAGCGTTCCGGCTTCCTAAGGGTGCTTCAGTTTCGATTCAGACGGGATTCTCTCCTTTTTTTTTAATAGCTCCATGGTTATAATAATATTGTTCGAATTCGTACCATGAACTTATAAAGAATTCTTGCGCGAAAACGAGACGTCTACATACATTTTTATATAGCGTTATCACTGTCGTACGTCGCTGTCAACATGATTAACGGTATTACATGACAGTTGTATTTGAGTGAAAGATTAATCGTGACGTCATCAAAACTGCTCTGCGTTAGCAACATTACAATATTCTTACTTTTATGTCATTTTCAAAGTATGATTGAAGTAATAATGCTATAAGACCTTGTGGTGACCCCCTTGACTCACGATATCATATTATCCGGGTATTATCCGGACGTAGCAGTTTTATAGTCGCTTGTCCCGTTTTTTGGGGACTGAAATGTCTCAAGCTTACTGAGCCAGGGCAAGGGTATCACTCGCTCGCAGTTTATAGATTGCTCAAATCGTTAAGAATATCTTGCGGTAGATAGTAAAAGCTAACCTCGCCACCATAACTAGCTATTGCACGCTACCCGCTGTTAGACGTAGGCATATCACCCGCTTTCGCTGCAGCCCAATAGCTGGGTCTTTGGTGCCGGTCCCAAGCCCGGATAAAGAGGGAGGGCACTTTGAGGGGGTGGAGAGGTCGACACTTCAATACAAATCGTCTGAGGTGTCGATCTTTGCATTCCCTTTCGGCAGCCCGTAGCCGGCATGCTGTGGGGGGGGGGGGAGCCATGTATGTGTGTATATATATATATATGTGTATATATGTGTATGTTTTTCCGACTCCAACAGCATGTGAAAGACCGGGGGGAAGTGGCTAGGGCAACCGCTTTCACTAATGCTTTGCGCCCATTAACCACATCTGTTTCCCACAGTACATAAAACTTAAAAAATATGGAAGGTCATGATAATGAGAAAGCGATGCCCTGCGACCCGGCCAGCACCCGGCGCCCACCGGTATCCGGGCCGGTTGGTGTAAAATTGGCGACCGTAGGCGACGGCGGGGTGGTGTCCCAGGCCTCGCCGGCCGCTAATACTAATGGACCAACGACGACGGCGACTGCAATGGAGACGGCAGAGGCAATTCAGCCTGGACCAGTGCAGAAGAGGAAGCCGCGTTTCAACACGCAGAAAAGGTGGCAACAAAAGAGGCTACAGAGCCAGGAGGCGGCGACGGCGGCTTTCGACGCTGTGTTGGAGAGAGGAAACTTTTCTCAGCAAACTGAGAAAGTTAACAAGGCATCATTTTAACAGAGCCATAAACACCGATCTAGATACTGATTGGCAACAGTACAGAAAAACACGACACCGACTGAAGGTGGAAATAATCAAGTATAAATAAAAGAAGTATAAAAGAGTCGTGATAAATCCTGGATGAACTACAGCAACTCGATTCAAACGGAAAGCGAGACTGCAAGACTTAGAAAATTAGTATCAAGCGACACTCAGGTAAAGCTTGGTACACTTAAAAAACCAGACGGTTCATACACGAAGTCTGATCAAGAACAATTTGAGCTTCTATTACAAACCCACTTCCCAGATTGTAAACTAGACAGCGAGGGAGGATGGGAAACCCAGACCGCTCATGAGCCGAGTAGAAGTGACTGGGAGTTTGCGAACTCCATAGTCACGGAAGAGGCTCTTTTATGGGCGGTCAGCACGTTCGAGCCTTTCAAGGCTGCAGGGACGGACGATATTTTTCCGGCCCTCCTGCAGTGGAGCGTATGCAAGATAAAACCCCACCTTACCGCTATCTTTAAGGCATGTCTGGCGTGGAAATATATTCCCATGGCATGGAGGGAAGTTAAAGTAGTATTTTTACCCAAACCGGGCAAATCAGACTACACAAATCCAAAGTCTTTTAGGCCCATAAGCCTAAGCTCATTCCTTTTAAAAACATTAGAACGACTATGTGACAAATACATAAGAAGTGGACCGCTTCAAGAGAAACCGGTTCATCAAAATCAGCATGCCTATCAGTCTGGGAAATCTACAGAGACTGCACTACATCAGGTAGTTGCCAAAATTGAATCGGCGCTGGAGAGTAAGCAGTCGTGCTTGGCAACCTTTATCGATATAGAGGGAGCCTTCGACAAGACCACGTTCAAAAGTATTGAGACAGGTCTAAGAAATCAGGCCGTTGATGAAAGAGTGAATGAATGGGTCACAACGATGCTGGCAAACAGAGCAGCAAGTATTGAAACTTCGACAATGTCACGCTGTGTCGTAACAAGAGGCTGCCCGCAAGGAGGCGTGTTGTCGCCGCTGCTGTGGGTATTAGTTGCAAATGAACTTCTCGAACTCTTAAATAAAGACGGGATTTACACGATAGGCTATGCAGATGACCTGGCGATCATGGTTTCTGGGCTGTTTGAGGCAACTTTGTGTGAAAAAATGCAGAGAGCACTTCGGATTGTAGAGAAATGGTGTGATCGCCACAGTCTTTCAGTCAACCCACAAAAGACAGAGATGGTTCTGTTTACTCGAAAAACCAAGGCAGTCAATCTAACACTAACATTATTTCACTCAGCAAAGAAGTAAAATGCCTTGGGATTTGGTTAGATAGCAAGCTTTTGTGGGGAAAGCAACTTGACCACGTTACCACAAAAGCTACAAATATTCTATGGCAGTGCACCCGAGCGGTAGGAAAGGTCTGGGGGCTCAAACCAAAGCTGTGCCGCTGGCTATACACTGTGGTAGTACGGCCGGTTCTCACATACGGTTGCGTTGTATGGTGGCCAAGAACAAATTTGGTGACTACAGTCACCAAACTGCAGCAAATCCAACGGCTTGCATGTTCATTAATCAGCGGATGCAGAAAATCAACGCCATCAGCTGCTTTGGACACTATACTCGGGCTGACACCACTGCATTTGCATATTCAACAAGAAGCAATGGCATCAGCTCTGAGAATTAGATCGATGAACCAGTGGAAGGTTACTGGGCCTGTTACAAACCACTGCAAAATTATGGACAAAGCTAAGGGTATCGTCCCAGATGCATGTGAAGGCACGGACAAAATAGCCAGTACATACCTTGATAGTAAAAGGTATGAGCTGGTTATGAAGGAGGGTACCGTTGAGGACGACTCACAAGAGAACGTGTACAACATGTACACGGACGGGGAAAAAAATAATTCAGGAGCAGGATGCGGTTTCCATTCCCCAGAATTGGGGATCGCGGAATCTATAGCCTTGAATAAGACTACAACAGTATTACAGGCAGAGGCGATGGGCCTACTGCTTGCGACAAGAGCTATCTCAACCAGAATTACACCGACAAAGAGCATGACGAAAGATTGCCGTGGTGCACGGATTACTTTCACCACAGACAGTGCGGCTGTGATCTATGCACTCAGGAAACCTACGACTAGGTCTCGGGTTGTATCAGAATGTCATGCAGCTTTACAAAACTTGTCTGATAATTATGAAGTCCTAGTGAAATGGACAAAAAGCCACGGCCATTGTCCAGGAAATGCCAAGGCAGATTTACTGGCCAAGGAAGGGACCAAGAAGCAAACAAATCCGGAGACAACTAAGCTCTGTAAACCAACTGCAATGGAAGTACGACATCTACTTTCCGAATACACGGAAAAAGAACAACAAAAGCTTTGGGACAAGAAAACCGATTGTAAGCATGCTAAAGCAATGTTTCCATCCATAAACAAGAAAATCACGAACAATCTGCTTAAGTTAACAAGACAGGACCTGCGCCTGATGGTTAGCATAATAACAGGTCCCTGTGAATTAAATTATTACCTTCACAAAATTGGAGCAACAGATAGTCCACTGTGCAGGGGCTGCATGCAAGAGCAGGAAACTGTGGAGCATGTGGTGTGGCATTGCGTGGCCACAGAAGATATAAGAATTAAAACGGGCCTACGCAGCGAGTTTTCAAGCTGCGACGTTCTCGAAAATCGCTCATCATCATCATCGTCATTAGCATGCCCTGGCACAATCGCTATAGGTGCACACGCTTTGGCATTGTCATCATCACCATTACCATCCCTACCAACACTGGAGCAGCTTTGCCAGCGACCCAGGCCTGTGCTCCGCTATTTTAAGGAGCTGGGTTGGCTAGGGTAGACAGTCTGGCAGGGGGAATGCGCAAAACACCCTTTGCGGGACGTCAGTGCAGGCCATATCGCCCCCATTTAGAATTAGAATTAGAATTAGTAAAAAGTTGGCAAAAGCTCCTCAACTATGTTTACGGTTGGGCAAATCACGAGAAACCACAACAGGCAAGATACCTGACTGTTTATTACCATTTATACCAGTATTTATTTGCCGAACAGGGTCAGTGCTAAGTTTATATTATTCTAACAAATCGCAGTGTTTCAACCCAGTTTATATGGATCAAAATTATTTTGGTGTTGTGCTCAGACACAATGACAGTCAGATCATCTCTAACAGTTTACAAAGTGTAAAAAATAAATAAATATAAAGTATATCTGTATATACCTATCAAAAGTATCAAAGGAATGCTTGACATAACCTTACTTTTCCATTCATTCCTGATGATTTGGTTGCAATAAGTATGGAAAGCGATTCATGCACCTTTATCAGGTGAAATGGTTCCAATTAAATTTAAACGTTTTACGGCTGTATTTAATTATAGCGGCAGGACTGATCTATCCGATTTTGATATTTGAAAATGAGGGCAGATGAAACTTTGTGAAAAAGGCGCTACTTTTAGAATGCCTTTAATGAATGTTTTTAATTTTGACTTATTTTGTGAATGACTACATACAGATAGTTGTTTTGTAAGAAACACTTTGTTCATAAATCATCCATTGTATGTATAGCATCCTGCGAGGATGGCTCAGTTGACGAACTTTGTTCATAGCATGTACATATGTATAACATCCTGCGAGGATGCCTCATTTTAAATTTTAAAATAAAAGCTTTGTTCATAACATATATGTATAACATCCTGCGAGGATGGCTCCAAGTTGACAAACTTTGTTCATATCATGTATGTATAACATCCTGCGAGGATGCCTCATATTGAAATTTTAAAAGAAAGACTGTTCATATCAAGTATGTATAACATCCTGCGAGGATGGCTCCAAGTTGACAAACTTTGTTCATATCATGTATGTATAACATCCTGCGAGGATGCCTCATATTGAAATTTTAAAAGACTTTGTTCATATCAAGTATGTATAACATCCTGCGAGGATGGCTCAGTTTAAGTATTAGTTGACAAACTTTGGTCATAGTATGTATTGTATGTATAATCCTGCGAGGATGACACATTGTAACTTCTTAAAGTACCATGCACTTTATGCATAGCATGTAAGAACATCCCGCTAGGTTTTTTTTTTTAGAAAACTTCACGTTTTATGTTTGTAAATAACAAACTTGGCTTTATGGCAGCTACAAATATCCAGTTCCATGCGATGGAACAGCAAAATAAATATTTAAATATTTGAACCCTTGAAATTAGAATAGTTAGATTGTAAAAATCTATTTAATTTATGGACCAAAATGTAGACGTAACACGGTATCTGCCAATCTAATATCTACAAAATTCAGTCCGTGGTGTCAGTAAATAATTAGAAAAGAAAAAAGAAATTCAATTTCTAAATTATTATTATCACAATATTTAACTAAAGACTTGGTATCTTGATACATTGAGATACTTTCAGCGATTTGGTCACAAAACTTTAAATTGATCATCTACTAAATTATAAAAAAGTTTACGAAGGTCATCTTTAAATCGTTTTATAACGGTTACGTAACGAAAGGTGTCATATTTATATCCCACCCTGTTTGTTTCTTGTTTCCTAGTTTATGAAACCTGGAGTGTGGTTTGATAGAAGGATTTACACGAATAATGTCCAACAAGATGCAGTGCTCGAATGACAGCCTGCTTTTGTTATCCGTGTGCTCTGTAACTGTAACTACAAATTGATCTGTGTCCTAAATCAACCTACTGTAAGCACTGCACGAATAAACCTACACTGGCTATTTAAATTTTAAACTGTAAGTGTCGAACGGCAACGCCGTTTAAGAATAATGTAAGAAGTTTACTTACCATGTGGGTAGCACTTACTTTTACTATTCACTTACAAATTGACTTCACTATAAAATATACATATATTAACGAAGTATTTATAGAAAATACACTTAATAATGTTTGCAACTCACGCAGAGCCAGACAGAGCTGCTGCCCACGAGTTGCTACGACGGAAACTCAAACGCCAATGATCCAACATAGCGCGACACATTTTCAAGTAAACTAAAATGGGCGCGCGGCCGCCAGGTGGCGCCACTTCCTTAGAAACTAGGTATAAAAAGTCAGGAAACTGGCACGAAATCGACGGAAATGGATATGCTATTCTCAATATATAATAGCTTTCAGTAACGGTACAGTTATTTAATAAGAGCGTTATTAAACACTACGAAAATCATGTGTGTCTATAATCAAGGACTGTGTGAAATGTGTGAAATGAAAACACTCAAATTGTTTTCGGGTTTCCAATGTTCTAATTTTTAACAATTTTCCACCACATCTGTCCTATTATCTGCATTGTCCTGAACAGCATTAAAATTGGTATTTTTTATGAGAAAGAATGGCATGTCGAGCTAGTCGTTCACCTGATGTTAAGCGACACGGCCACCCATAACAGTTGCAGTATTAAAGCTTCGCGTCACGTCATCACACAGTAGCGCTCATAGCAAAGTACGACTAGCCGTTCCTAACCGATCGGTAAAGTTAAGCAACGTTCGCTGCGGTCACTACTATGATGGATGACCGCTACAGCAAAAAGTTGTTATTTAGAACTGAGCGCTCCCGTGCTTCGGAGAGTACGTTAAGCCGTCGGTCCCGGCTGTTGTCGTAAGATAGTAGTCGTTAAGCCAAGTCAGAAGCCTTTGGGCGGCCTAAAAATTCTGACACCAGGGCTGACCACTTTGCCTACACGAGAAGAATATCACACAGTCTAGAAATAAAGATCACTAGACTGTGTAATCATGTCGTAAAGTCTCATTTGCCCAGTAATTTTATTGCCTCATTGCACTTCAAACCGGAACACATGCTTGGCTTTAATAGTGTGAAACTTGTGCATCCTTGGGAAAGCACTTTACCGTCTGCAGTTCAGCTAGTAGATAAACAAACTATTTCTCAAGCTTCCGGGTTCAAAGGGAACGTTCATTATGACATTTCTTAAGCCAAGTTTGAATAGTCTCACCTACACAGGGTTTACATAGGGTGCGTTCCAGGTTAGTGTTATTTGTGTTGTTTTCGTTATTTTTGATCACAAAAGTCGTTCCAGCAGTGCAAGCACCGATCTTCGGTTCGACAAATCTATCGAGTTGGTAAACAGATTTTATTTATCGATCTAATCGGTAACTTGTAGCATGGATCTAACATCGGTAATTCTTGTCGAAGTCTTTCGAGGGCTTTATTTAGTCGACATCTTATCGATCATTCGTTCGTAATTCTCACAGAGTAACTTTATATTATAGAAAATTCCACAGATTAGGGAAAAAATTGGAGGCTAAAGAAAAGAGGTTAGTCAAATATGCATGAAAAACACCTACTTAAAGAATTTATTCTATTGAAATATTACAGAAAACCATTATTTTCATGTGAAATCCGATTAATTATTGAAGAGGAACGAAATAATAACTATATTGGCCGAAAGGATTTTACCTAATTCATCATCATCATCATTAACAGCCTGAAGACGTCCACTGCTGAACATAGGCCTCCCCCCGGGAGCGCCACTTAGAGCAGCTGCTCGCCTCCTACATCCATCGGCTCCCCGCGGCTTTCAGCAGGTCGTCGGTCCACCTAGTGGGGGTTCGTGGTCGCCACTCGAGAACCTTTCTTCCCCATCGGTTGTCAGTTCTACGAGCTATGTGGCCTACCCATTGCCATTTCAACTTGCTAATCCTAAGAGCTACATCGGTCACTTTAGTTCTCCTGCGGATCTCCTCATTTCGGATCTTATCTCGCAGGGAAACACCGAGCATTGCTCTCTCCATAGCTCGTTATTTAATTATTCAGTTGCAAATATTTTATCAACCATATTATTATATTAGATGTAGTGCTTAGTTGATATATGATAGTAAACACATGAAACTTGGAATAGGTGTTTAATACTTTTTCATTTCTTCATGGAAAAACTACTGTATGGATTTGACTACCAGCAACTTCTCTCCTGTCCCCTGCAGTGCTAGGGATCTTGATGTAACTGCTCGTGAGATTTTGAATAACTGCTTGCAACAAATCCTGCACAAGCAAGGCAATTTCTTTATGAATTCTAAACAGAATCTCAAACTGTTCGTTAGGTAGGTCGAGAGAATTATTGGCATCTCTTAGGCACCGCCTATTGATTCTCAACACACCTCGACGCTTCCATTTTTCGGCTTACAATATTAAAATATAGCCAAAATCCAGTTTGAAAATATTATAAATTGGTTATCGAGCAACTATGGAAACCCGATAAAATTCGATAAGTTTGACAAGATTAAACCGATGACAAATGTCAAAAATTAGATCCATGCGTGGTTTAGTCGACATAGAACGACATGATCGTTAAGATTTATCGAATTTATATCGAAGTCGATAAAATACATTCCGTGCTACTGATTACGTTTTATCGAAACTTTATGTCAAATTTGACATGAAAATTTGTTAAATATATCGATCGGAAGATCGGTGCTTGCACTGCAGTAGCAATAAAAGTGATCGCTGCGGGAGTCTGACAGTTTGAACGTGATCGTTTTTGGCCATAAAAGCAATCTGTCTTAATCGAAATTTATTAGCCTTACTTATAACGTCGTTTGCCTGATGTTGCGTGTCACGGCTGGTCATAACACTAGATAAAGAGTTTTATTTGATGCTGTTTTTTTTTTTTTTTTTTTTTGTACGCAGAAGCCTACTAGCTAATTGACAGCTCTTTTACGTATGCTGGAAGATTTATTTTTAGGACTAACTCACTTTAGAATTTTTATCTTGGAAAAGATCAGACCCTAACGTCAAAGATCGCCACAAACCATGCTACCATCTACATCAGTTCTTAATCTCAGCTTTATTAGCTTTTCTTAAGCTTATATTAGCTAGTGAAATTACTGGGCAAATGAGACTTTATGACCTGATTACGCAGTGTAGTAATCTGATTACTAGACTGTGTCATGTCTCAGGGTGACGTGCGCAGTGCAGTGTCACGCAGAACTTTATTATTTTAAAGTTCCGAGTGACACTGCAACTGTTAACTAGCTCGTCACGTCATTCATTCTCATAAAAAAATTGTTTTGTTCATTATACTAACAGTATATTAAATAAACAGTCAAATTCTACGTGCATATTAACCAAATCACAACCACGTACCGTGAAGTTCACAATTTACTTAGTATCCACCACGGCGGCCAAGTAATTTGTACGAATGCCGTCCGCGATTACCTCGCAGCGCGTCCTGGGAGTGCGCCAACTGTACTGTAGCTGTTCCGACGTTTGGAGCGTTTGTGAACGCTATTAATGGGCATAATGACTACTAGCACAGATATTAAAATAGTAGGCTACTATTTAAAATGACCCAGTAATTTATATTATATTTATAAAGAAGATTAAAATGAATGCAATAATTGAAAAAATAAGTAAAATTGGTAAATAAATCACGGAGTAATAAGCCTTTAATGTTTCTGGAGTGGGCATCAGCTGTCCCTTTCTCGCGAAAGAGAGCGCCTTCACATTCACTATGAAAAATCCACTTGTGACGTCACATGCCAAAGAGAACCTACCACAGCTTAGTAATGACGTACTCTAAACGGCCCAGCTCTGACTTCACTGGCTGTTTGAACTATCACTTTCTATTCCGGTTTTTAAAATGCTTGTTAATTTTTCATTTTTTGAGGTATTTTATTTTTGTTTTCACGACTGTTTATTATTTGAGGAATATTATTATTTTATGCAATAAAAAAATAGTAGTTAACATGCCTATTATTTGTTTTGGTCATAATGTTAGGGAAATTGGGGGTCGAAGGCTGCGGTTTAAACTTACAGGTAGGTTTATGAAAGTAACGGAGTACCTTAAAAATAGAAACAGTTATATATATATGGGTTGATGGTGAAGTTATTTTGCGATCGGTTGGTCTTGAAATCGTATGCTTTTATGTTACGAGGAACCTAATGCAACTAGAACTTCTCTGTCTATACTTATTCACACAGTTAATATGTTAACAAGCGTGTGTACGGCAGATTCCGTATGATCCAGTTATAAACATAGGCATGACAACTAAAAATTTTTTTTTTGGGTAAATTAATTACATTTCTCAAAAGATAATTATTTGTGAAAACAAAAATTAAATATCTCAAAAAATTACCAACTTACAAGCATTATAAAAACCGGAATAGAAAGAGATAGCTCAAACGGCCAGTGACGTAAGAGGAAGGTTGTTATAGTACCTCATTACTAAGCTGTGGTAGCTTTTCATACAATCTCTTTGGCATGTGACAAACAAGTTTGCAGTGGTAGAGCGTCCAATCCGGTGAGTTGGACGGCGCGGGTTCAAATCCTCTTGTTGCTAAAATTTTAAAGACCATATTTTATCATTAATAATTTATGAGTTAACTATGTATAGGTATTTAAGATGAGATGTGATTTACACAAAGTTGCTAATCTTATCTATCAAGCAAACGTAGTGGAAGATTACACGTACACTTTGAGGGTTGTTCGGGAAAGGACTGATAATCCTTTAAATACCTCTCCTATAGATATGGGCTAAGTAATGGTAACGGGTCTTAAGTCATAAGAGAATGTTAACTGAAAACATACATTTTTTTAATGTATCAAGCTAATTTTGATACAATAAAAATTGTCTACTAGAGGACGTTGAGTGTTTGCCAAAAAGCTTTTAACGAAGATTTGCAGTAGTACAAAACTAAAATGGTTTCCCATGACCCTTAACAGAAAACAAAATTTACTAAACCAAATAATTTTTTTTAACAAACATTTCTGAATCGGTGAGTAATATATTTTTTTCTATTTAAATTTAAAGTCTAGTCAACCCATTCATAGCGTATCACAGGTAGCCGCCTATACTTATATAAAAAAGGGGACATGTCCTCAACGCCACAGTATCTGGTCTCAACAGACATCAAATTTGCACATAAAAGAAATATACAGCTTAGGGTCAGAACTGTATTAGAAAATTATAAAGAACTGATATTCCACTTATCAGGCTTGCTAAACTGAATTTTGCAGTACTTAGTTCTATCAAATATTAAAGGCATAATTGTGATAAAGAAAAGATAGTATAACAACAAAATAAAAATGGTTTATTCCATGATATTTAATTACACTTTCGTAATGGCCAATAATAGAACTTATGATATACATCTCATAGTACACAGTACTAACCTCAACTCACTCCAACAGGATCTCCATTAACAGTTTTACCGCAATAATGAATTAATCAACCTTAGCAGGTTGATCGTTGACGCAATACATTACAACGAGACATTTTTAATGATTCTAATCTTTAGATTAAAATCCTTGATCCTTTTTTATTATGATATAACTTCACCTTACAAAAATGTCAGCTGTCACTGTTATCTTGACGTTTATCGTTTTTACGGAACCACAGACTACTTAGAAATATATATGAGCTTACCAATCGATATTGCCATTCGATACAGACTATTCAATATTAGTTATCCTAACACAAATAACAAAATAACAAAACCAAAAACCTTTCACAAACAGGTTCTAAAGGTCAAGCACCTATCTTCCATCAATTGCGCCACAACGAAGGTATCTCCAAGGGCTCGTCTAAATCCCATTGTGCGAGATTACTTGAGTCGCGGAGACTTAACGCAACTTCAACCTTCAACCCCTCATAAGGACAAGGAAAAATTGCCGACCATTTCTGTGAGACCATGAAATTAACTCATGATGTATCATTTCAGGAAATCAGAATGGCAATTTTGTTACGTTTTGGGGCTATTTGGATTATGGTGAAGGAATGGGATAGTGCTACATAACTTTGATTATTTTGTTGGCTTAAACTTATTTTATTTACACGTTCAACAAGCAAACAAACATTTTTAGCGTCTGCGTTTGTAGGCTGATCGTCAAAGATGTGTGTTTTTATGCTCGCCTGCAGCCCTACCACAAACTAATACAGAACCAACATGGTTCGTGACAGTAATGCTTCAAGGTTACAATAATATTGTTCAAATTCATACCATGAACTTATACATTATTCCGGCGCGAGAACGAGACGTCTACATTTTTATATAGCGTTATCACTGTCGCACGTCGGTGTCAACATGATTAACGGTATGACATGACAGTTGTATTTGAGTGAACGATTTAACGTGATGTCGCCAAAACTGCTCTGCGTCAACAACATTACAATATTCTTACTTTTATGTAATTTTTCAAAGTATGATTGAATGAATAATGCTATAAAACGTTGTGGTGACCCCCCTGATCCTATTGCGTTCGCTGGCACCGGTCACGGCACAATAGCGCAAAACAAACGTGTTTTTTTAGTACGAAAAACGCACACTATAGAAATGGCTTACGTTACGCCTTTCGCCACGAATGGGGTGTCCTTCGTGCTCGCTTGAACTTGCTTATTGTGTCTGACGGCACCTAACCGGTCCCATTTTAAATCTGATGGAACGTTAGACTTAGCAAAGAGTTACTGGAGCTGATTCTCTTTCAAATTGACCCATAAAAATTTGAAAATTTGAATTGATGGATTAATAAATGAATTGGTAAGTAAGTACCTATTTTATTCTATTTATTCTTTATTTTTTTGGAGTCAACTTAACACTATTTTTAAGGTATAATTATTACTTTTTATAATCAGTAGAAAAACTGTGATAATTATTTTAAGTGTGTTTTAAGCGTCTATTGAGTATCAAATAAATATACTTTGTGACAACTACAATAATAAGATGACCTTTATAATCATAACTACATAAGAGTCTAGTTAGTTTGTACATTACATAGTATCCAAAATTATTCTCCAGAACACAGAAAGCACTTTGCGTAGGTACCTATCCCATTTGTTCCGCTCCTACATAATCGATATCGGTAGGTACTCAAATTTCCTTTGTTGCGTAAGTGGGCTATTTAGGGTATTCTTTTATTTTCTACGGTAATTGCGAGAGTTTGGTAAGTAATACAAGAAAATTGTTGTGAATAGGATATTTAAGTGGAAATGCTGAAGGCTGAATGCCGTCCAGGTTTAGGTAGCAAATTTTGTTCAAGGACGAACAAAATGCCTCTGAGGTGGCTTAATTGCTTACGTCTAAAACTTTTCATGGTAGAAATAGTTTGCCTTCAATACCACTTGTCGGTCGTCTCGTCTTCTTGTGCTCGTAGATAAACTCGGATCTCTCTTAGTAAAATATGTCCTAATTTTTATATATGAGAATGAATGGCGTGACGAGCTACTGAGACATCACACAGTCTAGCAATCAAATTACTAGAGGTCATAAAGTCTCATTTGCCCAGTAATTTCACTAGCTGCAATGCCCTTCAAACCGGAATACAGCAGTGCTTACATACTACTGCTTGGCGGCAGAATAACTGGCAAAGCGGTGCTACCTACCTAGACGAACTTTGCAGAAAAGTCCTACCACCTAGTGAAATTCAGGTTATGACAACTTTACTGCAGCTGTTACGCCCAAAACATAAAAAATACTAAAAATACTAAGCATTTCACTAGCGTCGTTGTTTTGTTGTTGAAAATAAACAACACCGCTGACTTTTGATTTGTGTGCGAGTATTTAAATTATTCCTTAATTTCCACCTTAAATGGGCCGCAGAAAGCTATTTGTTTTGTAAATCGTCTGGCTCCAATAAAACACGACTGGTGGTGCCTTACCTCGCAATTTCTTCATATTAATTATTCAGATCTAGACGGGGCGAGCTCTACCAGCTTAACTGAGGGTTAATGGTTAAGCGCATATTGCCCGTCAAATGTTAATTTTCACTACGTTTTCGGATTCTGGGTGACATATTTTTTTTAAAGCTTTTGAATGTGATCAGTAGTTTTAAGTAAATAAATAACGCTGTTTAATGTTAGCGAAAAGAAAACCGAATGCTCTGCTATTTAACCAACCTCTGAAAAGCAATTTCGTACCGAATCGTTCATCAACCAAATTGTACTTAGATTTCGAAAAAAAAACTACGATTTAAAACAATTGCTCTCCATGTCAGGCTTTTTCAAAGTCAAATAACCAAGAGACATCTGAGTTACACTAGATATTTTTCAATCATTTTGTCTTTGAAATTCTCGCAAGGACATTGGGTTCATCAAATTACTAAAAAGTAATCATTTTACGCTAACCAACCACATTGGTAGTTAATAAAGCTGGCCCTAAATGAATTACCGCCGTTGATCAAGCAATGGAACACTTAATTATAGCCGGCGGAGACAGCCCCTTTATCTACCAGTGTTTATTTTCAAATAGTGGCTTGGGGTACTTAGATTTGACTGACGATTTAATCTTTTGACAGTGGAAGATTTAGCTGTTAGTTAAACAACAATCAAAAAGATTGCCTTTTCATTCATTATGGACATTTTGTAAATTAGATTGTAATGATTGTTTTCGTGAGCAATGAAACAATAACAACATATAATATTTATTAATAATTAAAATACTCTGAAGGCAATAACGCCATAATGTTTTGTGTCATTATTAAACCGAAATATGTATATGATTCTATAATTATGGTTAACCCGGGTTAAACCTTTCTTATTGAAATAAATCAAAGCAGACTTTTTTACCTTCTTTTGGCCTCAATTATTTTTTTCGCAATTACATTGGTAAATAGGACTAGACGAAAAAGTATGTGTTGATGTCAATAGTCCCATGTTCAACCACTCAATTTTTTGTCATTAATTTATATATTTTTTACACTTACGTCTTTATATTGTTACATCTATTTCTTATTTAATTAGATATTTACTGTACGTGGAATTTTGGAATGTTAATTGTCATTGATTTAAAGAACTAATTATGTACTTACACTTCAATTCCACCTCATACAAAATTCAATTATACACAAATTTTAATGAGATTTGCCTGCGGTACAGCGGGCACATACATTATGGACAGGTCATTAACAATATTTGGTGTGGTGATTGGAAATGGATTACGGTCGTATCAACCAGGTAAGGCAATGAATGAGCAACTAATTTAGATGGATTTTAACATCATCAGTATTTTTGTGTCACTGCTGAAGAAGTGAACATAGCCCTCACCATTTAGAAGGGCCATAATCCACACGCTTAAGCTTGCTTGCGTTTATCATATTGGTGATCGCAGTAGATTCTAATGTAGACCAAGGAGAATGCTCCTGCCTCATCATCATCATTAACAGCCTAAAGACGTCCGCTGCTGAACATAAGCCTCTCCCACAGAGCGCCACTTTGAGCCGCTCGCCTCTTGCATCCATTGGCGCCCAACGGTCCTACTCGCGCGGTAGCAAATATTCCCTTAGTTAGTTCTTATGTTAACTTATGCACATATTTTCGGGCTGATAAATATATCATCATCCAACGACGTCCACTGCTGAACATAGGCCTCACCAGGGCCATTATTCCGAATCGATTCCTTACTTCGAAACCACGCGAATTCCTTGTCTTACATAAGAAATCTGCTAAACTGTATTCTCTATGAAACGAAAACAAAACCACGCGAAATGAATTTGGAATTGGCGCGATTTGAACTGTCAAAAATCTATGTTTTACCGAGACGCGTTCCGAAACATAAACACATAAAAAGATATGACCACTTATGTCAATATATTTTATTCAAAATAAAGATAACTTTGATGTAAAGTGAAGGTATATCTGACGCTGTGACACGATTTGAACAAGACACGATAACGACGTGGTTTCGAATCGTGTGGAATCTGCGTTTCCATAGAGAATAACCACCCTGATCGTTAGTCCACCTAGTACCTGCCTACGCTGCTGTCGGTCCGTGGTCGCCACTCGAGAAGCTTTCTTCCCCATTGTCAGTTCTGATAGCAATGTGGCCGGCCCATTGCCATTTGAAATTGCAAATATTTTTTTTTATAATTTATAGGCATAGCATTTGACCACTGCCTCACCTAATGGTAAGTGATGACGCGGCCTACGATCGTTTATTCCCGTTAGAATACCAAGTTTGGTAACTATTTATAGCGCTTACACCTTTAAAAAGGCATTGAAGGCTCCCTTGTTGAAAAAATGCTACTACTCCGTTCAGGAATATATGGATGACACCTTCAGCACCTTTCAATTTATTGATCCTAATGGATAAAGAATTTGTTTTGAGTTACATTATAATATGGTGGCTACTGGCTATAGCGCTGTTTGTAACATCAGTTATCTATGTACCGTGTGCTATGTATTAATTTGGAGCACGACCAGTCAACCACTGCGTGCTTATTATTGTTAATTTTACTGAATTGAAAATGAAAATGAAAATACATTTATTTGGAAAATAGGCATAAGTGGGTAACATATACATTAATTAGAGCACCTGGATCCCACACTAGGCTCAGGGCCCGTATTATGAGATCCAAAATCCAAAATTATGTGTACTTATCTGAATTTGTGACTGCATGTAAATGATATGAATTTCCTATACAAATTATTGTTATGGAACAAATGAATTGAATTTAAATTGGTAGTCAAACAAGAAAAAATTTACTGTTGGTTACCCGGTTTAGTGCAAGCTTGCCTAGCTAGAAGATACCTGTTCACTTGGAGACACCCAGGTTAATTTTAATATTAAGGGCTATATCGGTCACCTTAGGGATCCGCTCATTGCGGATCTTATCTCGCAGGAAACACCGTGCATAGCCCTGTCCATAGCTCGTTGCGCGACTTTGAGCTTACTTATGAGGACAACAGTAAGATACCACGTCTCAGTTTCGTAAGTCATGACTGGCAACACACACTGATAAAAGTATAAACGTTATAACTACTTCAAAGGAGAGAAAGCGGGGTTCTCTCTAAAGATGCTGAAGCAATCATGACGAAAGCAATAAAGTAAGTTCCTTACAATATCACAGCTAAATGACAGGTCATATATTCAGGGCTCCTAATATATAGCCAGACTATGAATTATGGTACGCTTACGTGGCGTATGCTGGAGGTGGCGCTACCTTCAGGATTATTCAGAGTATTTCGGTACTTTAAATTGATTTATGGAGAGATTGGAACGCGATGACGGCTCGAACGCGAGAGAAAAATGGAGGTTTTATGAGCTGTGTTTCGCTTGTTAGGTTTTTTGAGAGTCGTACGTTTTCTTATACCCTTTTTACACACCTTTTAGCTTTATTTGCGGTTACATGATCCATTATTTATGTCCCCGAACGGCGGGTGGCTTTCAGAACATGAATGGATTCTTTCTATACAGTTATTTCGATGTATGCTGTTATCGAGACTATATGAAAATATTTTTGTATTGCGTTTACATCGAGCAAAGAGCGTTTATTTTTGGAGCACGTAGTATAAATAATATACGAAGATTTGATCTAAGGTGTATCACATTTGTCTAGTAAATAAAACCCCGCACCACAGATAATTATAATACATACAGTATTTTTTGAAAACAATGACCAAGCCTTGACACACTTTTGTATATTTTATTGAAAATAATAGAGTAAAAACGGTCGTATTGAAGATTAGATTTCGGTTTTATATTTAAACAATTAGAAGGTGGCACTGAGCCGAACGCCAGTAGTTACTTAACACATTTAATTTTGGTAATCTGTGGCTGCTGGGTTCTATAAACCTAAAGCAAAAACGAATAAAACAAACTATCTGACTCCTAATCATCATTCCGGACTGCATAACCGTTCAAACAATAATCCCGGTTCCCCCTGTTCCCGGAACATCCGTTTCCGGTATATTTGTTCTCGTCAAAAAAAGCCAGGTCAAACTTTTCATATATCCCATAACAATTATCACACAATGTGTGACGGCTTTTTTGAATGTTATAATATTTTATGAGGTGCTCGCTTGTTCTGGCGGTCGGTTTGGATGTGGTCTAAGGTATAAACTTGTAGAGTGTTGTATTACAAGTGCCGATATTGGTAATGGTATTATTATGGCTGTACAATATAAAATAAGAATATTTTCATGTATTTGACTATGCAAAAAACTAACAAATAAATTACCTATATTGTTGACTAATATTTGAGAAACATTTCGGCATAAACATATTAAAAATCGGCTGCAATTGTCCTACTTAATGTACGCCCATTTTGGTATATTTATATGGAATCCTTCGTGCGCTAGTCCAACTCGCAATTGGCCGGTTTCTTATTTATCTGCTATTTTAATCTCAACGATACACTACTTTTAAATTACGCAGGCTAAATTTTGAAACTTCCAAAAACCCTCTCTTTACAATAGCAATTACGATAAGAATGTAATTGATATTTGGTCCCAAATGACGTTTTTATGCAATGTATCGATGGGAGCTACCCACGCCGCGTGTTGTAGCAACACCAAAACGCCTAAACTTATGACTTAAAGCTACCAAAAAAAACCGACGCTAGTAGCGTACCGTCGCCGCGCCTGCCAACTGCTCCCAACGTTATTATTATTATCTTTTCAAAAAGCAACTTACATTGCCCACTTTATACGGAACAGCTTTAAAATATGAGACACGACGCGTCGCGACGCGGCAATAAGATACAATTTGCCGCCTACAATACCAAACGCACTGCCAAAAATAATATACAATTTTCAACATTTGTTTTGTAGGTCGGAAGTAATAAAAGAGAAGTGTAATTGCACTCATATTTCGTGGATGGAAATTAAAAAAGTATGCGTTATGTTGCAATCTAAATGAACATTTTATATTTTCATGTTATTGCACAATGGTGTTCCATTACGCAATACCATCTTCAAGTTGATCGTGTCACTTAAATTGCATTATTTTACACATATTATAATAATGTTTTACGTCAAGCGTCGATTCTTTTACCATTTCTATAATATACTCATGTTCTTCTTCTTCTCGTGTAGGCAAGTGGTCAGCCTTGGTGTCAGAATTTTAAATACTCATGTTAATCAATAGTACATTACTGCAGCGTCCAGCAACAAAGACATTGATGGACGAACGTGTAAATGTGGGCCGAGGCGAAGCCGAGGCACACATACGTTAGTCCATCAATGCCTAGTTGTGGCCAAGGCTTGTATAGTGCTTTTCTCAAACAATGCGAGGAAATTAAAACTAAGTAAAGGTTTTAGGTTTTTAAATACTTTTCTTTCGATTTTGGCGGTAACTAGTTTTCTATAACGGCTCTTGCAGCCTCTTGAATTTCAGGTGGCGTTAAAGTTAGTTGATCAAATTCTTCGTCTTCACTTGAACTCATCAATTATCAGATATATAAGTACTTTTCAAAATCAATGACGAACAACAAACATCAATAATTTTTCCCACGTAAAAGTTTTGATTTGTTTGTTTTTTTCATTAATAACTGGCTCCAATTTGCAAACCAGTTCGAAATTCAAATAGAACCTTTGAAAAGTTACCTCTTTGGTTGCCATGTTTCGGAGCAAGAGATCGTTCCATTTTTAAATTACACGACAAATATGAGTTTACTATGTAATTTATCTGGCCGCTAAACCACATATGGATTTTCATACAAACTTTGCCGGCCGCTGCCCGCCAGTACAGCAAGTTCGATTTATCTAGAAGAAGGTTGTCAAAATAATGATCAAATTTCCAAGCATGTTTGAGAAAAACCATTTTTTTAAACAATGCTGTAGTTTTGTCTTATATTTATTTGCCGAATAATACTATTGCTGTTTACCAATCTTTACAATTAATAAATGAATCAAATAACAAAGTATGCAAATATTTAACAATGAAAAATATAAATAAAATCAATCCGTCTAATATTTTCAGTCCCAATATCCGTTTGTATGTGTTTGACAAAGCAAACGAAAAAATATAGTTCAACAAAATGCAGAGAAGAATTAATGACGTGGCAAATACCGTGCCCAATTTAAGCTTCGCATTGCGTTTCCGGTTTTTGAAACTGAATCCATACGAAAAACTGATTTATGCGAGCTTGCGATCAAATGTACCGGAACTAGAACTACTACAGGTCTGTACGAAATCGAAATAAATAAATCCATGGTTTTGTATTTTTCGAAATTATTGCCAGCTTTAAAGTTGTGACAATTATGATTGGCCTAAACAATTTCCTTTTCACAGTTCGCATTTTTCCTTAACATTAAATAAATTAGTCAACTTAAACGAAAGTATTGTATGAAAGCAATTGCGTGAAGTAAAGCAACGGCTTTACAAATAATCGATTCAGACTTTTTAATCCAATCACACCTAATGACGTTATTACTGCAGCCTATTAGTAAATTGATGAATCTGCTTTCACCTTCATCCATTCATCTTTTCCTCTTATGGTGCTGCCGGAAGTACCTGGCAGACCCTTACGAAGTGCCCTTCACACCATTTACCTACCTCATCGAGTACCCCGATGAAACCTATGCCCGTTAATAAACAAGGGCCCCTGATAATATATTAAAAGGTCTGCCAGGTCTAATCTTGCTGAAACTTAGTGTTCAAAGCGTTTGAAGTTGGATTTCCATGACCCCGCAGGACCGGAATTGGCAGACCTGTTTTTTTACATGTTTAAGTGTCAGCTAACGATCTAAAGATAGCCTATCGAGGTACTCGATGACGTAGGTATTTGTATGAGTTTGTGCTGTCGGCTCTCGCACTATTATCTTTTCCGCCCTCCCTTCTCTCTTTACCCTAGTAGAGAAGAGTGGTTTTGGATCTTATACTGAAGGTAGGATGTCTGTAATTTATGAACCACAAAACCAATAACCTTGAAATATTTACGGGACAATATTTCAAGTACCCCCTTTCTAACAAAAAATAATTAATGATATTGAACTACACGTTGATGATTTAAAAATAAGTACACATATTAACTTTCATTTTAAGTACTGTGCATTTACCTCTACAAATTATATATTTCGTTCGAATCTGCGTTCAGATGTTGTAGCTTGAAGTGGTAACAAACACACGTACCACACAACCGTCATCGCTCGGTCCACCTTTTTTTTTATATGAATGAATGACGTGACGAGCTAGTCGTTCACCTGATGTTAAGCAACACGGCTGCCCATAACAGTTGCAGTGTCACTCGGAACTTTAAAATAATAAAGTTTCGCGTGACACTGCACTGCGCATGTCATCCTGAGACTTCACACAGTATAGTAATCAGATTACTATACCTAGTGGGGACTAGTGGTCAGAACCGCGGGGAACCGATGGATGCGAGTGGCAAGCAGCTGCTCAAAGTGGGGCGGGGAGGCCTATGTTTCGCGTTTATAGTGTGATGTGTGAGTGATGCTATGTTTCTTCTCTGGTGGTAGTCATTGGTACCCCCCCGTGTCGGCTTCAATCGAGTCAGAAGCGAGATTAAACCAGTGAAGCCTCTACTATCGAGTACGCATATTAGAAGTGCGGTTTGCTATTGCGAAGTCTCGACAATATAACTTTGAAGCAGTGAAATTCATGAACGCTTCGGATTTTGCGGTAGCGAGGAATATGATACATGGAAGCGGTTGTACTCTATAATAAAGATCGTTCCAGTATTTAAATTGTAAAATTAATACTGGAACAAGTAAAATTGTCTACACGAATATTTCAATTTAATAAAATAAATAATTAATTTAACAAGAGCACGTCAGGTTATGTTAATGGCAGAGCCCCGTAGATACATAAGCGTGTCGTTTTAATTACAATCAAATACTTTTTATGGGGTAATAAGACAGAAAGGTACAAAAGGAGCTACCTCCTTAGCTAGGGTTGTTTGTTACGACCATTTTTCTCTAAGGTTCTTTAAAATCAACTCACCACCCACCCTCATATCCACTATTAATGGCCTTCAAAACAACATTTAGGTTATTGGAAATATTTTGTAACTAGAGTTTTTAGTAAGGTCTCAATGATATGTTACTGAGATGGGTACCTATAATTAATATGGCAGAGGCTTCCTTGTAGTACCACGGATCCTTGAAAGTACCGTACTATTGTACTAAGTACAAACGATGACGTCATTAAGTACTATAAATAACTAAATAATCGAATTGAATTATTGAAAATCCAATGATTTCCAAACATCTTGTGCATTTTCAACAGTTCAATTATGATATTGACCGTTCAGTCCTATGCCGCCTGACCGTCTGAATCGCAATAGCATAACGCCATTTCTCAAAGAAAACTAAACAATCGTTCACGGGTTTATTAATAGACGTGGAGTAGCTTTGGGCTGGTTAAACCAGCATTTGTCTTTTTCGATCATGTTCGATATTCGAATGACAAATAAAGACAAAAATTGGAGTAACTAATCCTAAGCTACTCCACGTTTATCAAGTGTTTAACTAAACGAAAATTAAATAAACGACACTCAATTCTGTCTCAAGGTCACATTATTCCGACATAGAATCTTACAAGTCCTACCCTTGTTTGACATTTGTGAATAATTAATGTAGAATTAGTGGTAGTTACTATAATGAGAACATGGTAAATTAAGAGCACGAATTCAGATTAAATTTTAAAGCTATTATTAGTTTTATTTGTGCTTGAGGTGCTTTATGGCGGTAGCTTTATTGTTATAGAGACAGTTTCATGTTAATTAGTAATTAGATCTTGTACTTTAATCTTAACCCTAATATGGAATTTTTTCTTGTACCTATAATAGACTTTCAGAATTAGCAAGTTGAAGTGGCAATGGGCGGGCCACATCGCTCGTAGAACTGACAACTGTTGGGGAAGAAAGGTTCTCGAGTAGAGAGCACGAACCAGAAGACGCAGCGTAGGCCAGCTCCCCACTAGGTGGACCGACGACCTGGTGAAAGCCGCAGGGAGCCGATGGATGCAGGAGGCGAGCAGCCGCTCTGAGTGGCGCTCCCGGGGGGAGTCTTAATGATGATGATGATGATGAATTTGTATCTTTGTAGTATGAGAGGTAAAATTTATGGTGGTTTGTTTAGAGACCAATGCAGCTAAATGCAATATGAACGGTAAACAAATGAAATGAGATAAATATCTCGTTGCAGATTTTATCAAATAAAAATTGAAGATATAACATAACAGATAAGATTATTATATTATATATATATATATATATATATTAATAAGATAAAATATAACAGTAGGTAGGTATAACCTGTTTACCGTAATCAACGATAAAATATTTTTTTAGGTGGACCGACGACCTGGTCAGAACTGCGGAGAGCCGATGGATACGAGAGGCAAGCAGCCGCTCAAAGTGGCGCTCTTTGGGGGAGGCCTATGATTAGCAGTGGACGTCTTTAGGCTGATGGTGATGATGATTATATCATTAGACTAAATCTGCTATTAAAACATTCCTAAAGCAAGGTAATATTAATGTAGAGTATTAGTGAAACATCGTTATGCTGTTTTTGACAACTATAATAGTTATAATTAATAATTATTATTATAATATCACACTAGCTTACGTCCCGCCATTTACCCGTAATGACAATAACAAATCGTGAAGTAATACTAGAATAAAAAAATAAACTTTATATTATCAAAACTAATAACAAATATCAAAATCCACTCAGATGTATGAAGGCTACGTTGTTAGGGTTCCGAATCCAAAGGCTAAATCGAACCTTATTCCTGTGGCTCCGCTGACGTCTGTCACCAGGTTGTATCTCATGAACCGTGATAGTTAGACAGTTGAAATTTTCACAGATTATGTATTTCTATTGCTACTATAACAACAAATACTAAAAAGTAGAATAAAATAAATATTTAAGGGGCCTCCCATACAACAAACGTGTTTTTTTGCTTGTTTTTATAGATAATGGTACGCTCCGTGCGCGAGTCCGACTCGCACTTAGCCGGTTAATTTTTTATCTGTTCGTTTATGTTAAATCAAAAAGATAAACAAAATACAACGTTTACAAATCCCTGATTGTAAACTCCATACATACATTATGGCCCTGCAGTCCATCTGCCGTCCATTATCAACAGTCTGGCAGAACTCCGAATTCCCGCAAACAAGTTAAACCCCGGCAGCAAGCCACAGAGTGAATTATTTAAGTGCTTGCAACGAAGAGATGTTTTGAGTTATTTAATTTAGTAGTCGCTGGTTCGATTCCCGGTGGGGCCTGTGTAAATAGCACCGGACAGTTCATGGATGGAAGAAAAATAGGGGATGTGATATTATATTTATTGTTTTAATTAAATAAATATAAGCATTTATAAATATAATATTGACTTTTAAATTTATTAAAAATGTGAGCAAATGTTATACTTCTCGTGTGGTCAACCATGTTGTCAAGTTGTTGTTGTTATAATTTCACTCAATAACTATGTTCTTTAAATGTTTATTGTCTATAAAATATTTTATTGACTCAAATTATTGATGTAAAATGTAATTACTGTATTATTAAAAAATCCATTCAAAAAAAAAATATTTTTTATATAAACTAACAAATAAATGTCTTACAGAATTCTTGTTTTTATGATTATAATTAAAAGTTACATGAAAATTAAACAATAAATGAAAATGTGTACTTTAGTTGGCTCTAGGATTCAGTGCTCGTTGTATAAGCAACGTAGTGTAGCCGCGAGAGAGTCAGTAGAGTCGTCTCTTTGATTCGTACTGTGCAGTGTTAACTCACGATACTGTGCATATTATATTATACTCTTATATACTACCCAGCACATTGGTTCGTTTTAAATTAATTAATATCGTAAACCATTGGGAGCATGCATTTGAATTAAAATATGTTAATCGTATTGATGTGTTTTTTAGATTATTATAGATATTGGCGCTGATAGTGTGGTAAGCAAGTTAACAACCAGCTGGGCTACCACAAGCTAATGAAGCTAATAAAAAACCATCATATTTCATGGCATTACTATTTCAAGGTTACAATAATATTGTTAGAATTCGTACCATGAACTTATAAAGTATTCCTGCGTGTGAATTAGACGTCTACATTTGACCCCCACCCCAGTTTGGCCCCTGGGGGCAACCACAACGTCTTATAGCATTATTACTTCAATATTACTTCAATCACACATTGACAAATGACATAAAAGTAAGAATACTGTAATGTTGCAGAGCCAGAGCAGTTTTGATGACGTCACGTTAAATCGTTCACTTAAATACAACTGTCATGTCATACATTTACATCATGTTGACACTGACGTGCGTAAGTGATAACGCCATATAAAAATGTAGACGTCTCGTTCACACGCAGGAATACTTTATAAGTTCATGGTACGAATTCGAACAATATTATTGTAACCTTGAAATAATAATGCCATGAAACATGATGGTTTTGTATTAGCTTGTGGTGGCCCAGTTGGTTGTT
The DNA here is from genome assembly GCA_963580505.1 of Ennomos erosarius. NCBI lineage: Eukaryota > Metazoa > Arthropoda > Insecta > Lepidoptera > Geometridae > Ennomos > Ennomos erosarius. The sequence continues at coordinate 15,165,556 of OY756986.1, forward strand.
GGTTAGTTTGTTTTCACAAACATTTAATATTGATTGTGCACCATTTATGTGAGTCAATCTTTTCTAGTGTTGATTTTTTAGTTAGCATAGTTGTATAATTAGATCTACAAACAATAAATAATACAAATATCTAATACAATTACCAAAACCCCTCTAGCGTCTAGCGAGAATATCTCATTCGCTAAAATCATTCCCCCACGGAAGGGCATCGCTTAACGCAATTGGCGTGGCATTAACCAATTGCAATTCCCAAACAGAGGCTCCAACTTCAGCCCAGCGCGGCGCGCTCCGGCAACTGATATTAATCAGGGGAGCGGTACGCTTCTGATTAGCGCTGCGCCCAAGTCATAAGCTAGACCCAAAGGGTAAAGCGAACCTTATTACTAAGGCTCCGCTGTCCGTCTGTCTATCTGTCTGTCTGTATGTCTGTCCGTCTGTAACCAGGCTTTATCTCATAAACCGTGATAATTAGACGATTGAAATTTTCACACATCACGTATGTCTGTGGCCGCTATAACAACAATTAAAAATAAAATAAATAATTAAAGAGGGCCCCCCGTACAAGCAACAGGATTTTAGCTCGTTTTTGTAAATAATGTACAGAATTCTTCGTTCGCGAGTCCGATACTTTGTTGTTTTTTAATGACCTTGAGTGAGTGGCGTAATAATGATAAGAGTAAAAATTAAATTGATCTGACGGGCAATGTGTTGGACTGGTATAGATTTGATGTTTATTTTAAAAAGTATTATATTATCTGGGGTATTATTGACTAACTGAGTTAGGCTAAATAACCGGCCAAGTGCAAGTTGGACTCAAGCCAAGGCCTCCGTACTATTACTATAAAATTGAAAAAAAAAAACCTTAGTTAACCTTTCAAAATATTTACTCTATTGATGAGCGTATTATTATACGACTATGACAAAAATATAGACGTCATGGACAGACGCTATAAACTCAGTAGGTACCAGCTGGGCTACCACAGGCTAATACAAAACCATCATGTTTCACGGCAATATTATTTCAATGTTACAATCATATTGTTCGAATTCGTACCATGAACTTATAAAGTATTCCTACATGTGAACGAGACGTCTACATTTTTATCACTGTCGCACGTCGGTGTCAACATGATGTAAAGGACATGACATGTGATATGACAGTTGTATTTGAGTGAACGATTTAACTTGACGTCATCAAAACTGCTCGGGCTCTGCAATATTAAAGTATTCTTACTTTTATGTAATTTGTCAATGTATGATTGAAGTAATAATGCTATAAGACCTTGTGGTGACCCCCAGAAGGTTCGTTGTTCAAACTATACTATAATGTAAGATACTCATTCGGCATAGTTGGTACAAGGAGGTAGGATAACAAGCTCGTTAGTTCAGTAACTTGCTCACGTTTATCGATTGGTTACGCCACTAATGATCACAAGCCAAATCAAGTCAGAAGCCTTTGGGCGGCTTAAAAATTCTGTCACCAGGGCTGACCACTTGCCTACACGAGAAGAATGCTGGTTGATACTTAAGAATTATAAAAATCATAACAGTTATGTATTATAATCAGATTTATTAAAATTATTTTTTGTAAGAACTTGTAAAAATGATAAATTAGCTTATTTACAAATCTTTTACTTTGAACGGTGCGTAACCGTAACCATGCCATGTCAGTGTCAAATCCATCCTGTTTAATAACGTACGTACCTAATACACCAGTTTATATTGATAGTGATCCCAAACTGCTCGCCGCTCACACTCGCACCACGCCCTATACTAGCTTCGCTCCGCACGTTGCGATGTTCGTGTGGACGGAATGTAACCGCGCCCGTGTCCAACCCATCCCCGAGATAACTACCTATATCAATTTACTGGATTGACGGCACTTCGCTACGGAACGGGGAATTAAGACTAATTTAGTTCGGACATGTAAGTCCTTAGAGTTAGGCGAAAATACGGCAACTATTATCTTGGTGATTCTTTTCCTTACGTCGTAAGTGTACCAGTTCGCACTAAGCATTCTGCTGAGTTTTTCATATTCGAACGGCCAAGGAATGGAATGCTCTTTCAACTATAGTATTACCTCCTGGGTTTGAGAGTTTCAATGCCATAGATACAATAAGAGAAAGATACACTGCCATGTTTAACTTATTTTAGTATAAAACCCCTCTATTTCCTTAAAAACAAAAATAATTCAATATTTTATGTTTTTGTTATATTTTTCTGACAGTAAAAACTTTGCATGTTATCCGTCGTAAAAAGCAAAAAAGTAGACATAATAGCTTTTATTCTCGTCTAAAATGTTATAAAAGTTTTTTGTAAACCATAAAAATAACCCGTAACCCCTCAAAAGCATTTGAAATTCAGAACAGCTTTTGAAATGGCTGTATAAAAATGAAGAGCAGTTGGAACAGCTTCGTACCGCTAGTTGGATGAACTATTGTAGATAACTGCATATAAACGGCCTATACTACCTTGTTCATAGATGAGGAGATACTGGGTGATTTAATTACATGAAATATACGTGAAATTGTTTGGAACAAACATATTACTTATTTATTTAAAAATAATTATATTGACACTCGACAGAAAAACCTTGCGCAATGTTCCCATGTTTTAGTAAAGATCTAAAGACTGTATCTTAGGATCTAAGGCTTTCGCAGATAGACAATAGGGGATTTATATAATGCGAATACATTTCAAAATGAAGGTCAGGCTTGGATTCAGTCCTTTTTTAAATTGATATTATGGAGTTAGTAATTTTTCAAAGCATTAAAGTCATGTCCTTTAATCAAGTAACGGTAGAAATATACATTTCCGTCAAGCGATGGTACCCACTTTGTTGATTACTTCAATAGAATTTTGGAGATACCACAAAATTTCATAAAAATATAACACAGATAATCTAAAAAATCAGTATTATAGCAATTTGATTAGTTACTAAAATAATCAACGGCACTCAAAATAAAAATGCGCATAGACAAACCTAGAATCTAATATTTCGAAGCCTGTTAAATTGCACTCGGCTGATTTATACGTCAGCGTACAAAAGCCGGCTATCAAAGACCCACCGGTTGATAATTGAATTTAGTTGCGGTGCAGTGCGAAGGGGGGGTTTTAGACCGATTTTGTAAGTCAGAAGATTGAATCTACTACGTTTAATAGACAGCTTGGTATTTGATGTACATCACAAAATCTTCATCATCATCACACCCAACAGTCGCATACATATAGCCTGGACCTGTCTGTAACCATGGTCTGTGCAAAAATACTTGTCCTGACGCGGGAATTGCACCCACCGCCATGAGCCACAATGCTCAACCATCACACCACGGAGGCTATCTATATACGATTAGAAAGCGTACTACTATCGTGCATGTGCGAACAAAGAGTTTTGCTTTCACGTTTATCATGCAAACAGCCAAACAGTGGAACACTTTGTCGGCGTCAGTATTTCCCGAAAACTACAACCTGATGGTCTTCAAATTGAGAGTGAACCGGTATCTTCTAGGCAAGCGTGTTACATCCTAGACCGCATCGTCACTTTCCATAAGGTGGAATAGTGGTCAAGCGCAAGCCTATCAAGCGTAAAATGAAGAATATTCTTTGAGTGGGGATTTATGGAATAATTTGCAATCTTCATTGATAAGAAAAGTCAATAAGATTTTAATTTTACATTATTTGAATTTGAATTTACTCCCTCTTTCATACAGCAGCACTTTGAGTGGTTGCTTGGCATCGGCTCCTTACGGTTTTGACTAGATCGTCGGTCCACCAAGTGCCCCCACTAGGTGGACCGACGATCTAGTCAAAACCCCCCAGGGAATGCCACTTAGAGCGGCTGCTCGCCTCCTGCATCCATCGGCTCCCCGCGGCTTTCACCAGGTCGTCGGTCCACCTTGTGGGGGGCCGGCCTACGCTGCGTCTTCCGATTCGTGGTTGCCTCTCGAGAAAAATTCTTCCCCATCGGTTGTCAGTTCTACGAACGATGTGGCCTGTCCACTGCTACTTACACTTGCTAATATCGGTGTCTTTAGTTCTGTTGCGGACCTCCTCATCTAGTCTGACATTATAGGTTTATTAATACCGTAGTATGGATTATCTGGAATCGATTATCAGCCCAACCCTTAATAGGTATATAGTAATTACACGTCGCATATAGAATAGTAACTCTATTACTAAGCTGACATGCAATTACGCAAACAGGACATTAGTGCACGTGGAACCGCGCCGCAATTTCATGTAAACGGATAAACTGCACAGTGGGTAAATATTACTACGGATTAAAGCGGAATGAACGTTTAATTCTGCTTTTTTTTTAAATTACGTGTTCATATAGGCATTAAAAAAAAAAACAAAAAAAAACCTGTTTAATTATTTATAGTGTCTGCTGAAAGGATAATCATTATCAACAGCCTGAAAACGTCCACTGCTAAAAATACGACTCTCCCAGAGAGTGCCACTTCAAATAGCTGCTCGTCTCCTGCATCCATCGGCTCCCCGCGGTTTTCACCAGATCGTCAATCCTCCTAGTGAAGGCCTATGCTTCGTCTTCTGGATCGTGGTCGCCTAAAACTTTTCTTTCCCATCGGTTGTCAGTTCTACGAACGATGTGGCCTGCCCATTGCCTGAACAACTTGCTAATTTTAAAAGCTGTATCGGTCACTTTTAGTCCTCCTGCGGATCTTTTCATTCCGGATCTCATCTCGCAAGGAAACACCGAGCATAGCTGTCTCCATAGCTCATTGCGCGACTTTGAGCTTACTAATTAATCATAATATTACTAGTACAAATAAACAGAAGCTTAAAACGTAGCGGAATTTTAAAACACATAGCAAACTGTAGGTGCGACGTCATACCATCTTAACTCGTAGACGCGTGTAGAAGTAACGAGCGCCGTAGCAAATCGTAGCGAAGCGTAGCCACGTAGCCAACGTAGCAAACACAACTACGTAGGGAGTCGAGAGTTGAAACCGTGAATTCCACGAGCCATAAGCGTTTGCTCGCGTAACCTCCGACCGCGTATTATTCCTCTTCGCGGTGGTTCAAAGAATGCATCGTGGTATGTCAGGTATACAGGATCTAGTGTTGTGCTAAAACTTGTTAATGAGATATTTGGCGTCCTTTTCGGTATTTAATTTTAGTTAGCAGGTTGATAATGCTGGAAAAAATTACATGTAGATACCATTAGCAGTTGAGAAAAGGATGAAAATTTGTAGCAAATTTGAGCAAAAATTCAACCTCAATAAGCCGTTAATGGGGATTTGTGAAAAAACAACGTGAGATTTTTTTTTTCCAGTATTTCGAAAACTTTATTTCATCTTTTTAAGACATTAATGGGTGTAGTAAAGGAAGAAAATACTTATTAGACACCCCAAAACTACATCTAATAAATGGCAGCACTAAAAGTAGAGGTTAACTTTCAAACAGTTCACGTGAGGCGCAAACAATTAAGTACGCGCCTATTCCACCGCCGGCTTGGGTTCGCCGCTAGTGTTGTGGAATAATGATGGATGTATGAGTGTGTGTGTCTGAGTAATAGATGTGTGGGTACAGACAAGAAAACGCATAAGAACTCGTAGTGTGCTGAACTCCTTGCACAAAAAACAACTTATTTTTAAACTATAAAACCCATGGTTTCTTGCTATTTTTTTTTGCCAATGGTTAGGCTTCTTATCCCGCAGAACTGACAACCAATGAGGTAAAAAGGTTCTCGAGTGGACTAGGACCTGGCTAGGACTGAAAATCTGGTCGAAACCACGGGGAGCCGATGGATACAGGAGGCGAGCAGTCGCTAAAAGTAACACTCTCTGGGGGATGTTTATATATTCAGCAGTACAGCTCTTCAGGCTGTTGATGATGATTACTTATATACGAGACGTGAAACCAACCTTATGGTTGGTATGGTGGACGTTTCCCTATCAAAACAGTATAAGATTTTTTTCCCAATAGCAAATGTTTATTTGTGCAATTCATCAACAAAACATATTCGTTTACTACAATTTGACTGGTAGGTAGCACTTGAATGAATACTCTCTATGACGCTCTAATTCGTCTGACGTCCACTCATCCACTAATCGCACGATACAAGCGTGACCGCAGCTCACCGCAGCTCGACCGCAGCTCGGCCGCAGCGTAATCGCAGCTGATTAACGACCACGATGCACCTGTGACCGCATGCTTTTGCTGTGTAGTTGGTGCTTTGGCCTTTAATTAATAGCGGATTTTAATTTATAATTAAATGTGCAATTTATTTTACAAGCTTGCGTATTATAGCTAAGAAATTAAATATTATAATATATTTCTGCAAATTAAACCTATTGGTTCATCATCATCGTCATCATTAACAGCCTAAAGACGTCCACTGCTAAACATAAGCTTCCCCCAGAGCACGCCACTTTGAGCAGGTACTCGCCTGCTGCATCCATCGGCTCCCCGTGGATTTCTGCAGATCATTAGTCCACCTAGTGTAGGGTCGTCTTTTATACGCTGCGCCTTCCGGTTCATGGTCGCCACTCGGGAATTTTTTTTCCCCAGCGGTTCTCATCATCTCATTGAACAGATAGTAAATAAACTTTGCTTAGAGTTATGATAATTTCTTATTATGATAAAATATTTCTATCGTCCAAATTAACAACTTCAAACTAACATAATTAACTTTAACTTATGCTTTTACTAAAACAAATAACATTTTCTTGTGCACAAGTAACTTCCGTAACTCAAATTACGTTTCATCCTTAAACAAAGAAATAAAATAGATAGCACCCTCAAAACTAAAAAGTGAAGCCAACACAATCAACATGAAGTCGTAAACTATACTTCTCGCAGTATTTTCGACCAGTGACCAGGAGCACCGACTGATCTATAGAAATAAAAGAAGAAAAGAGAGACAATACATTTATTCAGGATTATTATAAATATCACATCACATTACTTAAATACTAGATAGGGAATACACTGCTTAAATCTTTGACAGGTTTTGGTTCCAGTAGATTTGTGATATAACGGATAGCATAACTAAATTACGCATATAGCTAATATTATTAATTAAAAATTAAGTACATTGTTAACTGTTAAATATAAATCAGACAGATAATAAACATATTTATCTTAAAACTTGTAAGTCGAGATACATTACGAATACCAACAAAAATATTTTTATTTCTTCAGATTACGCTGAGCAGGCGATACTGCTATAAAAATCATAAATATTAATATTTTTATTTAGGTTAGTTTCTATTTTTACATTCTATTGCGCTGTCTATCTTGTTTGCTAGTCTAAGGTTGCTTCCTACGGAACTCTAATTTACAATGTACATGCAACAAACAGCGGGCATTAATGATAATGGTGGCTGTAAATTCTGTTAATAACTAAATTAAAAGGGGAATTGTAGAGATCGTGAGTTGCGGAGTCTGTTCAGATTTTTAATGGATATTCGTGTTTTTCCTTATTGATGTTTATCACGGAATGGGATCGGAGCAGATGGTGGTTATTTATTAATGTTATTTTTGGTTTTGTGATTTTACCGATGGGAAAGGTAAAATATCTTTCCCATCGGTAAATTTTTTAAGATGCCTTTCAAATGAGTAGATTGATTTTTTAGAAGTCTAGCGATGGTGAAATGTGATTGAGCGTCTGCATCCAACGGCTTTCCGTGGTTTGGATTAAGCTGCGTCGGTCTACCTAGTGAAAAGATGGCTGGAAAAAGATGGATGGATAGGAAGGCTATAATGCGTAGTCCAGTTTGTGGTCACCAATCTTCCCGAGTGATGACTACAAATTGGTATACTTTTCTTCTTACTACCATGGGGTCCCATCAGGCACAAACGAAAAACAGCCCGAACGTAAAAAAAATGAGTCATCGTGTCGTGAGCGTTACTAGTTAGTGTCCAGTGTATTCATTTGGCCCAATACTTCGCCAACACGGAATAAATGTCACTTGATGATAATCTTGCGTTATGCAGAAATAAAATAAATCGTAAAATAGCCCGCGTTATTCCATTGTATGGGATGAGCCATCTGTACTGTAGGTATTATATTATCTGGGCTACTACCAAACTACTAACTAACATACAATTCACAGTTCCGACACTAACTCACATTTCGTGCTGATTCGGGATTGTGTCGAGTTGAGGCGTATCCATTTATTACTATTTGCAATATTTTGCCGCGTTGTTCGAGAGCTTTATACCTCGTCGGTTTTAATATTCGTTCGACTTGCATCCGCATTGCAAACTCGCTGCGAACTGGCTCCAGTAAACAATAGGTTCTTACAGGGCTTTTTGAGAAATAGATGAGTTTATTTGAGACCTCGTTTAATTATGAAAAACTGATTTTTTGAATGTTAATGAATGATGTGACTATATTTTATTCATCTGATGTTAAGGGTCACGGTTGCCCATTATAGTTGCAGTACATTGACTGATGAATAACTGGCAATGCGGTGGCTACCTAGATGAACTTTACAGAACAATGTCACCAACCCGCATTTGATATTGTAAAACGTCTTATTTTATTACGTGTCGGTATACTTATAATCGTAGATGCTCTGTCGTTAAATTTTTCCCAGGCTAAAATATCTTATAAAAAAGCCTTATAATTTTCTCGTAAACTCTACTGCCTAATCAACGTACTTAACTTAAATTATGGCAAAAAAACTTTCTAAAAAATAAAATTCTTGTCAGCCTTGAACTCAGGTAACGTCCTACCACTCTCGCGCTACGAAGAAATCTTAACTTACTTTCTTAATTCCCCACAAAAAAGGAAAGGAATTGTTCCCTTAAATTGTACATTACAACTGGTGTCACAAGCCTCCAGCTGCCGCCGCGATTATGTGTAATTTATGTACATAATTTGTACAACAAAATGGCCGTTTTTGCTGAAGCTTTGAAATTAATTGTACGCATCTTAGTATCTGGTTACGAGATTTTGGAGATGGAATGAGGCCTAAATGGCCACTGAACACGAAGTTAAATATATTATTTAATTTATTAACTACGAATATATTTAATACCGTAATTTGTCTGTCAGTAATTTTAAAAGAATGTTACTACGTGCTCAGAATAGTTCCTACATAAATTCCTATGTCTCCCAGTCTTATTACAAATGCTAGAAACTATTATTATAAGTCGTTACCAATCGCTGTGAAGTTATGTGATCGCGATCGCACATAGCAATACTTGTCGCATCACCAATGTTCCATAAAAAAGCTCAGCAAGCCTTCTTTTTACTAATCTAAGCACCTTAGCAACCGAAATATCGATAATTTTACTATCAATCATTTTCATCTGAAAAATCAATAGTATCAATAGGTTTATCGATAGTATCGATACTATCTATAGCTCAGAAAGAGGCCATACTATATAGTACGGCTTGTTTAAATGAAGACAAAACTATTGAATCTTAAATAATCGATAGGTATAGACAGTTTAAATATTCTTCACTAGCAACAATACTAGTTTCGATTGGTTGACTATCGATAGACTATCGATTAATCATCGATAGTCGACTATCGATCGGCTACAATCAACACAAGTTACTGGGGGCCTACCACAACCTCTTATAGCATTATTACTTCAATCATACATTGAAAAATAACATAAAAGTAAGAATACTGTAATGTAGCAGTATAATGTAACATCATGTTGACACCGACGTGCGATAACGCTATATTATTATAATAATGCATACGTCTCCTTCTCATGCAGGAATACTTTATAAGTTCATGGTACGAATCCGAACAATATTATTGTAACCTTGAAACATTAATGTCATGAATCATGATGGTTTGTAATAGTTTGTGGAACGCCTCCTGGCTAGCAAAATATCAAAATTTTGGAAGTTACTAGCGTTAAAACATAATGGTAGGACCAGCCTTATTTCTGTTTCGTGACACAGTATTTCAGTTGCTAAACTTGTTGTTCCTCTAACACCCCGATGTGAAATCATGAGCAAGCGACAACTTTGTCCACGGATGCGCGGAATTGCACTTACTGCACTCGCACTTGTAACGGAACTTAATAGTTCAATACAAGTTCTGCTCGGGTTTCAGAAGGACTGAAATGTATAGCATAAACTTGTGCGGCAATACAAAACAAACTGGTGCGCGATAGTATCACTACAGCTTGTCCCTTGGACCACACAAGCGTTGTGTTACAAAGCTCGATGGCAGTGATAGCAGACATCAAAAGCCGCTTTATCAATACTAATGGATGGCCAGCGAGATGGAAACCATGTCGTGCCATGACAGCAAACGGCATGTTATAACGAACATTCGTTTATTGTAAGCTTTGTTTTGTAATCGTGAATTTTACAGATGAGTTATATTGTTCACATAACGTCGAGGTGTGATATATTATGTGGTTTCAGATTTTAACTTCTTTATACTTAATTAAGAAGTTTTGAATCCCGATACTAATGAACCCCGTATTTTAGGGTTCCGTACCCAAAGGGTAAAGCGAGCCTTATTACTAAGGCTCCACTGTCTGTCTGTCTGTCTGTGTTAGTTTCTTACCTCTCTGGTGCTTCTTTTGTTCGCGTTGCTGGCCAGCAACGGTGATGTTAGTTCGATGGTGGTCGGTTACAGAAGAAACTTCATTGTGAACGTATCTCTTATATCCGTTTTGTAGTTCAGCAGGTGGCGCTGTGAACGATCTCTGTCACCTGACTTCGCTCCAGTTGCTAATGCCTTGCATATTATGCATAGTTTTGCTAGCAATTGTTTAATGTTTATGTTCGAAGGGGGGATATTTTGCGTGGGTGTTTTCTGAACAGTCTGTCTGTCTGTCACCAGGCTGTATCTAATGAACCGTGACGCGTAGACAGTTAAAATTTTCACAGATGATGTATTTCTGTTGCCGCTATAACAACAACTTTTGCTCAGTTTTTAGATAACGTTACCCTTACTGCGCGAGCCACTCATTTGTCCACTGTCTCACCTGATACTAATGGATATTGTTACTAAAAACCCAGATGCTAAGTAGGTTCCATAATCTAGCTTAGATAGTGCAAGCTAACTGTGTGAAATTTTTTGTGACAGTTTCGTTTTTTTTTTGTTTTAATCACTACGCCTGTCAGACTTCTATTACCTGGATATTCCTTTACCCGGTTCTCACGGCAGCTGTGGGAAGACATGGAGTAGCCTGTACTCACACAGGCACACCAGTTTCACGGTTCAATACAAATTCAAAAACGCTCACGTTCTGCAAACTGTATTTGAGACAATCGAGTTTCCAAACTAATTCTCTGTGACTCAAATCCTCAAACTAGAATGTCATAGATGGAATGCTTAGAACTAGAAAATTAAGCTAAAAAAAAGGAAGTCCAAATTGCATTATAATACTTTTTCATCTAACAACAATCAACGGGGAGGTAGAGTGTGATTCAAACTGAATGGTCGCTGTGAAGTGCGCTGCAAGCCTCCGCAAGGTGCGCACCATTTTCCGCCACCCGGCCCGCCACATGTAATTTTTTCTACTGCGCAGCGTTTTGCGTTGATTTTACAGCCGCCATTAAAATTGAATCACACTGTATTTTGTATCAATAATATGTATGCTGTCTATCTATCCCTTTCGTTATATATAAAAAAAAATCTGTTTGCTTTCACATCAAAATGGATCAATTTTTATGAGACTTTGCACACCCGTTGCTCTATTACCGGGTTCAAAAAAGATATTTTTCTTCCCGGAAAACTAAAAGTGCTACTGGAAAACGATAGAGCTATAGGTAAGCCGTGAGATACCCTCTACTTAATCTATAAAATTAGACATTGATTACGTTTTTGATCCTTGCTAAAGTTCGAGTAGAAAAGAAATAAAAACAAAAAAATACGAAAATCAAAAAGCCGCTCTAAGTGGGACTCTCTGGGGGGGCTATGTTCACCAGTAGAAATCTACGGGCTGATGATAATGATGATGAACAACAAAAATAAAAGAAAAAAAAATAAACTTTTCACTCTCCATTTTTGAATTTTTATCTATTTTTTCATGCCATCTAGGTAGATGGTTCTTAGCTCAAATCTAACTAAAACAACAGCTATTGTATAGCGTTTCAAATACAATAAAAACTATCCCAGTTTTTATCATAGTATCTATATAAGTAATAGAGTTTTGCGATTGCCTGCGAGACAACTCAATTGAAGACCTTTTTAAACGAGCCGAAGTAATGATTTGATTTAGAGCCGGTACTGTCGTAGACCGGGAGACGGCTGCAAAAATCTATCCCATTACACAACATAATATAACTTTGCCGTAGCGGTGGACGTTCAATAGAGCTCAAAAATTTAGCCGGGGTAGTTCTGTTCGATCTGTAATAAGGACCTTAATCTTTTTTTTTTATCTCTTCTTTTTTCATTTTCAGAGCTGAAAATAAATTATGAATCAAGGAGTTTAAATAAAGAGAGAGAGAGATGGTGAGACGGTAGAAATAAAGAGAGAAATAGAGAGAAATTACATTATATATATAAGCAGAATAGAACGAAATACATTCTATTCTGCTTATTCTTGCCAGACCAAATGTATCTAAATAAATTCCCTACTCTACACTGACGGACAGGCACAACTAATTTGTTAAATTCATCAAATATCCAGATTAGTTCATTAGTTTTATTACTCGACGAGGTAAATTTTCGCCACCACCTCCCAGACTATAAAAAACACTGGAAATCTCGCGATGCTTTTGTCGAAGTAACAAAGGTGGGACGTGAGTTTCGTCGAGTAATGTGGAGTACAAACAGGTGGAGCCTTTGTAATGAAGGGAGCGCGTGAACACGTGTGTAATGTGTTAGGATATTTAGATTTAATGTCTTTAACGAGTGCTTTTTCTTTTTGTTTCGTAAACTTGTATTGCTGAAGTAATTAAGATTGCGTGTTAAATGCCAACCAATGAGATCATTATGAAGTAATCTGGCTAGTAAACATAAACCGGAAGATCCAACGCAGGCCAGCCTCCCACTAGATAGACTGATGACCTGGTGAAAACCGCGGTGTGCAGGAGTTAAGCAGCCGCGCAAAGTGGCGCTTTGTGGGGGAGGCGTATGTTCAGCAATAGACGTCTATGGGGTGTTGATGATGAGAATGATGATGATGATGATGATAATTCATACATAATAAACATAACATTCAGAACGGCTTTCAGTCAATCTACGCTATTGTAAACTCTACTAACAGCTAATAATTTGAATGCTGATTAACATCACAGTAATTCAAAACAACCACACAAATCAGAAACAGTTTCAAGCAAAATTGGCACTAAAGCGTTACAGATAACTAGTCGTATAAAGTTCAGCCGTTAAGGTCTGAAGTTGCGTGAGGTGGCCAGGAGAGCAATTAACTGAGACGACGTCTTGACACAACACTATTAAAAAGTTCCTCCGACTGCCGGTCGAGTTACTAAACTGGCGAGTCTCGGTTTCGGACTATCATTTGCTCAGTTACAAAGCAAGATGAAGATTTGGCTTCTCAGAAGTTCTGTTTCTGAGGATTTGCTTGGAGTTTCATGACTGAATGCTTATTTATTGGTTAGTTTATACATATATGTGCTATAGGCACCTACTAAATAAAATACTAAAGACATGTCTATTTATCATTATCATCAGCCTAAAATTGACCACTGCTGCATATGCCTCCTCCATAGAGCTCTACATTGAGCGGCTGCTTGGAACCTGCATCCGTCGAATCTCCGTAGTTTTGACTGGATTGGCGGGAAATAAAATTCGGGAACAAACAGGAATAATATTTTCTTCTTTGTCCCCGAATTTGAATTCGGTGACAATTCGAGGACAGATAGGGATTATTTTTATTTGTATACTTGTCTGTTCTCACGAGTGGACAAACAGGAAAAACCCAGTTCAGCGAGTGTGGCCTGCCCACTGCCATTTCAACTTGCTAATTCTAAGACCTACATTGATACTTATGGTATTCCCCAGGGAATTAGCAAATTTTGAAATAAATTAGACAACGCCATCAGCCGTTTCGTGCAGCGTGCGATGGCTGCATCACCGAGGGCCATCCGTGATTACAACTTGCAGATGGCCATCAAAGATCGAAACGTGGTGGTAACAGAAGTCCTGGTCCGGGAGGAGAAGGCGGATTAACAACGACATGTACGAGCGGGATCATTGACGGACTCAAAAGAGCCTGTCAATTATCCCGCTCGTATGAAGAAAATAGTACTAGAATGTAAATGATTATTGTGTGTACACCGGGAGCACTCACGCTCACTAAAAAGCTTCTTCTTGCGGCGGCGTCGTGCGTCGGGTCGTCCTCTTCCCTCAAAAATGGTTGAGGAGGGCGATGGCTGGCGCATGCGTCAAGCTCGTGAACGGGCGCTGCTTGCGGGAGCTGGTCTGCTCGCGGTGTATGCACAAATCGGAAAAAAAAACAAAACGGAAAAAAAAAACAAAACAAAAAAAAAATAAAAATAAAAAAAAAATAGGTTAAGTACTTAATTGTCCTCTCTAGTATAATATTTTGTTCAATAAAATAAAATAAAAATATAACAATAAGTGATAAACTAACAAAGAGCACGGACCCAGGTGTCTGTGGTAAAGCAGATTAAAAAAAAAAAAATAAAAAAAAATAAATTAGACAATAAATTAAAATAAGTAAAAAGCCAAATAATTTATTGCAAATAGGCTATTTATAGCACTTTTTTAAGTTTACTAATTTTATTTATTAATAAAGTTAAACAGATACACATCACATCAACACTGCCGATGGATGCAGGAGGCAAGCAGCCGCTCTAAGTGGCGCTCCCGGGGGAGGCCTATGTTCAGCAGTGGACGTCTTCAGGCTGTTAATGATGATGACATCAACACTTCCATAGTTTAGTTTAAATATAATGTAGAATAAAATTCTGAACTGTGATATTCATTTATAGTCCGTTTATAATCTTCATAATCTAAAATACAAAATTATAATGTAAATTAAATTATTTACAAATATATTGAATTGATAATAAAATTATCAGTCAATCTCTAGAAGTAATAATAGCCTAAATAACTTTTACAGGATTTTTACCTGTTTCTTTCACATACATTTTCATATTGTTTCTTTTATAAACTTCTTAGAAACAGTCCTAAAAAGCGATTCCTCACAAGCACTTTGCACCAACATCACAAACATACCGGTGATCGCTATGATATAATACGAATTGGTCAAATAAAATATAAGCGATGAGTAGTATATAATATCGTTAACATCCAAGTATACATGATAGAATGTTAGAAACATGTCAACGATTTCATGCACACTGGATATAAAGACCAGGGAGAAGGATACCACACAAGTTTTAAAAATACTTGATTGTCTATCCGTTTTACGTGCAGCGATCACACATATTTTACAAATCAGAAAAAGATTTACACCGAGTACAAGACACTTAAGGCTAAATACACCAGGTTATATAAAAGTTTTGCATTGTACATTTATGTTCTATTCTAGTATCAGCAAGATAATATAAGAGAGTCTGTACTAGTCCAGAACAAAATGCTACGATCAAAATGGTTACTGACACTTTTTATATTTAATAATAATTACTAAAACTAAATTAAATCTAAACAAAAATGAACTATCTAAAACTAAAGTAAATAAACTTAATCTAAGAAGCCGCTACCAGTGGGCAATGTGCCCAAAATGCTGGCAGCATTGCCCCGTTGTATGGCACTGACACTTGGATCAAACTGTATCTTCTAAACGTGAACACATTAATAACTTTATCGTACAAGTGTTTGATGAACACGAACATCCAACAAGTAGCTGCGACGTCTGAGAACACCATCATCATAATAAGAAGGTATAAGAGACCACGATGTTGATATGGTCAGCAGCGTTAAAATTTTCTGGTCAATCTGTCGGCTGCGCGGTACGAAGACATAGATCAGTATTTGGAAGATCAGACAGAGTGTGGAGAGACAGATCCCGGTCAGGAATAATTTGACGATAATAACTATTAAAAACTCCTCTGGATCGTCGCACATGGTCGATTGGCTTGAAACACGTACGCACAGCTATAATATTGTTCCAGTACTGAACAGATAACTGTGGGCCTAGCACAAATATTTACGCGCGCGTTAGTGTAACGTTAACGTAAGCCAGTTGCATGGCATTTGATCTGCAGGAAAAGGTAGACAATAAATGAGTTAATAATTAATCGTATTCCACTATCTTAGTGTGTATTTGTTGTATGTTTGTACCACTCAGCGTTGAAATGAAATGAAATGAAATAAAATAATTTATTTGTAAGAATTTTGGGTTACAGTATTGCAAAGATGGATCGGCACATAATTCTTCCAACAAAATTCTGCCTATACGTGCAGGCGTACAAATATGCAAATAGGATTTAACTTAATTTAATTACATAATTTTGTCAGTAGTAATACTGCAATGAGCTTAAGTAATTTATTATAGTTATTATTATTGATAATACATTTTTAATTATTAACAAAATGTACGAAACATTAAATCGGTCAGACTAATCTATAATTACTAATCGACGCGTCATTCAGAAAGTCTTTAACAAAGTAATAACATTTATCCAGCAGAAAGTCATTTTTTTTTTCTCAAATTCATTAATGGCGTGTATTTTGGAAATGTCAGGTAATTGAAACTGTGCTGATCGTTGAAATTGCTGAAGGGTTTTACATAGAATTACAGTTTACCAATGCGTGGCACAGAACGCATAATATATTGAATGTACATTATGTGAATGAATTTCTAGATATCGCGTTACCACTGAACTAATCCTTTAAAAAAATCCTTTAGTTTACCTACTAAAAATGTTTTAGTAAAGTTAGTGGCCCCACCACCACAAAAAATCTTGAATTTCATTAAGAACTCCAAAGGACATTCCTGCAATAATTTTTAATTAGAGAATTTCAGCACAGTTTCTTGAAATGTTTCCGCTTAGGCGTGCGCTGTGCATTTTATTTCCGCCTGCTGACTGGAATAAATTTTGCTAAGTTTGTTCTTTGCTGAAACACGTAATACTTAATCACTCATATATCTACCTGCGTTGACATAATTTTCTGTCATAATCTAGCTCTAGATTGCACAAATTTGGCGAGTTGGTGGTCGAAAGTAGGTACGGCGAGACGGCTAAATAGTTGACCTGCATAAAATATACCAATCAAAATTAAATTAGCTTCTTTTGTTTTTCTCTGAAATTCATTATTGGCAGCGTATTGATCATACTGTTAAAATAGCCTGGCCTGTTAGCTCAGCTCTACCTTCTGAACTGCAGGCTGCTGTGCGTTCGATTTCCACGCGGGACAAACATATGTTTGATGAAAATAGGTGTTTCTTCTTTGTCTGGGTGTTATATTGTATTCTATGTATGTATTTACAAACAAAAAGTATCTGAGAATTATATCAGTTATCTGGTTCCCATAGTACAAACTATGTGTGGGGCCAGATGGCGCTGTGTGTAATGTCCACACACATTTTTCGGCGTAGTTCTGATGCTGATTTTTCGAACAGGATACGTTCAAGCTAAGTTCCTGAAATCCTGATGTTCCTGGATGCTGAAATAAAATGCAAACTTGAAGACAGGTCAAGTATGCTTATTTACCGTACATTTGAAGCGGTGCCTGTACTAAGTATTATATACGACTGTACTATAGTAAACTGTATTGGCATTTCATGAAGATTCAAGTGCCTTGGAGGGAAGCCAAGTGCCAATTCGGGGAAGGAGTCAATTGGATTTTAATTTCTTTCTACGAATACCTACTTAGGTTTCTGATTCGAATCAGTAAAAGGTTGTATAGTTTTTTAGGTTCGCTACTACAGAATAGTAGGCCTAGCACGAATATTTACGCGCGTGTAAGTGTAACGTTAACGTAAAACCCCCCTATTACGATTGCGTCTGCCGCTCAACTGCTGTTAAACTTCATACAATTTTGACAGCAGTTGAGCGGCAGACGCGCATCAGCAGCGCTGCTAGCTGAATCGTAATAGGGGGCAGGTCAAATGCCATACAACTGGCTTACGTTAACGTTACACTTACGCGCGCGTAAATATTCGTGCTAGGCCCACTGTTCTCATCGGGTATTGCCCGTGGTCCACCTGCTTAGTTCACCATGTATTTATAATTTTTATAGCCGTATCGCCTGCTCAGCGCAATCTACAGATTAGTAGATGGCGCTACCAACCCCGTAAGTTGGTTGTAAAAGGTGAAGGAAAAATTCGGACACGAGACCACTTGTCACGGTAGCTTAAAGTAAAGCATATACGGGCTTAAGGGGTGGACGGACGAGGATTCAATTCGCGCTCGTGATTCTGATTGTTCTTTTATAACGGGCCCGATAGCTCAGTTAGTATTCCTGCCTCCTGAACTGAGGGCTGTGGGTTCGATTCCTACTCAGGACAAACATTGTGTGATGAACATAGATGTTTGTTCTGTGTCTGGGTGTTACATTGTATTCTATGTATATATTTACAAACAAAAAGTATATAAGTATTGTATCAGTTATCTGGTTCCCATAGTACAAGCTATGCTTAGTTTGGGGCTAAATGGCGCTGTGTGAAATGTCCACACGTAATTATTTATTTATTTAAATTAATTCAATATTCTCATGTTTTTGAGATTTCAATTGAAGTTTTTTTTTTATACTTAAATGGGATCACGTTTGACAACATCTCACCTGATGGAAAGTGATGATGCGGTCTATGTTGGAGCACGTTTGCCCATGAGGTGCCTATTCACTCTTGATTTGACGAGACCCAGATTGTAACTAGTCGGAAACAATGAAGCAGGAAGTGCATTCCACTCCTCTGCTGTTCGGATAATGAAAGATTTAGAAAAACGCTTTGTACGGGCTCGAGGCACGTTCATGACAAAGGGGTGCAATGACTCGCCAATTTATAAGGAACTTACGCATTTAATCCTCATTATTTATCGTCATTGCAAGAAATTCTAGAATGCAGTTCAAAGGACGATACCTATTGCCGAAACCCTCCTATTAACCCTTTGGTCTGCGTATACCTAAAGTTATTGTTAGTAGTATTTTGAAAGTAAGTATAGCTAATGAATATTTTATCCTTAATCTGTGACTCATGTTAGCACCACTCGCAGACCAACACATAGTAACAACAACATAATTGATGTTTAGCAACAAGTGCTCTGGATTTCAGGAAAAAAATGCATTTTGATATCAGCGAGACTACCTGACTGAACGTATGTTCGACTGAGTAATCATTTTAGTGATTCATTATGTGGTATAATGATGACTGTTTAATATTAACTCTATAATCATTATCAGTCTGAAGACGTCTACTACTAAACATAGGCCTCTCCCATAGAGCATCACTTTGAGTGGCTGCTTGCATCTTGCATCCAATGGCTCCCGCGCTTCTGACCAGCTGGGCTACCACAAGCTAAATACAAAACCATCATGTTTCATGGCATTATTATTTCAAGGTTACAATAATATTGTTCGAATTCGTACCATGAACTTATAAAGTATTCCTGCGTGTGAACGAGACGTCTACATTTTTATATGGCGTTATCACTGTCACACGTCAGTGTCAACATGATGTAAAGGTATGGCATGACAGTTGTATTTGAGTGAACGATTTAACGTGACGTCATCAAAACTGCCCTGGCTCTGCAACATTAAAGTATTCTTACTTTTATGTCATTTGTCAATGTATGATTGAAGTAATATTGAAGTATTAAGCTATAGGACCTTGTGGTGACCCTCCCTGGTCATCAGTTTTAGTGGGGGCTACACTGTGTCTTCCAATTCATGGTCTCTACTTGGCAACATCTTCTCCTTCAATTTTCACCGCTATCTACATAAACGGGTTTTATTCGATTTGTTACTTTCCTGTCTGTTTTCAGGTTTTTACAATAAAATTTATTAATACTACGTCATATGAAAAATCAGGACTGAAGATTATTAGGTTATTCGTATCTTCGGAGAAGTTGTTGTTATTGACGCTCTAAGTATAGAAGTGTGCGTGTGTAGGTCGCATCGTCGCAACACCTTGTCTGTAATTAACGCATGGAGGCAATCCTCAATTTCTCGTATTTCTGACATAATTGAATCATTCCGCTACGAATATCCAACTCGGAATAACGAAGGTAATCTCACAGCTTTATAATTATAATATCACAGTATAAGGAGCAGAAATGTGAGTGGGATTTCCAATATTTTAATTATGGCATTAACACTTTGCGATCAATTTTCTTCTATTTTTGTCTGAGTTTACATTTTGATATACTTTTTACATTAACTTGATTAATTTTTGAATCATCAGCTTATTAAACTGTTTAATATAATTAACGACTAAGTAGTTACTTCTGTCTAATGTGACGCTCCCTACTGTACTTTTAAGTTCTCGTTAAGTCAATCAACAGTTTCAGTAAAAGTATCATTATCATCATCATTAACAGCCTGAAGACGTCCACTGCTGAACATAGGCCTCCCCCCGGGAGCGCCACTCAGAGCGGCTGCTCGCCTCCTGCATCCATCGGCTCCCTGCGGCTTTCACCAGGTCGTCGGTCCACCTAGTGGGGAGCCGGCCTACGCTGCGTCTTCCAGTTCGTGGTCGCCACTCGAGAACCTTTCTTCCCCATCGGTTGTCAGTTCTACGAGCGATGTGGCCTGCCCATTGCCATTTCAACTTGCTAATCCTAAGAGCTACATCGGTCACTTTAGTTCTTCCGCGGATCTCCTCATTTCGGATCTTATCTCGCAGGGAAACACCGAGCAATGTCTTCATAGCTCGTTGCGCGACAAAAGTATACGTTGTTGTAAATCTTCAGCCTGATTCAAAACCCATCGGGAAAATATAATTTGAATTATCTCTTTTACTCTGATTCTCTCTGCTTCATTTACAATCAGAGTGAAAAAGATGAATACCGTTATAGGTTTTGAATCGGAAACTTTCAATTCTTTTTGTCTTTTTCATCATTATCAGCCTTAACTGATCGCAGAAGATTTTCATGTAACAAGGACAATACCCATTCCCTGGATATTCCCTAAGCTGGCTTTAACAGCACCCACGAGAAAAGATGGAGCGATCCTTTTTGGAATCCGGCCGTACAAGACATATCTTTTGCCTATTTATTGGGTTAAAACTGTTTTAAGTAGTACTTAGTATTTCAACTCCTAATTTGCGTTCAAAGTACCGATTCTATATAACATTTCAAAGATTATCAAATATCCGAGTCCAAGAAGCTCACACAATCCTCACATCACGCCGTAAAACTAAGCTCGCCGGTGAAATGGGAGTCGAGGAAGATTGCCGCCATAAGCTACGAACAATTTATGGGGCGGGTGACCCTACACGCCGCCCTTGAATAATTAGCGATACGACGGTTCTAGTGCCTTGAGGTTACGATAGCCACAAGATTTTGGCACTCTCAGAAACCCTAATTTTTATGAAGGCATTTTGTAGCTAGATAGGTCTTAAAACACGTCGAGAAAGAACGAAATTCTGTTGAAAACTAGAATCGTTACTAGCAGGATAATGTTGGCGTAGTAGTATTGAACTAGAAATAAAACTAAAATAACATTATTTATTATAAGTATTGGTCATAATGAGATAAATATATGTATTTAGAATTGATATAAAGTTTCATGATCAACCATCGATGTGTTTAACAAAAAAGAAAAGTAATAACTACTGTCAAAAGAAATAAGACACAATAAAACAAATACAAATTGATGACATCATTGTAAGGAATAAAAATCTCAAAATTTTGAGGACTATAATATCTTTATACATATACCTTAAGTAAGGTTTACACTTTAAAATCCCATGAATAAAAATCTATCATATTATTTACACAGTGACCTTAATATTAATTTAAAACCGTATAAATGGTTTGTATCCATAAGTATCTTTTAACATTTATTTACGGTTAAATTGAATCCTAAATTGTTAGCAATCCTTTCTAAATCTCGGATTATAAAATAGCCATCATCTCGCCCATTCTCTCGATCTCTCGTGATCCAATCACATTCGCTCGTCGCCGTTGACATTTGCATTCAGAGGAGGCTACAACGATCGATTTAATATCAATAGACTTGCGTTGACGTAATAATACTTGAAAAACCATGACACGTAATTTTCGTTCACGTTTATGTAAGTATTTGAGGAAATTCATGAAAGTACATGAGGCGAGGAAATTCATAGTTAATCTTGGGTTATTAATTAGCTCTCAGAATTTTAAAGTTAAATTAACACCGCATAATATATTAGTAACTTGTAGGATTGCTAACCATTTCGGAGCCAAACTCGGTCCACTACTAGGAGCAGCTCCTTATTAGGTGTTCTTGAGCATTGTTAAAGTTGTGGAAGGAATTTCTTATAACTAATTGCTGTGGCTCTCAATAGACATAATAATAAATTATAATTATGTAAACAAAAAAGAACGATAAATGAAATAAAAAACATGGTCGGAAATGGTCCGCTTACTATGTGTAATATAAAAAATTATTTGCCAAAAAGTAAGATAGAGAGTACACTTCACGAACGACAAGTAAATAATGACGCAAGGTTTGTTTTTACTACCGAGGACTGAGAACATGCCTTATTTTCCCTCTTTATCTTATATCTCCTATGACCCTCATAGTGTAATTATTCCACCATATAGAGTATCAAGTTGAATAGTTCGTCGTCTGCCATCATCTAACATCGATAACTACAAGTGGCTCTGATTGTTTCTATTGACGGCTTCAGACAGTTGATTGGTTTCACTTTGCAATCAGTTTATTTAATTTGCACTTTAGTTGGGGGATGACGGAATGATACCGTTTAAATTAAACATCGCTCGTTTCATTTTAATGGGACTCTTTAGAATGAGAATGTTATTTATAGTTTGTACAAAAACAGATATATCTAAAACCGCCGCTGAGAAATTTGAAGTGATTTATATTATAATATAATTATAATATCATCAACAGGCTGAACTCGACGCCTACAACTGGAAATATAGGCCTCCACCATAAAGCATGATTTTGAAAGACTGCTTGCCTCTTGTAATTTAACTGTGGTTTTGAAGTTCTCTATCCACCGTGGGGCTAGACTCCACCGTCTTCCGGTTCATGGTCGCCACTCGAGAACCTTTCTTCCCCATCGACTATCAGTTCTGAAAGCGCTGTAGCCAGCCTATTTGCCATATCAATTTTCTAATTCGGAGCTATATTTGTGACGTGTAAGCTCTTCTGCGGATCATGAAAAAAACAAGAAAAAAATTTTAGTAAGAGATTTCTTTCTTCGGTATCAAATACATATCAAGAGACACAGTTTCTAAATAGCGCCTTCAACGACCCGAGCTATAAAATAGACACAACATCCATTAGGCTGTTTATCCGTAACACTCCACGTTCCGGTCAAGAATGGTCTCTATATCCCATATTTAGCCGCCGATGGCTCTCGCTAACAATATCGCCCGCAAAATGGCCGTAACCACGATGTAAACACCCGCCGCCGCTCTATTGACGCCTTGGCATAATGCCCGATGGTTCACCACACTATTTAAAACTAAAACTAGCCATATTCAACCTTGATCCATTGAGATAAGGCCGTGATATACGCACGTTTTATGAGGTATCTTTTACGTGCGTAACAAAATTACGCTTGCGTCGTGTTATTGGATTTTGAAACTTATTGTGGTAAAAATAAAGAAGTGGGTTAGTGTATGATATAGATTGATATTGCAGTGACTGGCAAGTACTGCATGATAGTGGAAGTAATGGTGTAGGACTCAAGGGCTGTCTGGGGATGTTGTGATGCTCATTTTTAGGGTTTTTTCAAAAGCAGGTGTTATTTGCATGAAAAAATTATGCATGGCAACACCGCATTTAACTGAATCGATACGATAACGCGACTTCCATACTCCGGTTGGTCTTATAAAAATTTTTGATATTATAATTTTATGCGTTTGTATTTAATTGATATCAAGAGTAGTTTTGGCTGTGACTGGAATAAGGTGAGATTAAGATTTAGTAGCTTAATTTTGTCCAGTAGTAGAATCATCCATCCATACATTATTGACGTGGATCTTTCTGTCTGTCTAAAATCTTTGAAAGTTCAACTGTTAAACCGATTGCGCTAAAATTTTCAAGACATCATTAAGCTAGAGGTCAAAGTCATAGTCACATTTACCGCATCCTTTGCATTCTGCATACTGCAAAGGATGCGGTAAAAGGGGAAGTCAAAAAATGCACCTGCTGCACCCAAAAGCGCTAAATACATCTACAAATATTTAGAACCCGGTGTAAAATAAACAATAGATAGTATCAATTTCCTCACCCCCATTAAATAATCTAATCAAAACCTTCGAAATAAACGATCACCGCCTATTTCCACCCAAATCGCGCACTATCAATATCTTATGCAGAACATAACATCGCAACAAGGTCAAGTAATATCCGGGTGGACAAAGCCCGCCCGACCGGATGCCATTACCGGGTAAACAGCCTGGTAATCGGTTTACCCGGATAGCTGCTTTCATCCGGGCTCCTGCGCGAGCGCTGGTACTACCCTGTTTTTAGAGCACCAAATTGATTTTGCTACTCCATTGTGTTGTGCTCTAAGTCATAAGAGACAGGTCACTGCATCTGTTATAGGCGGCTGTGACGCTTAACATCAGCCAAATTACAAGCTTCTCAGATCATCTGTCTACCTAGTGGTCTGGCTGGCCTACGCTGCGCTTTCCAGTTCGTGGTCACCACTCGAGAACCTTTCTTCCATATCGGTTGTCAGTTCTGCGAGCGATGTCGCTTGCCCATTGCCAATTTCAACTTGCTAATTTTAAGGGATATATCGGTCATTGCCCCTGCAGACTGCGGATAAATTGTTACCTTAAATGAAATCGCTAGCACCTGTACCCCGGTATCCTTCCAATAATCCGGTGCAAGACTCCGGTGAGGCGTCCAGGCAGAGATATCTTGGAGGCGTGCACCGACGAGCTACCGGGGAATTAAACGGGGCCTACTTGCAAACAATTTCCAAATTAAATTGTTGTCTAAATATGCCCTGATTGAATCTAAAACACAGTTTTAAACTCATGGCTGGTTACTACAGTTTTAATAGTACTTGCGGGATCTTTACTGTAATTGAAATCATGTTTTTTTTTTTTTGAGAACGAAGACGTGACGAGCTGATTGTTTACCTGATATTAAGCGACACGGCCGCCATTAACAGTTACAGTGTCACTCGGAACTTTAAAATAATAAAATTACAAATGAATCCGATACTTTCGTAAATAAAAATGTTTTTTTTATGAGAATGATTGACGTGACGAGCAAGTCGTTCACCTGATATTAAGCGACACGGCCGCCCATAATAGTGGCAGTGTCACTCAAAATTTTAAAATAATAAAGTTTAGTGTGACACTGCACTGCGCACATCATCCTGAGACATCACACAGTCTAGTAACTGTGTGATTAGGTCATAAAGTCTCATTATAATAAAAATGAGATAATAATTATATCCGCATTAACTGGCATCTCCTTCTAACAGATACATAAACAGGGGACTTAACGATGTGATAAGCATTTCAGTAGGTAGTTTAATAATGTCATAACCTTTCACAGTAGCCCTAGCTTTTGTCCCCGGTAGGTCGAGTGACCCCAGCTGTCGTCCCAGGTTGTGACCTCGCCTGGATTGCACCTGTTCTCGCCTACTTTAGTGGTTGCGGCTACCTATGGCCTGGCGTAGCTTGTGATTTACTTTACTGTCTAGAATGGGTAAGATGTGGAAATCTACAGACCAGACGCTTACTGAGAATATTATCATATTAAAGGCGTCCACTGCTTAACACAGGCGTCTTTCACAAAACGATCAATTTACTTAACAATTATTATTCTACAAGGCATTTATTCCTAGAAATACGTTCGAACGTAGAAACCCTTTTTGAATTCATTTCAAGTTATAATTCCCTTACGTATTGTAGAACAAAGGCGAACTTTTCTAACGGACGAAGTTTTATGTAAATACAATTAAGTGAATAAAGAAACTTGTTTAGTTTGGTTTTCTTAATAAAATTCTTGACAGTGGGAAAATTGTGGTGGACTCAAGCCGCGCGAAAGATTGAGAAAAGTTATATTAATATAACAGGTAATATTATAATGGATTACGTATAGTTTGCAGTAAATTATAGACTAGGTACGTAATGGCTAAAACAATTTTGATTTAATAATTTGTTTTAAGCTTGTCTTAACTTGTATTTGATTATCATGCACCTTTCTCTTTTCAGTCGGTTGATAACTAGAAACACTTTATAAGTATTTTTTGAAAGAATTGCTCCATTTTTCCTATATCCTAATAATTATTTCCGGTTTACTCTTGTTAGTTGAAGTGTGTTAAGATTTTGGAATGTGTAGTAGTGCGCTCATAGCAAAGCACTAGTAACTGTTCATAATCAATAATAATAATAATAAATATGTGTGGACATTTCAAACAGCGCCATCTAGCCCCAAACTAAGCATAGCTTGTACTATGGGAACCAGATAACTGATATAATACTTAGATACTTTTTTGTTTGTAAATACATACATAGAATACAATATAACACCCAGACGCAGAACAAACATCTATGTTCATCACACAAATGTTTGTCCTGGGTAGGAATCGAACCCACAGCCCTCAGTTTAGAAGGCAGTGATACTACCAACTGAGCTATCGGCCCCCAATCAGTAGAGTTAAAGCAACGTTCACTACGGTCATTACTACGATGGGTGAGCGTTGCAAAAAGTGGTATTACAACTAAGTGCTACCATGCTTCGAATGGCACGTCAAGCTATCGGTCCCGGTTGTTGTCATAAGAAAATAGTCATTAGGCTAAGTTAGAAGCTATTGGGCGACCACTTACTTACTACTACTGATACCAGGCTGAGCACTCAAAAGAAGAGAAAGCATGTGTAGTAATAAAATTGTTGATATTCTCTTACAGATCTAAGTGAACTATGTTTGCAGCAATTTCTTAAGCTCTTATGAAAAGATAGAGGTCTATTTGCGCACCAATTAAATCGATTGTTAGCCGTGACGCTGCATGTAAAGAAACGATTAAAAAATCTATTTTTATCCTAACCAAGTAAATATAATATAAAAAGTGTTTGCCTTACGTAAAACCATTACAACAGGCCAATTACTTTAAAAGATTTAACTTGCTCTTGACCCACCCACTCGTTCTGCGTATTGCTTACATAAAACCATTTCTTTTTTTTATTATGAACCTGCGAATAGTTTTATCAAAAAACATCTTACTACGATCTACTGCCACGTACCAGTGGGTCTTGCAGTGGAGCCTAATGCAATTCAATATCCATTTTGATCCTTTATGTTTGTCTCATTTGCCAATTCCCAGAGATTTTTCAGTCTCGTTTAGTTCAATACATCATCATCATCATCTTTAGAAGAAAGACGTCCACTGCTGAATATAGGCCACCCCCAAAGAGCGCCACTTTGAGCGGCTGCTTGCCTCCTGCATCCATCGGCTCCTCACAGTTCTGACCAGGTCGTACAAAAATGAGCTGCTTATAATATAAGCACCCTTAGCATTTTTAAATAGAAATACTAAACTAAAGTATAATTTATAATTATTTAATAGACGTAGAATAAACAATCGAGCGCTTAACGTCCAAGTAAATGGAAATAAGATTTGCCTTTAAATTAAACAGTTGAAACGCAAGCCAGCGCTTCAGCGCTGTTTAATGTTTTTGCTTTATTTTTTCTCAGATTATGTTAAATGGCACTTTATACGCTAGATGTTGATATTATGGTGTTTTTTGGTACACTGTTTTGGTTTTTGGTATTCTTTGTCTATTTTAGAAACGCTGAACTCTTATACGATCTCTTTGATTTCTCTCTGTCTGTCCGGTTTCATCATGATCATTATCATTATCATCAGCAGCAGCCATTTTGTGTCCACTGATTTTTTTGATTATACATAATCTTAAATAATTATGTTTCACAATCATGTGAGTAGACCTGTTCTTTACTGGCTATGTTACACCTTTATAAGACATTAAAACTGCGCCGAAAGCTTTCATCAGGTTTATAATTCTGTATGTAAATATTTGAAGTGCAGGTTTCTATCTGAAGCGATATAAAAAACTTTTTAATAGTACGAAAAGGCTAACTTTAGGGTTTGTATTCCCCGATACCAGGATCAGTTTGACTGCCATTCACCTGATGTTAAGTGACGATGCAGTCGAAGTTCGTTGGCCTGATCGGATAACGCCTAACGATCACATACATAGATCCTGGACCCTAACTAGGATTCCCTGTATCTATAGGGACCCAGGAACTACGAGGCCCATCAATGGTCCCACAACACCTAGCCCGAGAATCGAACCCGCTGCCTTCGAGTCATGAGCCGACCTGCTCGGTTGATCAGGTCAGCCCACACCACGGAGTCTGTCAAAACAATAAGTAATTGATTTGATTTAATTTCAGGCCAATTTGTTGGTTGCCTGATGCCTTTAACAATCTGCGTCTTCTTTCACTCCATCATGAATAAAGAAAACATCTTAATATATTTCCATATTTGGTAAAATATAGCTTAAAGTGGTATCAAAAAGATATGTGTACAAAATGCTGTAACTTTGTTTCAGCGACAATAACTTTTGTATCAGATGAATACTTCGCAAGCGTTTGAAGTGTTGCCCGAAACAATGCCATAACGCAAAGTTACTACTTTCGTAACTTTTTAACACACGAGATGAAACTTGCAAGCCGGAAAAGAAAGTATTTTGAAGCTGTAAGTTTGAACTGTCTTTCGGACAAGAAAAAAGAGTTTCGGATATGAAAAGGATGCAAGAGTTTTTTCAGGTGTTTATTTAAATTTAGGATAAGTACATTATTATTGATACTAATTATTGACGACGTCTCCTTATGAGACAAACGCAATCTACAATATTCAAAATGGATCGGTTTTAGCAGTTTCTATTTCGAACTCCATCACATATTGAAGTAATCTTTTCATGACACTCTAATTATCAACAAATGAAAACATTGCACGATTTTTTATATTACAATTTTTTTTTATATTGTGTAAAAAAACTAATGTTAAAATAACTGTCATCTTCTCAACAAACACATGACACGACTTGGCAACAGTATCATAGGTAGATTTTGCAAAGTAGGCCAATTGCCGTGAAGTCGGTAATGAAAGAGAATCGCCAGCGCGGCGAGAGCAATAACGAAGAAAGTTCACAGCGGCTATAACTCACGTCAAGGACGGGGCATTAATCATCCGCGACCGGGTGACGTGTGATTGGTGCTAAACCACAAGCGGTAGAGAGAGAGCGGTTTGATGAGAGTGCCCTACGCTTGTGGGACTGAGCCATCAAAGCGCAAGAACACTGCGTTGCGAATCACTACGGTTCGAAATCACGTTACTTCGACACACGCTAGTTACAAAAATTCGACGACACCACTCTAGTGCGACATCATGCAAAGTTTCTCATCTCCTTCGCATTTCCCATGCTAAATATAAACACAATAAATATTTGTATTTGTATTTTTAAATTGGGAGCGTTTATTATTTTGCTGGTCTCCAAATATTTTCAGTTCTATTGGATTAATAAATTAAACAAAAAAGATTATTATTGGTTGGGTGGTGTGCTGTCCCACCTGGTAATAACACAATTCAAATAATGTTAATCTATGGAGCTCCGAGCTCAGTTTCTAATAATGTGTTTTACCTTTGATGTTAAATTCCATTTGTGGTAAGTACTGTTTATTATGTTTGTTATTTTAATAAACCGCTCACGCTACCTCTTTTGTCCTATACTATCGCAAAAGTAACAGAGAAAAAGAAGTAGACACTTCAACGATATAGCATTATCTTTTTAGAACCCTCTTTTTATACTTACGTCATAAAAACTCCATTTGAAAACTACTTTAAGTGAGTTGTTCCTTGTCTTTGATACAAGCCTAAGATTTTGCTTGGCAGAAAGTTTTGTCTACACACACATACAAGGTGACCTTGAATTTGTATGTTATCCGGAAAGGGGGTAAACCTACACCTCAAGGTAGACAATGTTTATTCTACGACTTTACTAAATTAATAGTTTTTTATTGAAGAAATGCAGTGTTTTTTTTTTTTATCATCGATAGGCTAACATTTGACCACGGTCTCACCTGATGGTAAGTGATGACGCGGTCGACGATGGAGCATGCTTGCCTAGAAGATACCGGTTCACTCTAGCCTTAGTGTAAAGTTTACGTTCGAAAATAGCGCAGCTGGGTGGTTGAACTTCGTTCTTAACCGAGTGCACATAAATGAGTTTAACGACCTGTGTTTAGGAAATGTATTTATAGTATCTTGTTAACTCTCGTAGCGATCGCCCGTGCAATTTTGCGACTGGATTTATTTTTTATCATGGAAGTTTTGAAACACCCAGTTTCAATCTCACAACTTGTAGGGTATCGTGGTAGGGTACCCCCCATTTCTGGATAACATACCAATTCAAGGTCACCTTGTATAGGTATATTTTAATGCTAGTTTTATATTGTTGTAATGTCTTTTTACATCCAAATCAGTAGCAACAGGTTTAGAAGTATTAGTTTAATATTTTACAATGACCATATTCATCGATAATGAGCTGACCCATTGGTGTCTCTGCAACGGCCAGTGACTGAAGCAAAGTAGGATCAGCTCTTGTCTCAGACTGATATTAATAATGACATACCCCAATGTATAAAAGTCCCTAAATTAAATGAAATATGAATGCGTTGTTCAACCCCCGCTCGTGATTCTAATTTTTCCTTTACAATTTGTAGATATTTGTAGTATCTGTAGATATTAATATATTTGGTTTAGCACTCATAGCGAAGCATGACTAGCCATTCCTAACCGATTGGTAAAGTTAAGCAACGTTCGCTGCGGTCACTACTATGATGGGTGACCGCTACAGCAAGAAATGGTATTTACACACTGAGCGCTACCGTGCTTCGGATGGCATGTTAAGCCGTCGGTCCCGGCTGTTGTCGGAAGACAATAGTCGTTAAGCCAAGTCAGAAGCCTTTGAGCGGCTTGAAAACTCTGCCACCAGGGCCAGCCCCTTGGCTACTAAGAAGATATTTGGTTAGGCACTCGACAAATTTTTCTAGTCTGTTTCTATAATACTTTGATAGATGTAACTTAGTTAACTATTCACTAATCCTCGTTCATTCTATTTCTTGGAGTGTTGGTGCTGCCTGCCAAGTCACGTGCGGTTGCCGCCTTTCTGCGATCAAGTCCGTTAGATCTAGGAACGAAAATGTGGAAGTTTGAGGGCAAAAGTAATTGACCAGTACTTTTTACACGATAACAAAGCAAGTGCTGAAAGAAAAGTGAGGATTTTGAACCATTTGACTTTTTAAAAATATATATTTTGCATTAACCGACAGTCTACCCCAAAGTGGCTATATCTAACCAATTCAATATATTTATTTAAAAGAATTATTTTAAAGTCCATGTAGAATTTGAGAAAAAAGAAACAATACCATAGCCCTGGGCTATTTTCCGTAGTCTACGGTAATAAAAAGAAATTCATTATTTTCTGAGCAGTAAAAATGTTTTTTATTTTATTCTAGTATGATCTTAATAATATAGTTCGCTACGTTGAACTTTAATACGCATGATGACTACTATTTGTTATTGCATAAATTAATTAATATTCCTCAAAAAATAAACAGTCGTGAAAACAAAAATAAAATATCTCAATAAATGACAAAGTTACAAACATTTTAAGTACAGGGGGGCAACCACAACGTCTTATAGCATTATTACTTCATTATTACTTTAATCATACATTGACAAATGACATAAAAGTAAGAATACTTTAATTTTGCAGAGCCAGAGCAGTTTTGATGACGTCACGTTAAATAATTCACTCAAATACAACTGTCATGTCATACCTTTACATCATTTTGACACTGACGTGTGACAGTGATAACGCCATATAAAAATGTAGACGTCTCGTTCACACGCAGGAATACTTTATAAGTTCATGGTACGAATTCGAACAATATTATTGTAACCTTGAAATAATAATGCCATATGCCATGAAACATGATGGTTTTGTATTAGTTTGTGGTAGCCCAGCAGGAATAGAAAGTGACAGCTCAAATATGGATTGACGTCAGAATTGGATCCTTCATAGCACCTCATTATTAAGCTGTGGTAGCATTAATTTTTTTTTATACTTAAATGGTCTCACGTTTGACAACATCTCACCTGATGGAAAGTGATGATGCGGTTTATGTTGGAGCACGTTTGCCCATGAGGTGCCTATTCACTCTTGATTTGAAGAGACCCAGATTGTAACTTGTCGGAAACAATGAAGCAGGAAGTGCATTCCACTCCTCTGCTGTTCGGATAATAAAAGATTATAATTATAATTATAATCTCTTTGGCATATTGTGACATCGCAAATTGTGTTTGCATAGTAACATAGATGCTCTGTTTAGCGAAAAAGAGACAGGCAATGCCCCTGCAAAAACTTTAAAATCTTATAACTCTTAGATTTGTTTACCGACTTTACTGTTTTTTTTTTTCAATTATTGCATTCATTTTAATCTAATTTATGAAAATAATTGTTTACTTGTTCATTTTTAATAGTAGTCATCAAGGCTTTTATACCGATGTTAAAAGTACCTGTAGCAAGATCGGAAAACGTTCATAACGGAGTTTATTTCAAAGAGTTGCTTTTACCGTGTTTAGAAATACGTCAATTTTCAATATGTTTCTTTATCGCTTGAAATACAACCTGCACATTTCCAAAAACCCCGTCCAATTTTCTCTTTCAATGCGTTCTTTTCCCAATCCCTTTTGTACGTGTTCCGCGCTGCCGTAATGTTTGTAAATAAGAAAACGTATAATAACGCTTAACTCAGGATTTCGCTCTAACTGCTCTGAGCGCTTTGAGCGAAATAAGCGTAGCAACCGCTCTCTTTGCTTCTGAAAGCCGGATCGCAATTATTTTTAGGTGTGTATTACTGAAACTGTTACTTTTTTAGCTTTTATATCGTTTTAAATGGCTCGATCGGTTTATTCGAGAGATACTATCAACAAAAGTTTTAACACTTCAAATCATTTTTGCAAAATATTTGCGTCATTTAATTTGTGTATTTCAAAAGTAAAGTTTATATAAAGATATAAAAACCAGCGGGATTTGAACTCGCGCCTTTCAACTCACTGGATTAGACGCTTTCCCAACTGAGCTATGGTTACATGACCGATGACTGCGAAAATCTTTAGGACTCCAGCAGTTGTGCCCCTGAAGCTATTCTCATCTGCATAATCCTTTCTACAAAACGCTAGTACTTTGCGAAGTAGGAAAGTCCTTATAATAATGCACACCAACAGGGAATTTACAAAACATACCTTCGTTTTGAGTGCAGTGAAAAAGTTTACTGTGGATTTACGGTAGTACACTGACGAATCACATTGCAACTGTCGTACTAAAACGGGTTAAATGTTATTTTTTTTTTTCAGTAAACGTCTCTTATTTGTGCATTTGTTGGCTTTATTTAAACAGCAAAGAGCTTTTATGTCTTGCCTTTTTTCTGTTAATTAGAAGTGGTTATAATATAACTTTTAATTACCATGTTTGCAACAATTAGTTTTACAACAACACCTCGTCATTTGGGCGAGGGTAAAAATGCCATCATAAATAATTAGGTAGTCGGGCATTAGTTTTTGAACTCTATCTTGTAGTATACGTAATCTTTAACACCCTATTATACGGAGTATAAAGTCGACGCTACATACCATTTCTGTAGGCATAATAATAATTATAAGTAAAAATGGGCTGTTATGGGCGGCCGTATTGCTTAGCATCAGGTGAACGACCAGCTCGTCACGTCATTCATTCTCATAAAAAAAAATGAACTAACAACAAACTAACTACACAAACAATTTATCTCGTCTTATTTTTGACTACATGACATTTTGCACGTAGTTTGTTCATAATATTAAAACACGCATGAAATTTTTCTGATTAGAGACCACAGAAAACAATGCTATATAGCTAGAGACTTGCTTGTTTAATAAATGGTGTGAATGTCTAAATATGAATGCGTCCTTACTAAACCATCCCGTGATATTTGATACAAACGCAGCGTGGGCACTAATGCAGCCGCAGCTCTCACCATTTGTGGCAAATAGTTCCCCGGGCACATGTATAGTATTACCTACAATCATAGTTTCCTGGTAATGGATTCTGGAGAGAATTGGATAGTACGGACAGCAACGACAATGGTTGGTAACTGTACCAGTACGATGACGTAAAATTGAGTCCTACATCGTAACTAACAGTTATGTTAAAGGATAAAATAATCCTTCCTTTTTAGTAACTAGTAGGAGACAAAATAATGTAGTTATATATGTGTAGAGCGGACGTAGACTGTATTTTAAATGCAATAATGATAATTGGCCTCATATTATGAAGTTGGCAAAAATTGGCGTGACAATCTAATTATCGCGCCCTTACAACTGTTAAAACCTTTACTTCTTGATGAATTCATCGTCATCACCATCATCATAATTATAAAACAGCCTGAAGACATCTCGTGTTGGATATAGACCTGCCGCATAGGTCACCATTAGCTGTGAAATATAAATATAAATAAGTGTGTGGACATTTCACACAGCGCCCCTAGCCCCAAACTAAGCATAGCTTGTACTATGGGAACCAGATAACGGATATAATACTTAGATACATTTTGTTTGTAAATACATACATAGAATACAATATAACACCCAGACACAGAACAAGCATCTATGTACATCACACAAATGTTTGTCCTAGGTAGGAATCGAACTCACAGCCAGAAGGCAGGGGTTATTACCAACTGAGCTATCGGGGCCGTCTTAAACATACAATATTATAATACACGTAAAATATAAAAAACCAGTCACTTCCCAGAGATTTTTCTATCTTTCACGGTGCGTCATAGCCTCTGCTTTACATAAGGTAAGCACCTTTTTTCCACACAAAAAAATTAACGCGTTTTTTGCAGTAAATCCCCAATTGAGTACATAATTCAGCGATGATCGCGCGCGGCTGTGGGGAACGACAGCGACTCGTACTAGTGTTGTGAAAACTCGAGACTCGCGATTTCCTCGAGAACCGTTGCAGAATTCCGGGACTGCTCAGCTGATATTTTAAATCACAGCACGGAAAATATTATAGGTCTGATGTGGTTGAAATAATTTTGAAGACATTTTTTTTATTGTTGTTTCCCAGAACTGGAAATACACAAACAAACTTAGAATAATACATAATTATAGTGCACGCGCAAACGTGTACGTCCTTCTAGATGTGAACACAGCATGCTTAAAATAATATCGTGTAAGTACTCTTGAAAGATGTTAAAAAAATAGGAACATTTTGTTAGAAAATTAAGATGGTAGATGTCTTTTAATTGTAGAGACATCTACCATCATATTTGTTATAAGATGAACACATTCTATACAAGGGTAGTGTTGACCATAGTTTGTACGACAACTACTGGAAGACGTTTAAACGTTATTCTATTGTGGAGACGGCTGGAGGAACGTGGGATGGTAAACTGAATTTTTTATTTGGTCATTTATTGATTTCATAGAATAAATCCAATATTTTCCGAGCACTATCATTCTTCACGGTCTACATTATAAAGTGCGCTCACCAAGGAGCTGCCGAATGTAGTGATTATGGCAACCCCTCTGTAATAAGGCAGGCCTATGTTCAGTGGTTGGAAGCAAAAATGCCAACGATGTGGTGTGTTTAGTGATAAAATCCCAAATCCTCAAATCCCGTGGTATGAAAAAGTTATTTGCCCATCACTAGTCCGAACCGGGCACAGTCTCGCTACGTATCACCGCGCACCCTCGCCACAATTATGTAAATATGCTCCAGCACGCCTATTTATACACAATTTTTACCAACTGTGGCTGGAACACAGTGAATCATATTTGCGAAAGCGATTTGTTGTAGTCGCGCCATATGACGCTAACATTGATGTAAAAGAAAATTTCTATGTTTTTACAAAAGTATTTTAATATCACTAAGTAATACAGCAATTTTTTCTTGTCTTTAGTGTTTGATATCGTAAGTCGTGTTTATTTTATTTTATAAATTTATAAAAACACTGCTCAGCAGAATATATTCCTACTTTGTAATCAGTTATGTAACAGGAATATTTTTCCCACTAGATAACCAGTTAGTTAGGTTATTAATGAAACGGAGAGTAGGTTTCTTTTGTGTAAGCTCTCTCGTTCACTCTCTATCGTTCCTCTTCTAGCCGCTTTTCGATCAAATTATGAAGTCATCCAAATTAAAAACTTAATAGTAAAAAGCACCGGTATTGTTTCAGAGTGCATGTAAAGACTCTAGCTGCATATTGGAATAGTAAAGCGAGCTCTCACCTCATGCATTATTGTACTTTGTAGTAGTTGGCATTTCATGATATTTTCTAATGTACCGCAAGTTTATGCTTAACTGTGTAGCAAGTATTTTTTATGAAATGGCTTGTTATTTGGCTCCACGACTGTTGAAACAGCAGAGCAGCTAAGAACGTCAGAAAGACGCTTATTGTACCCTTCAAAACACGATAGCGCCAATTTGTAAATACCACTATTAGAAGTGGTCACCCATCTAAGTAGTGACCGCAACAAACGTCGCGTAACTTTACCGATCGGTTGAGAAAGGCAAGTTGAGCTTCACTATGATTGCTATGCTGCGTAACTACATAAATACATAAATGCGTAGATTAGGTTGCCATTTGATATATGTGTAATATCTGATAATCTGTAGCCAAGTAATATCTTAACTGAATACACTTGTGTAGTTTGTAGGCTGGGGTTTGGAACTTTGGTAACAACGCCAGACTTTGTTGGCGGGTTATAGATAAACACAAGAAAATATACCTTACTATAACCAACACATCACGGATGATTATTTCCGATTAGATCAGAAAATGCCTAATCCGTTAAAAGTAACTTTAAGAGAAGCAGAAAAAAAATGTTTGTTCTACTGTCATTTATTGCAAACTCAATAAACACGACGATTAAATGCAGAATATGACTAAGTAGGGAAATTATAGCTAAAAGTAAAGACATAAAAGGTACGGCTCAAACCGGTCGATATTCAAATTCAAGGGGAAAGGGTCAATATTGATGACAACGTGGTTTTAAACATATCAATAAGGGATTAAACCACGGCTCAAAACAAAAAAAAAAACAAAACAAAACAAATAATACAAACATTAAGTGTTACCATATAATAGTTCTTAAAATCATCTACCAAGTTGCAGGTCCAAAAGTCCCAGAAAACAACTGTATAAGTTTTATAAAGGTGCTAAACTAATAGCAGACTGAACACGACACCTACGCTCGTGACGTATAGAAATGACACAAAAGGAACACTTGGAAAGACGCCGAAACAAGCATTTTATCTCAAAACCAGGCAACCCTCTAAGATATCAATGAAAATGTATGTAGCTGAGGTCGAAGGAGTGCATTAGCACAATGTAATTTTAGACAGTGACTTAGCTTCAACTTGTGTAAACAGCTTTTCTTACTTTTGTGTCAATGTCCTTTTGGTTAAAGTGAACAAAACAAGCTGAATGCCAAATGACTATTTGGCAAAAGTTTGCACTTATCCCTTCTGACATCCCTACCTACTCTATGCATTAAAAGTTTAGAACTGCATTATTTTAGGAATAAGTGCAAACTTGGCGGCCGTTAGTCTTTCTTAAAATTATGTCTCCTCTAAAAGCACTTCAGCTACTAACGCAAAGGTAAGCTCGTTGACACTCTACCTTGACCTACTCTTTAAAAATTGTTTCAAGATTATAATACACAGGCGCAGTCTGGCACATAGTCTATCGCGCATTTGTTTGAAGTTGCATCACTGTACATAATTTCCACAGTGTTAGTCGAGACAGGGCGGCAAAGACGCGATTGTAAGAGGTTTTACTTGTAGCAGCCTGCGAGCCATATCGTTCCAATATGTTTCAATAGATGGGTACTGTCTTTCTGGGATATAATAATAACTACCTACATGTTTATAAAACATTGATAAATATAAATAGCCTTCTTTATACAGAACAGTAACAGCATTCAGTTCAGTCAGGAAGTAACCCTTTATGATTAAACTGCCTACAAAACAAAATGCTTAAAAAGCAAATAACCTAAAGATTCTCGAGTAGAGACCAAGAAACAGAGGATGCAATGTAGGCCAGTCCACCGCTAAGTCGTTGGGCCGATAGATACTAAAGACCAAAAACCACTCAAAGTGATGCTCTATGGGGAGGACTATGTTCAGTGGTCGACGTCTTCAAACTGATGATGATGATGATGAATGATGATTATGACATCATTCTTTACACAGAAACTATCCAATGTATGTTTTTAAACTATATTTTCTCATTTTGTTTAATTTTGTTTAACCTGTCTTCTGTTTTCAAACCGAAAAGCTGCATCCTCCAAGGATCATTTAAGTGTCGGTTGGCGAAATAAAAATCTACAACCATCTTAACACTTATAAGATAAATAGGACTTAGGACATACCTAAGCGAATGATTTTATTTGAAAGCGGAACGAATGCAATTTCTTTATATAATTTAAATTTATTTTTGAGTAGCTCGTGTTTACGCATAACAGTAAAACTAAATGGGCATCTATACTTTTACGAAACTTTGATATATAAATGTTGCCAAAATAAACAAATAACGCCCAAAGAGCACTTACTTAATTATTAATTTATTAATTTTATTAAGATTAAAAATGTTTATGCCCACATTGTTGGTTTATTTTCCGGCTCATCACTTCAAAGTCTTGGGGGATCACCACAACGTCTTATAGTATTATTACTTCAATCATACATTAACAAATGACAAATAAGAATACTGTAATGTTGCAGAGCCAGAGCAGTTTTGATGACGTCACGTTAAATTGTTCACCCAAATACAACTGTTATGTCATACCGTTAATCATGTCGACACCGACGTGCGACAACGATAACGCTATATAAAAATGTAGACGTCTCTTTCTCGCGCCTGAATACTTTATAAGTTCATGGAACGAATTCGAACAATATTATTGTAACCTTGAAGCATACTGTCACGAACCAGGATGGTTTTGTATTAGTTTGTGGTATGGCTGCAGGTCTAGTTCGTAAATCTTTACTAATTTTTATATTATTATCGGGTAACTTTGAGGCTATTTGTGTTCCTTTCTTTTTGCAGTCACCTGAACTGCTCAGGTAAGCTTTACAACTTCATACAGATAAATGTATCTGGAAGGCGGCCAGCGACGATATCGTAAACTGCTCTCTTCGCTCCATGAAGTTTTATTACTCTGAAATTTTCTGTATGAAAACTCCTGACATATTTCAACTAACACGGTGCATCGGTTATGTGTTTACTATTGAACTCCAGTTTCATATATATCGGTTTTCCCAACATATTGGGACTTTTATAGATATTGACGTTATTTGGAATGTTTTTATAGCATGCAGCGAATAACCAATCATTATCGTCAACTTCCCTCATATTTCCTTCGCTTGTGGATAGTGAAAGAAATTTATTAACACAACTTATAAAGGTAGGTAATCCATGACACCGCGGTCCGAAGATCTGCAGGTTTACCCTAAACTAATACAAAACCATGATGTTTCATGACATTAATGTTTTAAGGTTACAATAATTTTGTTCGAATTCATATCATGAGCTTATAAAGTATTCCTGCGTGAGAACGAGACGTTTACATTTTTATATAGCGTTATCACTGTAACACGTCAGTGTCAACATGATGTAAAGGTATGACATGACGCTTGTATTTGAGTGAACGATTTAACGTAACATCGTCAAAACTGCTCTGCCTCTGCAACATTACAGTATCTTTACTCTAATGTCATTTTTCAAAGTAATGTAAGGTTGAAGTAATAATGCTATAAGAGGTTGTGGTAGGCCCCCCTCATGAAAACTGTGGAGAGCTGATGGATGCAGAAGGCAAGCAGCCGCTCAAGGTGGGTTAGGCCTATGTTCAGCAGTGGACGTCTTCAGGCTATTGATGAATCCATGACACGACAATTTTGATTGATTGGTTCGTCTTTTTTTGCTACAAGAATAATTGAAATTCTCTACTTTCTACATTAGTTTCTGATATCATCTAAGGTTTTATTGATCATCTGGAACCAGTTCACATCAGCACTTATCATTTTATGTGATAGACAGTGATGAACAATGTCACAATTGTGTCTCTGTCCATCCCTGGTGGTGGTAAGAGATGATCCGCATTTCAAGCTAACGTCTCGCCTTATAGTCGGTACTACCACCGACGTAGATTATCTACATTACATAAGCGCTCCTGGTAATAATTACAGTCTCATTTCACCCATATTCTAAAGTACCTGTCTCACATTTGCAGGAAGACAGTCAGTACCTAGTTTCCACGTTTTAATATTTAGCAGCAATAACCTCATGGAACGAATTAATATTCTGGCAGAAGTCCTGTCTCGTCGTTGCTTGAACTACTCACTTATTCCAAAGTTCAGCGAAGCGTTAGATTTCTTGACTAGGTCAAATATTAAGTTCTTAGCTCAGACACGTTACAAAATTCCAGCTTTAAAGTTTTAGCAACCAGCATTGACTGGTTAGTATTGAGTTAAATTAAAAGTATTGCCCGAGTGTTGATCTTGACTAATGTTTTGTCATTCAAAGTTCAAACAGAAAGACAAAATAAAAACAAAGCCAACACAAGCATGAGATGTATTAGAAAGAGAACGTCGTATGCTTCCAGCTAGCATTAGCATGAATTGGAATATTTTTTGTGGCAATTTACTAGGTGGTAGGACTTTACTGCAAAGTTCGTCTAGGTAGATACCACTGCTTTATCGCTTTGCTTTGTTATTCTGCCGCCAAGCAGTAGTGTGCAAGCACTACTGTGTTCCGGTTTGAAGGGTATTGTAGCTAGTGAAATTACTGGGCAAATGAGACTTTATGACCTGATTACACAGTGTAGTAATGTAGTAATCTGGTTACTAGACTGTGTGATGTCTCAGGATGACGTGTGCAGTGCAGTGTCACGCAAAACTTTATTATTATAAAGTTCCGAGTGACACTGCAACTGTTATGGGCGGCCGTGTTGCTTAACATCAGGTGAACGACTAGGTAGTCACGTCATTCATTCTCATAAAAAAAATTATTGTCTAGACAAAAAATAATCCAAACTATCCCAACAAAAATCAATTGTAAAAAAATGTAGCAATGTTTCCATTTCTAATTTAGAACAAAGAAAAAATCAAATTTACAGTACACTTTTTTTTCTCTTGATTAAAATGTACAAACTAACCCGCACTCACAGATTTAGAATATCTATCCTACTCCGTGCTAATAATAAAACGCTTCCTAAAAGCACCACCAGAAATAACTGCGGCGGAAACAGCAAGCTCTGCTTTCCAAAGTTCAGGCGCATGTTCTGTCGGACGTTACAAGGTGTCAGGAACGTGCTGAGTGCGCACGAACTTCGTGTCGTGGCTCCGACAGCGTTCACAATGACAGCGGCGTGCGGCTTGCAGATTCAGCGGTTTTATACAGTAGGTTGTTAGATAACTGAAGTAGTTTGCTTATAAGTTTGGAGAGAATGTGATTCTAACTACGAATAGCCTTCACTGTCGAAAGTGCCGAAGGTGCTTTTTCAGATAATTTTGGTTATATTTAACCGTTTTTATTAGGGTTCCGTACTGTAACGATCCAGGGTGTCTCGTGACGTCACAATTATTAGAAATGTTTACACATCAATAAAAAAATATTTAAAGCATTAAATCTTATCAATTTTACTTATAAGAATAATTCAAATTAAAGCAAATAGTCGTAGGCATTACGCTAATTACTGAAAAATATGAAGATAGGTATTAGAGTAGTTACCTGAATATGAAATGAAGTTAAATTAGTAGAAATCAAACCCTCGTTATAATATTGCATAC
Source organism: Ennomos erosarius (assembly GCA_963580505.1). NCBI lineage: Eukaryota > Metazoa > Arthropoda > Insecta > Lepidoptera > Geometridae > Ennomos > Ennomos erosarius. Next base: position 15,207,471 of record OY756986.1, read on the forward strand.
AGAGTTCATATCAAAGATTTGGGAGCTCTTAGTCGTAGAGCGATCGATCATTGAATGTGTCAAAAATTTTCCTTGGATTCCAAATTTAAGCGTGACGGATTTTTATGTTTCTTAATTAATTTCTGAAGTTTGCGCGGTGTAAGGAGGGATTATGCGTGAAATTTTGTTAAGGGCCAGGGTATTTTTCATGAGCGTCGACTGAAAGATGATTACTGAAGTATAAAGTACTTTATTACCCTTTTCACATAAAATTTTAATACTTAGGCATATAGGGAAGGAGTTATTTTATGTGTTATTATCTATTTAGATGTGATTGTGCTTATGGATTCGGCTTAAAGAAATTTACTCTGTCACAGAGATAGTTCAGGAACTAAAAGGTCTTAGATTAATATTTTAATATATGAATTCAGTTATATTGATAGAGCTTTATGTTATTAATAACATTATCAAGTGGTATTGGAAAGTTGCATTGATTTATTTGTAAATATCTACATAAAAGTATAAAACACGTGAGCGAAACATCTAGGATTCGGATAATTATGATTTTTAGTGTCGGTTTCCTATAGATTTGTGGAAGTTTGGAGGAATTTTCAGGAATGCAAATTATGTTTTAAAGTTCATATTAATTTTCGAAATTACGTTACGTAATATTTAGATGATTATTACTTTAGAACGAGTAGGATGGGTACTTTTGAATTAGGTTTTCATGATATTTTCGAATTTTCCATCTAGATTGAACGATTTGCGATACCCACCCCTCTTAAATTTTCTCAAGCAGAAGCAATCGTGTGGCTAATATTGAGCTGTCAAAAGAAAATAGATTTTCATTTGTTTAAGTGAAGTATCACAACCATACCAATGTAGATGAGACTAAGATCGGCACCTGGCTTTGCTTGTAAGATGACAGGAAAAACAGTACAAAAAACTTAGCAAATGAGGAACTAAAATTTGATGATAATCTGAACTTAAAACATGGGATTGGCATTATTGATTTATTTAGTATACTTAGGAGCTAGTTCACAAGTAGATTATATTATTTTTGAAATTATTTAGGGAAAAGGATGTACTTAATAGAATGTATAATCTCGGGAAAAGTGTAAACAGTATTAAGAGTAATCAAATAACGATTTAAATAATAGATTAGACATAGATTACGTAGTTATCTGCGATTTTTCCATACAAAACTAAAATACAATATTATAGACTTTTATTTTTCTATCAAAACAAAAACTTATTTTTTTAGTCTGTTACGATATAAAAATGCAATTTTCATGCTTCAAAATAGGTTTTATTATGAATAATGGGGTCATAATTTTGTATGTAAATTAGTCAGACAAATTTTGTTTTCAATATAGATTTTTACCATTTCGGCGCGCGCACTACAAAATGAAACCAGGGAAACTATAAAACAGAGCTGCGGAGCTGTCAAAGGGTTGATTCATTAAGCATTCGCGGGGATCACTACATGATACCTGTCAGTGCACATGAGATTTTCGGTTAACTTCAAGTTAGAGTCGTCCTCTCAAGTAATTCTGGTTCTGAGGAAGAATCCTTGGTTCCAGAAACCCCAGTCAGAAACAAGTTGAAACATGTGATATACGAAGCTTGTTTTCCTCCTACTTTTGCGTTAGGGCAGATCGCGTGTTCTGTGGAGACCTGCACCAGATTTTGCCTCCGTTATAGGATCTGGATCCACCTTTTTGGTTTGGTTTGCATTCTGGCTGAAAGGAGGGCTGAAAAGATTAGCTGACCCGTCTTCGTGTATACGATACCCGGATCCTAAATGTAAATCAAACTGAACTGTCCCACACAATAGGGTTTTGTCTTCTATGCACTTATGAGACTTCGGTCCGCATACAAGATAAAAAATAGGTGGCAATAGGATTTATTAGCTTTGGAGAGCTTTTGTCACAGCTCGTTTTCTTATAGGCTAGATTAGGTATGTTCTCATTGCACACTCGAGAACAGACATGCACGCTTAAAAGTAAATATGAGATTTGTAGCAAACTCTAGTTTTGGGGGTACACACCAGATGTTAGAAAAAGCTATAAGTTGAGGAACACACATGGGAGGGAAAGTTAGGGTTAAAATACTAAAATTTGCAGTAAAATAAATGTTTTAGGGAAATAGGTAAAAATCGATTGTACAAAGGTACATAAAAATAGATTCAAAATTATTATAAAATTGGTAGTAATATAAAACTGTGAGGGAAATAGGCAAAACTCGGTTTTATAAAAATGCTTAAGATTAGGGTTAAAATTATAAATCATGCGGTAAAATAAAATGGTTAGGAAAATAGGGAAAATCAAAATTCTAATAAATGCTTGATTTTAAAAAATAAAATAATGACAATATTCTACCAAAATAATAATTTACCTTTAAAA